>JAEMWC010001275.1:37500-204695 GCA_016490735.1 Pachyseris speciosa | reverse complement strand
TTTTTATTTATTTATTGTTTTTTTCAATTCACTGATAACTATTACAAGCAAATTAATGGTATGGCGATAAGCAAAAAAATGGTACCCAGCTACGGCATTCTTTCTTTTCTTTTCTTCTTTCTGTTTTTTTTTTTTTTTTTGTAAGCTATACGTTGAACACCAATTCTTCAATCAATGCAAAGACCCTAAACCTGAACTATACGGTCGCTACATTGACGACGGCATCGGTTCAATGTTTCGAGGAACTCAATGAATTTATAACCCCCGTAAATTCCTCTCATCCGGCTCTGAAATATAACTGCGAAATTGCAGAAACTTCGCTGGCTCTTCTTCAAATCAAAGTTTCTATCCGTGGCAACAACTTATGTACCAGTGTGCTCTCCAAAGTCACAGATTCTCACAGTTATTTACTGTATTCATCTTCACATCAATCTCACGTCAAATACTGAAAGCCACTGCTCCCTGTTACGATCGTAGGAAAACCCACGGAAATTTAGTCAAATCAACGTAGCCTGCTTTGGGTAAATTTTTCATAGACAAAGGAAAACGTGCTATAATTGTAAACGCTCACAAAATGAAAATTAAAGTTATAATTGAACATACATTGCTTGAGTGAACTCGCCTACCAGGAAGCGAACGAGTTGCCAAGGCGTAGGCGAGTTTACCGGTATTCCTACTTCGGCCGAGTTTTCTTACTTAAAAAAAAAACGAATGCGTAATTTGGACTTCTGCATTATTGTTTGTTGTCTCGTTACTTTCTCAGTCTCCCCGCCGCATAGAAAGTGATCCTAATTTTCTCACGGCTCAATCACAGTGTTTCCAGTGACAAAAATTAGTTTTGACAGCCGCACATCCGAATTTTCACGCCTTCTACTTTACACGAGCTGATTCACTGGCAGATTGAAATTCAAATATGTAAGGAATGCGGGGTCCACAACCCCGCCTTCCTTTGAAATACTTCCAGATAGACCCCGGTGCGTCTCGTCATGTTATAGTCTGGTTCAAATTCAAGGCCGATTTCACTCTGAGTGCCTGTAAATGATCCACGACATCTACTGTTCAAGGCTTAAAACTCGTTACCACCAATAGCAAATCTCTCTGGCCAGTATTCTTACGCAGCTAAGTAAGCCCTCCTGATCAAATCACCCGTATAGCTGAAGGTAATCGTTAATTTCTGAGAGAGGGACAAAATGAACAAATACCGATAGAGGGAGTGCGCGAAAAGAAGGAGATCCAAGGTTGAATACCACTTACAGTCTCTGCAGCTGGGTATTGTAATCAAAAACGCCATTAGGCAGTTCCTTCAGCTGGTTGGTATGCAGGGACCTACCAAAGATAAAAATCAGCCTGATGATGACTATCATTTGAAATGTAGTTTACTTAGATATGTCGTTATCACCGAGTGAACACTTGTATTAATGCTCTGTTCCTTTCCTTGCATGGGCAAAAACGGTTGAAGGGTCTCGTAGGTCGGTAGAAAATACCCACACGAAAGTAACAGAGACAAAGTCAAATCTATAATAAGGTATTGTATGTCTTCTTATTTCCTTTATAATCGTCTTTTTTCTTAATTCAATTGTTTGCGTGCACTGACTTAAAGAACAAGAACGATTTTTATTCATTCTATTTTGCTTGCTTACACGAAACTTTGAACTAAGATTGTCCCGAATGTTATAGAAAGAAACTGCGTCTCCTATCCTCTCCTACCAAGAACAAAAAACAAAACAAACTTGTTTTGGACGCAGCTTTGGTCTAGCAGAAAAGTTCCAAGATAAATTTTTCCTCCTTATCTGTTGTTCTTTTGTCATCAACAAAACTCCTCTTGAACTTAATTTGCGCTTTTGTTAACTTCTATCACAACGACTTAAGAAGATATATGCCTTCTAATCAAGAAGTCTGGTTTTGCTTTCTTATTACAGTGATACTTCTACATGGAACTCAAACTTGTGACTACAATAAATCAATTGATCTCCATCAATGCACTGAAAAACATTACTGAGAGATTTAAGTCCTAACACTAGAACAATTCGTGCAGTATAGATTTCGTATAATTACTGCTTTACATATCTGCCAAGCTTATCGACCGGTTAGCTCAGTGGCAGAGCACCGGACTAGCGTGCGGGAGGTCGCGGATTCAAACCCCGGCCGGACCAACACTCAGGGTCTTTAAATAATTGAGGAGAAAGTGCTTCCTTTGTAATAGCATCTGCAAATGGTTAGACTTTCTAGTCTCCTCGGATAAAGACGATAAACCGTAGGTCCCGTCTCACAATTTTTCGTAATTGATTCTGTGGGACGTAAAAGAACCCACACACTGTTCGAAAAGAGGGGGGACGTAGTTCTCGGTGTGGTGGCACAAGCTACTCTACACTCCGAGAGTAAATAAAGTAAGGTATGTATGTATGTTGGTATGTATGTATGTATGTATGTATGTATGTATGTATGTATGTTTGTTTGTTGTTTGTTGTTTGTTTGTTTGTATGTATGTATGTATCGACCAAGAATTCAATTTTTTTATCAAAGACATGTTAAGAAGATTTTCACTGAATTTTATAACCGATTAATTATGCCGCCCATACACCACGTTTTGATTGGCGTAATTAATGTGATGTAGGATTCACTCTGAGTGCCTGTAAATAATCCACGACACCTACTGTTTAAGGCTTAAAACTTGTTACTCCCAAAAGCAAAGCTCGCCAGTATTCTTACACAGCTAAGTAAGCCCGGCTGATCAAATCACTTGTATAGCTGAAGTTAATCGGTAATTTATTTGAGAAAAGAGAGAGAGAGAGAGAGAGAGAGAGAGAGAGAGAGAGAGAGAGAAGAGAGAGAGAGAGAGAGAGAGGAGAGAGAGAGAGAGAGAGAGAGCCAGTGGGCAGTTCCGTCAGCTGGTTGGCATTCAAGAACCTACCAAAAATAATGAAAAAAAAAGTGACTGTAGGGGATGCGTAGACGCGAAGAAGGTTGTTACACTCGCTTGCAGGTAGAGAGGTACCAAGAGGCTTTAATCTTTGGTCGCTTGCTTTACACTCTCTCAGTTTGACACATTCACCAACTAAGGTTAGGCGCAACTATTAGCAACCTAAATAGCTAAACAGCAGACATATTTGGGTTTGCTGAGCGTGGGAACTGGGAGAGCTAGACACTGCTTGTTCAGGAATACCAAAAAATAATAACACGACCGCTTAAACAATTACTAGAAGAATGGCCAACATAAGAGGGCTTAAGAACAATTCAAGGAGGTCACACCCAAGGTCAGCAAGATTTCCTAAACATGCCCACAGCTAGAAAACACTGAGACAGTACAATCAAACTAAAAGACAAAGCAATCAAGAACATATAAATTACATGTGCTGTCCACACTTGGCCTACGAATAAAACGAATGTGAGGGATAATCTGGAACAACCTTGGAATTTAAACACGAGTCATCGAAAAACATCGATCATGAGAAACTCCAACATAAATAGCTGATACATGTAATACGTCACAACATGACTAATATATAGATTTAGCCAAGCCTTAAAGCTTAGCCCCACGGTATTGACCAACTTCGCATGGCTTTCCTTGCGCCAATGTTTTATGTTTAGAGCAGTCAACAGGAATTGACCGTGGTTCAAAAACTTTTAAATCATTTAAACCGTCACTACAAGAAAACAGTACACGACGCGTATGTTTGTTCCAAAAGAAATTTAACAATCAAAAAACAATCAAACATTTTCATCCAACATTTTCCATTACGAAGGAATGTTTGATCGTCTAGCCACTTTAACCAACAAAACGTGCACACCCAGTAAAAAGCAACCAAATGAACCACCTAAAGTCGAAATTTCAGCTATAATACGCAAAAGATCGTTCTGTGGACTCACTCTCTCTAGTGTTTGCTTAAACATTGTTTGTGCGTTTAGCCACCCAACGTTATGTTTGACAACTGACCATGATGGATGAAAATGTGTGATCGTTTAGCCGGGGCTTTAAACCTTAATTTTACGAGGACTCATTGGGATTACGCATTAATAAGATAAGGGTAAAAGTTTCTTAACGCTGTTGAGGTACCGAGGTCGAAAAGCAGTCAGCGATGTGAAGAGTAAAAACACTCGTTCGCTTGCAAAGAAAAAAACGTAGCAAAACAATCAAACAATTCAACTACTTCTTTGCGTCCAAAACGAGTACAGGTGATTGTTATTTAGATCCAGTCAGAGAAAAATACAAGTTTCATTCCTGAACAAAAGTAACAACGATTAAACCACAAGTTAAGCGTCAATTTATTTAATTTACCTCACTGTCCGGTGTTGTAGAGTTTTCTACCACTTGAAAATACGTAAGCTTCAGTAAAGTAAAAACAAGCATCCGCAAAAATAGCAAACAATTTGTCCAAAGAAAGAGCTTCTTCCACAGAGTTTGAGCTACTCGTTCCTTCTATTAATAACGGTGAACTGTTAAGTGACCTTTCTTGGTGACATGCAAGATGCCGCGGTAAAGTGAAAGCCCATGAAGCGTTGAATTATTTTGTTTTCAAATACACAATCAATCCAAGTTTGAAGCTTTTCCTGAGAAAAATCTTTCGCCCTTCTTTTTATCACTTGAAAGTTCACCTTCCGGAGTATCTTTTGACAAGTTCTTGACTTTTATGCTTTTTACGCGAATTTAAACACAAACTTCGATCGAAGTTGTTTTGCTCAAAATGAAGAAACCAACTAAATGTGAAATTGCGAGCCGCAGAAAGCGCGCGAAAAATTAAGCCTCGATTTGGTTTAGGTGTCCCACACCTGGCTTGAGCCTGCAATCCAATCGAAAGCAAGTACCTGGTCAGCGGTCGACTTTAAAAAATAACAGCTGACCTCGATGAGTTCTTAACTGAGCCCGCGATAGGGTCACGCGACACTGGTCAGAGGATACCTTGTTTTGACAGGTGTCAGTTGGCTATAAGAAGGATGTCCAGTATCAAAGCCGGACGTTGTAAACTAGCTGGGCAGCTGGGCCAGGTGGACTATGGTCGCCGTGGTGGATAATTATGATTATTATTAGGATTTTATTAATTATTGGGCAACGTCGTCGTCGTCGTGCAGTGACGCCCGCGAGCAATACCGCTAGCCATGATTACCATGAGAAAAGCAGTTGAGGGGCTTCTATAGGTATGGTGCTCCGCTTGGCGGCCCTTTAGGCCGCCTGAGCTCCGATATTATTTGAAATGTAGTTCAATTTAGATAGGTCGTTATCACCGAGTCAACACTCGTATTAATACTGTGTTCCTTTCCCTCCAGGGGCAAAAACAGTTGAAGGGTCTCGTAGGTCTGAGGAAAATACCCACACGAACGTAAGAGGGACAAAGTCAAATCTATAATAAAGTATTCGAATGTCTTGTCATTTCCTTTAAAATCGTCTTTATTCTTAAATTCAATGGTTTGCGTGCACTGACTTAAAGAAAAAGAACGATTTGAACTCAGATTGTTCGGAATGTTATAGAAAGAAACTTCGTCGCCTAACCGCTCCTACCAAGAACAAAAACGCAGCTTTGGTCTAGTTAAGTGACTTTTTATTTATTTATTTGTTCTTATTTTATTTTATTTTATTAATTATTATTATTATTTTTTTAATTCCTTATATATAAATGACTGATCCACCTAGATTAGCCAGTGCTATTTGCGGATCAGTCACGTTTGTAAATGTGTTGTTGAAATCTTAATTAAAGATCATCATCATCAGCAGCAGCAGAAAAGTTCCAAGATATATTTTTCTCTCCTTGTGTGTTGTTCTTTTGTCATAACAACATCCTCTTGAACTTAATTTGCGCTTTTGTTGACTTCTATCACAACGAATTAAGAAAATATCAGCTTTCTAGTAAACAGGCCTTGTGTTGCTTTCTTAGCGGAGCTCCACGCGCCGAAGGCGCACGCGCGGAGCACCATGGTTAAGAAAATATGTTAACCCATCTGCTCGAGTAAATTTCGTTTTGGTCACTGTAAGTACGTCCGTCCGTCCGTACGTTTACTCCTCCATGTATGCCAAGTGAAAAGTCACATTCGAGATAAACCAGTTCTTTTTTGCGCATTTTTGCAGGAAACCGTTGGAAAAACAAACAAAACAGCTGAAGACAATAAGAGTAGAATTTTATGACATCTTAGCGGTATCGGCATTGTATTCTCAGAGCCGTAGACGGACGAAAATAGTCAGTACCGAGGCAATGCCGGTAAAAAGGAAAAAAGACCTCTTTAAAATGTATGGACTCTTACAGGAACCTCAAACAAATGCTTTAACGCAACTGTGAGACTGGAGAGCCTGCATTATATTTTCGTAAGACACACACAATAAATAAATACCATAAACTCAATAGGTTTACCGCGGCAAGTGCCTCGGTTCGCCTCATGCTAGCTACGGCCCTGATTTTCAAAGCTTAATGTAATTGAGGGCAAAAATTGAAACTCGAAGGGGAATAAATCCGTTTAAATGCATGTGCACCTCTCAAAATCTGATAGAAAGCTATCAAAAACTAAGCGTACTTCACACTTCATTGAAAAAGTCAGAAATCTTTGTCCTAAGACTGTATTATGAAACAACTTCTAACTCTAACTAAATTCTTCTAACTTAATTCTCTAGTTTTTGTTTGAACCGGTAAGGATCAACGTTTGGAAATTTTTGCTGGCTGTGTGCGTGTCTGCGAGGGAATATTGTTTTTTAAAAGCTTTTAGACGCAATTCACCAAAGGTTCGATTAACAAGTGAACAAAAACCTAGTACCAAGGTTATTTTCATCATATTGCAAACTTCTGTGCGACTGTTTTAAATGTCTACTTAAAAAAACATTTCTAGCAGCACCTAACGTCAAAAAAGAATGTTGAAGTAATATATGAAACACTTGAAAGTACTGGTGAAATGTAACTGATGATGAAATTTTGCCTGTGTTTGCACAAGTTCTCTAAACTTTGAAATTTGTTTTCTTTCGTTCCCATGGGAAATTGTTTTCGATGTTATTTCAGGCAATTATCTATTTATTTAGCTCTAAGAAAATGTAAAAATGACTGTAAAATAATCGTAGAAACAATACAGTGCGCGAGCACTTATTATTATCTTCGCACGTTCACAAACATCTGCCGAGTTCAGAGTCTTGTCGAGCATCCTGTTCAACGCATTGTTTCCAGATTCTGGACTATGCAGCAACTAAATATCAAGTGAGGCTTAAGGAATCCATACCAAATGGGAGAAACCCAATCTCAATCAGCAGGTGAAACACATAAACCTGACACTATCCCTGTAAGTCGCTCTATGTCTATTGTTCAAACTATTTAGCACGCAATATTCGGTAAACGCAATGTCACGAAACTTGTAATTTCACATTCGTTATAAATTCAGCGGCGATTTCAAAACTGTACCCTGATGATGACGGATGCACCGTCGAAACATGTCTGGAAAATTAAAGAAAGTTGTATTGTTTCTACGACTATCGATTTGTTGCTGCTCAGCAGACCAACTGTAAAATGCTTAAAATTATTCTGGTACCAGATTTTTGTCCACTTAAACCTGAAATTGCTCGATTTTCTAGCGGATTTCGTCTTAATTAACTTAATTGAAGGCAGAAACTCAAGGTCGAGTGAAAAACAAAAAAACTAAAGCGCATCAAATGCATGTGCACGTCTCAAAATCTAAGATAAAGTTGTCAAAAAGCTGTCAAAAATGTCAAAAACCAGCGGGCTGCACTCGTCATTTGAAAAAGTTTTAAGGCTGGTTTTCACTGGCGACGGAGTCGGAGTCGGAATCGGAGTCGTAAGAGCGAATACACCAAGTGAAAATCAAAAATCGGAGTCGTAAGTGGAGTCACCGACCGGTTAGCTCAGTCGTAGAGCACCGGACTACCGTGCGGGAGTTCGCGGGTTCAAACCCGGCCGGACCAACAATCAGGGTCTTTAAAATAACTGAGGAGAAAGTGCTGCCTTTGTAATGACATCTGCAAATGGTTAGACTTTCTAGTCTTCTCGGATTCCTGAGGACGATAAACCGTAGGCCCCGTCTCACAACTCTTCATTATTGATTCTGTGGGACGTTAAAGAACCCACGCACCGTTCGAAAAGAGTAGGGGACGTAGTCCTCGGTGTGGTGGTCTATCTCTACTAGAATGTGGTTATGGGGGAGGGATTTGCAGTTACGGCCTACAGTAATTGGCGCAAGCTGTTGTAGTGTCCCTGCCAGGTCTCTGGCGAAGCTAATGTAATGCAATGTAATGTGAACTTTATTTAAAACAGGGTGGCCCAGTCAGCTACGGGCTGTTCTCCTGAGGGGCTCTGTATACACCTAACTCATAGTAGCGATAAAATGAATAATAATGAACACTTGTAATCTGGAAACTAGAGGTCTAAGAAAAGAACTACAATATATATGACTCTAAATGCTATGTTACAATATTACAATTGCACACTAATGATTTAAAAACTATGCAAAATCGTGTTTCATCAATAGTCGCTTAAAAGTCTCCAGGACGCTGCCCGTTTGAATGTTTCAGGTAAGGAGTTAAATAAGAGTATCCGAGGCTAAGCTTGGGTATTGAAGGATGAATATCTTCAAGCCGACATGTATTGGAACTATGGAAACTGTGGTTTCTACTAAAATAATCACAAAGATACTGGGGCACTAAATCATTGTGACATTTATAGACTAAGATTAATTTATTCCTTTTCCTGATAGTTTCTAAGTTAGGCCATCCAAGTGTATTGAGAGCTTCGCTGGTGCTATCTCGTCTGACAATTATACGTCCAGCTCGATTTAAAATAATAATAAAATGAAATAAAAATAACGGAAGCGGAGTCGGTAGAATCAGAACGTTTCCATTTTCTTCCGATTCCGCTTATGACTCCGTCGCTTATAATCCAGTGAAAACTAGATTGTCGGAGTCGGAAGCAGAAGCGGGAAGAACCAACCAATCACAATGCTTGTTCTCACGCTCTCGGATTACAGTTCGATACCAAAATAGTGCTTCCGACTCCGACAATCTACTTTTCACTAGATCATAAGCGACGGAGTCATAACGGAATCAGTATTTTGCTTCCGACTCCGTCGCTTTGATTTTCACTAGATCACAACGCTCCACCCTTCTGATTACGACTCCGACTCCGACTCCGTCGCTAGTGAAAACCAGCCTTTAGAGATCTTCGTCGAAAGCGGCAAGTAAACAACAATTAAGTTTCGCCGTCTATAAACATGTGGTCTTAATTGTTGTAACCGGTAAGAATCAGCGTTTGGATGTTAAAAACACCGAAATGGGTTGACTGGCTGGCTGGCCAGCGGACGGGTCTGCGAGAGAAATGCTCGTGTGGTTAGGCAAGCGCTTTCTTCGTTAACTGGATGATGTTTTGCCCCTGAGAATCATTAATTGAAGAACGTTCTTTTGAACACATGGGAAGTAACAGTGAAAACTATCAAAGCACTTCAGGGTTTTCTGTCAGCCAAGAAAAAAATATGGGGGAAATGGCGGTCTTATTCAGCTCTATCGTGTTCCGAGTGATTGTTGCCTGTGAATCATGTTGACTGCTCAAAACGATCAGGTGCGAACCTCTTTTTTGTTTTTTCTATGGACATTGATGTCAAAATTGCTTAGCGATTTTTCTGGCTTAATGCAAAGTATTTTTATTACTTGTCTAATTTACTGTTGACTGCTCTAAACGATCAGTTTGAACCCTTTATCGTCTTTTCTATGGGCATAAATTATGTCAAACCAAATACCTATTTTTCTAGCGTAATCAGCACAAGCTATTTTTATTACGAGCTAGACTTGTTTAACTTCTCCACCTTCTCCTTCTTCGAAACATTTGCATCGTAGTTTGTTTGCTTGTGGTGTTTTGCTTTTGATGCGCTTTGAGTAGTATAGTGTTTGGGGGTACCAGATCATTTTTACATTCAACGGTTTCAACATTTTGATTTCGTATTTTGCAATCTATAGTTTATTAAAATGCGTGACATTCTCGGAAATATCACCAAGCGTGACATTCTCGGAAAATGGAATATATAGTTATTTAATTTGATGGAATATATAGTTATTTAATTTGATGGAATATATAGTTATTTAATTTGATGGAATATATAGTTGTTCAATCTGATGGAACCAAGGTCAGCACACTTTTGAATTTATGGTTCAATCTGATGGAATCTATAGTTTATTAAAATGCGTGACATTCTCGGAAAAACAGGAAATGATCGAGTCATCGCCTATAGCTATTATTTCTCACGTGGAACCATCCGATGGTTACATAAAAATAAAATATCACATAATATTATAGAATGAGTTGTAATTCATTAATCCACAATGAATTAAAGAATATGGAGAATTGTCATGTTATTTTTGTGATCAGCTATTGGTCAAAGTTGTTAAAAGTGTCAAAGCACCTTGCTGTGATAATCAGAAAATGTTTAACGATGATGGTGAAAATGTTTGTCTAAATTGTGGTTCAGTTCATGGTTATGATTATTGTAAAGAGTACGTTGACTTTCATAATAATATGTATAAAATAAAGCGAAAATCTGTATATCATCGGAAGTACCATATTGAAAATGTGATAAATGGTATATGTCGTAAGAATGGACTTCAAATTTCTGTAAAAGATAAAGGCAAAATATTGAAAATATTCCAAGAGATAGACACTGTCCTTCCTTTCGTGAATAAGAATCGTAAAAGGATGATAAGTACGAAATTTATGCTTAAGCAAATATTTTTAATGCTTGATCTTCCATTTGATAAAATAATAGTTACTAGATCAAAAAAGACGCTTGGATTTTATGATCGATATTGGGTTGAGATTCTATTGTTGAGATTTGATAAGATTATTAGTATTATCAAGCAGTGAATTTTTCATCATATTTCTGTAGGTACTTATCAATAATTGGACTATTGTCAGTCACATAATCATCGATATTCTTCATTGAGATTTGTATGCTTGAAGCATCAAAATCACCACTTCTCAACTTGTCTTTTATTGAATTGAGTAGATGTTGATAGCTTTGATAAGCATATGTGCAATTCTGGATTTTCAAATCTAGGTTTTTATGCTTCATCCACCCTTGTATCAAAAGTGCTGCTGTACTGATGGCTACCAAACTAACACCATCTGTTGCCACACTTGTGGCGAGACCCCCAGTTGCAAAGATGATGGACAAGGAATTCCCCAGTAATTTCCATTTTTTAAACCGTTTAACTGCCTGTTTATGAGCCCAACACTTTCTGTGATATGTGTGGTAATAGGCTTTTAATTCATTTACCTGATCTTCTGTTAATTCACCTGAAATATGGTTCCAGCTGAATATGCTTTTTCGCTCTTTCATATATATATTTTATACAATAATTCTATTAAATGCAATAAAGAATCCCAGATATTTGGCCGCATAATGGAGATCTTTTTCTTCGCTTTGTTGTGAGGTGCTTAGATATGGCATAACAATATCCCCGATCTAATGAATAACTGTTATAAAATCTTCCATAAGCATCATGAAGTATACCATGTGTTTGTAATGTATCAATCCAACCAAGAGTATGTTCCAAGAAATATGTCAAGTAACCACTACCTGGGCCAATAAGTCCAATGTCATTATGCTCATGTAAAATGTCACTAATTGTAATTAATTTATTGAAATGCTTGTGATACAAATATTGGTAAACCATAGCTGATTTCAAAATTGAGTCATTAATATGTGGATATTGTTTTTTAGTATGTTTGAATAAATATTTCACGTATTTAATAATGTCTTTCATCATATACTATATCGTTGGATTAAAACACGATGATGGTCTAAAATTGTTTTATCATCCAATATAATACCCAAATAGACACAGAAGAAAGCAATGGAGCCATCCAATGGTGCTATGGAGCTTGGATTCAAATCACCGAAAGTCATTTGTGTGCTACCAGTTCTGTTAGCCGCTGTAAAATCTGCCATATGTTTTCCATTCCAATAGATCTTGCTGGTGTTTGTTTTAGGGAGGATAAGTTGTCCCAATGAACTGACAAACAATGCCAAGACATTAATCTGCCCCAAGTCATTGGTTGAATAGTCTGCAATCTTTTTGAAATTCTGTATGGATGCGTCTGGGCCAAAATACACACAGTTCTTTTCATCGACTCCACTTATGGCAAATTGGAGTCATTGATGTAACTGACAAACTTATCATAACCTCCATTATCATGACCAAAAAGCCCATTTTTCCATGGATTTCCACCTGTATTTGAATTTAATTTATAAACAATGAAGATATTAACAACATCATTATTTAAATTGATTTGACTTATCATTCTCTGTGATCCATTAAAGTCTAAATAATAACGACCATTATGTTTATTAGCTTTGGTACAAACAGTGGGTCTTATGTTTAAAGTTGATTGTGTTGCATTATTTTCTTCATTCGAGAGATCGTACAATGTTTCAACTTTTCTGTCTGCATTCATGTCTAAAAAATTATTAATCGCTCTGTCGATTTGATAAGTACATTTAGAGTATAATCTGATGAATTCAGAAACCCATAAATCCAAAAAACTATCTCTGACAATATCTGAAACTTGTGATTTGATTACAACATGATCAGAATCATTGCCTGCTTTTACATTAGTCAAATGTTTGTTTCCAAGATCATAGTGACCATCTTGTGTTAATGTAAAACCAATTCCTTTGTCACCTTTAGGACCAATTGCACCAGTATCGCCTTTATCACCTTTATTATCTTGATTTTGTGGAGAATTAAAAACTCCCATTATAATATTAATTTAGATTAATTCATAATTACTTCAAGTGTGAATGCTGTATCAAATTCTCCACTATTGGGATGTGAATAGTCAATTATAAGATAGCCTCTCGATAATGATTTATTGACGTCAACCGTTGTGATGTTTCTACCCACAGCACTATGTCTGTATTCAAAAATTGTTGCTGGTAATGGCAAATTTCCAGCACCTTCAGCTTTTTTCTTGAAATAAATATCCCCCGCTTGTTCCTTGTATTACATACATATTCTTAATATGAAAGTTATTGTTGTGAATGACTAAAAAATCAGAGCCATTTATCAATACAGGCTTTAAAACATTCTTATTATGTCCTTGTTTGGCTTTGACAGAGCAATTTAAATATTGTATTTGACCAATTATATTATTCCCATTCAAATTTAGATCACCTCCTAATTTGGCTGATAGAGAGCAAATCCTCCGAGATCGAAAGCCGTTTCCATAATTACACCTGTAACGCTTGAACGAAATAGATTCAAACTATTATTATGAATTCTATAGCCATTCAGATTTAAATCACCACCAATTTAGCCTCTTTTATTAAATAGCTGTTCATATTAATATTATTTAGCATTGTCAATTCGCCATTGTCTCCACCAAACAACCATTTTTCATTTTCTTTCATATCAAAACCATTCAAATCTAAATCAGTTTGTAATTGTATTTTTTCATTCACGATTTTATAAGCTTCAGTGAAGTCGTAAACACTTGATGGAACGTCTGCTGCTTCGAAATCAATACCATATGCAACACAATGAACTTTGTACTTATTTGGATAAGTTGGGTTAGCATTAATATGAATCGTACAATATAAATATTCAGGTGGTGAACTTACTGAAGGTTTTTCAATCCATAATAAATATCTCGAATGATCTTCATTTCTGTTATCAAATTTTCTCCCTACAGTTTTATGAATTGTAATTCCACCAGTTGCATTGAATGTTACACTACTAAGACTCATTCCTTCATAATCAGGAAATAGCCATTCAAGAATAAAGTGTATTTTCCATCTTTTATTGTGTACATATTAAATCCAATTCTAGCTCTGTAAATATGATTAGCTTCTTTATTCAAGTCTACATCAATGACCTTTTTTAAAATCAAATGTGGTGAACGAGGTAAATTGACATATCCATTAACTGTCAAGCCATATTCAGTGCTAATTTCATCGATATCATTCATCAAATATTTGAAAGCATTCTTTGGATGAGAAGCAGATGAAATATGACTTTTTTCTAATTGATCTAAATTTACGGCATCGGTTTTATTTGTTCCTTCTTTTAAGTTAATGATTTTATGCCCTCCAAATTTTAATATCCGCTGCCATCGCATTTGTTCCATTCAATAATAAAGCGTTTGCTCTAATAACTATTCCAGCTCGATTTAAAACTCTGAAGTTCACTGCATCAGTTTCATTCGACGGGTCCGCTAAATTAGTCACTCTATTTCCACCCATCGACAAATCGCCATACATTGCAGTCGAACCGTCTCGTCGGAGAAAATATTCGTCAGTATAAAGTTTTGTCACCGCATCGTCTGCGTTGACGGGTGGAGCAAGATCAGTAATGGCATTGTTGTTCATATTCAGATTTTGTTGTGCAATCGTATCGAGTTTGGTTTGCAACCTCTGGTCCACATAACTTTTGTTCACAGCATCTTGTGGGTTTGAGGGGTTATCCTGCAGGTTGATTATTTTGTTTAATTTCATGTCAATATTACTACCAAACGCAACATGGCCGTTTTCAATTTCATAAGCTGGGTCATGAACAAAGTAAGACAAATTGGTATGATAGCCATAGGCCCCATAAACAATGATATGTGTTTTGGTGTTAGACGCAGGAGCTGTGCTGGAAAGTTCCACCTGTATTGCCGCTTGACCACCACTGGTTTTTTCGATTCGGAAAAGCTTCTTCATATAACCATCAACATACGGGGTTTTGAGAAAAGGTTTTTGAAATGGCTGTCCGACGTCACGTATGTTCAACGTGCGAAGATCGAGCCCAATTGTAGCTTGGCGTGGGTCTGATGGTGAGTAAAACTCAACAACAAAAGTGTACTGACTGTTTCTCAAAGATGAAACATCAAAACGAATTTTGGATGTAAAGTTGCCTCTTCGTTTGATGAAAAAAGACAATGACGACTTGTTTATGTGATAAGGTGATCTGTCAAAATTCTCAATTTGAAGGTTTTCCACACCACTGACTGCAGAAGACTTGGATTGTCTTTTAACAGAAAAGCGAATGGGTTGCGTTGAGTACCAGATGCTGAAAAATAAGGTCATCAACATACTTTTTGTTGGCAGAATCTTTATCAGAGTTTGGAGATCCAACATTTGTTATTTTATTGTCACCCATGTCCAAATCACCAGTCATTGCAACAGTTCCATCTTTTTTAAGAAATGGTGAAACATCAATGCCAGTAATTCCAGCAATTTCAGTATCAACATACCCCTTTGTGGCTGTATCATTGTTTGCTGTTGGCGCTGCTACATTTGTAATTTTGTTGTCACCCATGTTTAGATCACCAGTCATTGCAAAGTTCCATTCAATAATAATGTGTTTGCTCTGATATCTTGTATATTTTGTACAACAAAACCAAAATTCACTGCATCATAACTACTAACTGGAGATGATAAGCTAGGGAATGGTATATTTGTTATTTTATTGTTGCTCATGTCAAGATCACCAGTCATTGCAACACTTCCATCTTTTTTCACAAATGGTGAATAATCAATAGCAAGAATTTCATCATCAACATATTTTTTATTGGCAGCATCTTTATCAGAGTTTGGATCCAACATTGATGATTTCATTGTTTTTCATGTCAATTTTACCACCAAATGCAACATTACCTTTTCAATTTCATAAGCTGGGTCATGAATATGTGATAAAATGATATTAGAAAATCCAAAACACCATAAACTATAACATAATGTTTTTTATTATTTTGTAAATATGGTGAGATCAACAATAACTCCATTGATGTGGAACCATGACTTGTTTTTTCAAGGAAGAATATTCTTTTGAGATAACCATCAACAAGATGAGTCTTTGGAAATGCTCTTTTTATTGAATCCTTTCTTTCAATTAAATTTGATGACAAAACATCATCATCAACTGTTGCATTGTTTGGATTACCATCAGTATAAAACTCAACAACTAAAGTGTACTTTGAAACTTCCAATTGTGACAAATCAAAACGAAGAACAGTTGTAAGACCAGCAGTAGGAATAACAAAAGACAAGGCTTTTTTATTTATTGAGTAAGGGCTTTTATTAAAATTTTCCAATTGTAGATTATTCGCATTTCTAAGAATAGTTGTTTTTGATATATCTTCAAGAAGAAATTGAAATGGATTAACACGTGTTCCTTCAATTGATAAAACAGCATCGTTGACGTATCTCATATTAACAGCATCTTTGTTAGAAGTTGGTCTGCTACATTACTAATTTTTTTGTTTTCAATGTCATAATTACCATCTTGTGTTAATTTGAATCCATCACCTTTGGGACCAACAGCTCCAGTAGCTCCTTGTGGACCAATTGCACCTGTATTACCTTTTGGGCCTCTATCACCTTTATCACCTTTGGGACCAATTGGACCAGCTGGGCCTCTTTCACCAGTTCCAGTTTTTGTTTTATCTTGATTTTGTGGAGAATTAAAAACTCCCATATAATATTAGATTAGATAACACAGAAAGTTTGTTCTATGAATTACCATTGTTGTCATTGTTGTCATTGTTGCCATTGTTGTCATTGTTGTCATTGTTGTCATTGTTGCCATTGTTATTTTTTTACCTTTTGTAGGAATCATTTCATATGTATTTGGACAAGGATTATATGTTGCCATATAATATTAGATTAGATTAAACTGCACCATAAAAATTTCTCTTGATTGTCTTCATCGGCTTGTCAACATAACAGAAGGAATATGGTTTCTTGGTGGCTTCAATGTATTTCTTCTTGTCTATTCCAAGTTCTTGTGCAATCAAGTTCCTTTCTCTTGAGGATGGGAAATCATAAATGCAGAAGTGACTGCAATTGAGTCTGATTGATTTTGGACAGCCATAGAATGATTGTGTGAGATATATGACTGAACAGTTCTTGTGTCTTCCCTGAATGAAATAGCTGATTATCTGATCTTGTTTCTTGTCAGTCACGAAATCATCAAAAACAACCAATCGCTGCAAATCTGTGTCTTTTATTTGTTCAACTGGCAATATCTCTTCTTGACTGCAAACCAAGGCAGGATATCCAATGTGACTGCTTATTTCATCCATTACTTTCCGAAGATATTTGTACTTGTCTTGATCCAAGTTTTTGCATAAAATGTATCTGATCATAATAGACCAAGGTTCCATAATCAGATGCATGAACAATGTTGTCTTTCCAGATCCAGAATTACCAGCCAATAACATTCTAAATGTATCTTTTGGCATATACGGATACAACTGTCTGAATGAATTCTTTGAATTCTGAATGATATCATAATTTGGAATTTCCATATGTTAATAGTTTAGATTAGTCTAACACAATTGTATATGGATATAGAACGAATGAAAAGGCTTCTTAAAAGTGGAATTGAAGCTGGAAATAAAACTAGAGAAGTTCGTGATGTTATCAAGACTTATGAATACAGAAAACAGGATGCTTATGATACAACATCAGAATTACTGAAACCCTCTATTGATGTCCAGAAGAGTGTGAAAGAAAGTGTTGACAAAAAACAGGATGAAGTCATTGAACAGTTGAAAAAGAATCAAAAAGCCTTGACATCCGGTTTTGAAGATCTTATGCTATTAAACACGTTACCTGAATCAGTACCTATGAAAACAACATTACCAATTGATTACAAACCTAAAATGATGACTGAAACAGAACCAAAGTATAAGTCAAATCTTGATAAAGGTTTCTCACTTGATGAGGTCAAGGTATTACAGGAATATGAATTGTCTCCTCCAACAACAATTTTAGACAGGATAATGGATGGTACAATCGACATCGATAAGTATAACAAAAATATTGGTGAAATAACCAGACAACTTGGGACAAAAAGCTCATCTATCAACAACCAAAACAAATAGGGATAAAAACAAAGAAAGATATATGAATTAACTCAAAGGATCAAATTACTGCAAAAGTACCGAAAAAGAATGGAAACTGTTAAGGAAGGTGCACAAACTGTTGGTTCAGGCATGGGAAGAAGAAGAGGTGCAATGGGTTCAAGGGATGCATTTTTGGGTGACATGCTTTCAAGACTGCAGTTGCTTGGTGGATCTATTTCAGCCGGCAACAACAGCAAAAATGTTCAAAATGAATTCACAAAAATATTGCATACATTGAACAGACTGGGAATCCTGAAAACCGGTGAGTTGAATAAAATAATGATGAAATATCTAATGTAAAAGTATATGACAGAAATTTCATTACGATTCAACAGTAAAAACAGAGACAAAATTGGTGTTAGTAAGAGTCATGATTTTGAAAAAAGATTCAATACACCTCTTAAATTAACGAATGATTTGAAATATGAAATGGCTGTGAATGTTATCAATATGACATACAGTTGGTACAATATCAGAGAATTTTTGGGAATAATCAAATGAAATATAGCTATGACAAAGGTGTAAACTGGGAAACAATAACATTCGTTGACGGGATGTATTCATACGACGATATCAATAGTTACATTCATGAGTATATGAGTAAAAATAGCCATGTACTGAATCCATCTGAAACAGACAAATCAAAATTCCTGTATGGTATTAACATGTATTTCGTTTTGTCAACATATCGCATTTTGATTGAACTTGATGAAAACTATCGAGTGGATCTGAGAAATCTTGATTTCAGAAAACTTATCGGTTTCGATTCAAAATTAGTTTCAGCCACAGAATATGGAACAAATCTACCTGATATTACAAGAGGAGTAGATGAAATTTATATCAATTGTGATATGGTGATAGATAGCATTGTTGATGGAAATAGCACAAATACAATCGCAGTTATTCCAGTCACAGATCTCGTTAGAAGTTTACCTTTCACTTACAAACCTCGTTTTCTTTCATGGAATCCTGTCTCAACACATTCAATCAGCTCAATACGCTTTTATGTCACAGACTCTTCTAGAGCTCCAGTCGATTTAAATGGGATAGATTGGTATATTGAGTTATTCTTGAGAGGGACTGAATTATAAAACCTAATAGTATATGAAACGGTTTGAGTTTAAAAAATATGAACAACATGGTGAAGGTATTGTGACTGATATGATCAAAACAGCTGGAAAAAAAGCAGCCACAACAATTGGTGAACATGCTGGCAAAAAAGCTGGTGACAAAATCATAGAACTTTTGAAAAAGAGAAAAAGTGGAAACAAGAGTGGAACTGAGAGTGTGAGCCAGACTGGTGGTTTAATCAAAAGAAAGAGAGGTCGACCACGTAAAATAAAATAACTTTTATCTAACACAATAATATATGTCAAACTATCGTGACTCAAAATATATCGAAAGATATGAAGATGTAGTGTTCGAACTAGAGACAGCACTTAATACTGTAGTAGCAAACAATGCTCATCAGAGGAAAACAGGTTACCGTTTCGTTGTTGATAACAGTGGAGAGACTACACCATTTGACTGGTATAATGCCCGTTTTAATGTTATTTTCAAAGAAAATAAGCTTGCAGATGGAGTAACATTGCTGCTGCAGATCGAAATGGTATTGTTAATTCAGTTCACGCTCTTATTAACACCATTAATGTAAAAATGAATGGCGTTGATGTTTATGAATGCCGTGATGCAAACCAAGCCACAAATATTAAGTCATTGCTTGAGTATTCACAGGGTTATGCTGTAAGTCAGGGAACCAATGAGTTCTTCTATCTTGACACCAGCAGAGGTGCTGAAAACAGAGTGGCACAAGCTGCTTATAACAAAGGATTCTCAGATCGTAAAGCTTTACTTGATGGTGGTGGTGAAGTAAATGCAGAGATAGCATTGAACAGATACGGTTTTTTCAAGAGCTTTTGGGATGAACTTATGCCTAACTCAAAAATAGAGTTGAACCTGACACTTGAAGTGATGACAATATGATTTGGCAAGCTACTGATGAATGTCGTGTGGTACTAACTAAATTCCAGCTAATTGTTCCTCGTATTATTTTTAATTCTACGGGAAAGTCCTTATACATGAGCAAGTATCTTGACAACAGAAAGTGGACTTACATGAGAGAAATGGTTGAGAGAGGCAATTCAACAAGACAACAGACTGCCAATTTCCGTATTTCCACAGGAATAAACAAACCCAGGCATGTTTTTGTATTCATCATCAATGATGCAAGTGATGCATCTCAGACAGCCAATAAATTTCTCTATAACACTTTTCAGTTGCAAATAACAAAACTTTGACTGATTGTTATCTTGAAGTTGGCAATGGTAATGATTATCCAGAGGTTCATTATAAACCATCAACAGAACCAACAAGAGTATTTAGAGATGTTTTGAAATATGTTCAAGCTGTAAATGATTTCAGTGAAAGTACCCTTCTTAACAGGGGCAACTTCGGTACAATATTCCCTTTTGTTTATTTCGATCTGACAAAACAGAAACAGGATATTAAAGATGGAATGACAAAACTGACTTTCAAATACACTTTGAGTGCTACAGCAGATCATGATTACAGTGTGTATGCATTGGTCCTCTATGAGCAGGATATTGAGATGACTAAGACTGATGGAAAATTAATTCTGAGATCTATGTAAATTAAATAATTAAATAATTAAATAATTAAATAAATTAAATAATTAAATAATTAAATAAATTAAATAATTAAATTAAATAAATTAAATGATTGTTTGTATTAAATACAATTTAGTATAAACATATATTATATGACTACTTATCATCCACATGGTGTGAGACTATCAAAAGGTCAGAAACAAAAGCTAGCAAAAGCTTATGCAACAAATTCACCTGTACAATAAGGTTATCGCATAATGAATTAACAGGTAATGATCAACTGATGTTGACCAAAAGACAAATCAACAAACTGATTAAATCAAGTAGATCAGGAAAAGGTTCAGACATCAAGATATCAAAAAATCAAATCAGAAAAGCAGTTGTAGAAGGAGGCTCTCTTTGGTCCAGTCTTTTTTCACTTGGAACAAGACTATTGCCTTATGCAGGTAAAGCAGTAGCTAAAGCGGCTCCAGCATTGGCTACAGGTGCTCTTTCTTCATTAGCAAGTCTCGGTGTTGATAAACTATTTGGGAAGAAACAAAGTGGAGGATTTCTTATTCCTAATGCCAATCTTGGTCAATTATTGAATGTAGGAAATTTATTGAATACGAGACAGGTGGCAGATATTATTCAAAAAATGCAGTATGGTGGAGACGTTGTTATCAAACCAACAAAAGCGCAGACTGGAAAGGGTATTGGAACAATACTGGCGAGTATTGGAATTCGTTTGGCCATAGAAGCAATTAGAAAATTAACTGGAAAAGGTTTGCATGTTGAAAGAAGCCTTCCAAGATGGTCATTAGATGTTCACGTTCCAGATCATATTATGAAAAAAAGAGGTGGGAAACATGCTATGATTCCATGGCAATCCCCTACTGTTTTTGGTACATGAGATAACCCAATAGGCATGGGAATGAAAAAAAAAAGAAAAACCAAAGGAAAAGGACTTCTACTGGGCAAAAACAGTCCATTCAATTCAATCCCCATACTAGGAACCATTTTGTAAACAAACCCTTATCCAACTTTGATTTAATCAATTGGGTTAAACAACTTGGAATAAAACATTTTAGAGGAGTATTTTCAAGAGACAATCTGCCAAACCTGATGAGAAACAATGAATGTGGGATAGTCAATCTCGACAGTCAGATTGGACCTGGTACTCACTGGGTTTGTTATCGAATTGGTGATAGATACTGTGAATACTTTGACTCATTTGGTTTAATGATGCCAACAGAAGTACAGAAATACATGGCTACAAGTGGAAAACAACTTGAATACTCTGGTGATGAGATACAAGAAAGGGATTCAGTCTTGTGTGGATATTGGTGTTTGTACTATCTTCTCGAGAGACAGAATGGTAAATCGATTCTGAACACAATACATAATGCTGATTTTGATCCCACAGACACAAGTGTCAATCACAGATTCATTATAGATTACTTCGAAAATATCTAACCTATTGGTATATGAAGTCTTATTGTGTGAAACAGAAGAAAGTCACTGAATGTGTACCAGGAAGTGAAAGATATCAGAAGACTAAAAATGGTCGAACTGTGATGAAATGTACTTGTGCTGAATGTGGAATCACAAAGACTAAATTTGTCAGAATCGGGGAAACTAATTAGCCCGTCTGAAGGGGCGGGCATACTAGATTCGGCCGCAGATATGGCACTAACAGGATTTTTGGAACATGGAGTCCCTTATTTAGCGAAGAAGGGTGTTGAAATGGGTAGATATTACGCATCAGAAGCAATGAGAAATCCAAAGCTGCAAAAGAAATTAATTGACAAAGACTTTCCCTCGCAAAGCCTGCAATCACAAAGGTTGGGTCAGAAGCTTTGAAACAACTCTCAACAAAAGTGAGACCAAATAATCGTTACAAAACAGATATCAAAGGATTAGATTATGGCGGTGCTATTGACATTCATAAATTAATTGGAAAAAATACCAAAACCCAAAGCAGGTTGGACTCCAAGTAAGTATAAATATATGGGCCCTTATAATCCATTGGATGAACAACTGGAATATGATCCATTGACTGGAGAGGTGTTAAAATGGAATGTCCTACCTTACAATAAAGTAGATGAAATAGCAGCTTACCATGATATTTGTTATGATATGGGAAAAAATAAGGTGATTGTGATAGAACAATGGTCGAGTCACTAGATCAAATACCATATGGTGAGATGCCAAAATGGGGTCAAACAGCTAGATTCTTAATTGACAAAAAACAGAAATTAGGTCTTGGTGTTTCAAAAAACGGAAAAAGCCGTCGAGTGAAGAAAACTGGCAAGAAAAACTAGCTGATGAATTACATGCACCCATAAAACGAAATTTCACTCGGCGGCGTGTGATTGTAAATAAAATTGATGAAATATGGGCAAGTGATCTAGTTGAAATGCAACAGTTCAGTAAATGGAATAAAGGTTATCGATATCTTCTTATGGTTATTGATGTCTTCAGCAAATATGGTTGGATTGTCCCATTGAAGGATAAGAAAGGTGAATCTGTCACTGAAGCATTCAAAACAATATTCAAGGAAGGCAGAAAACCACAGTATTTATGGGTTGACAAGGGAAAAGAGTTTTACAACAAACACTTGAAGGACTTGCTAGAGAAACATAGTGTACAGATGTACTCAACTGAGAATGAAGAGAAGTCATCAGTAGTTGAAAGATGGAACAGGACAATGAAGTCCAAAATGTGGAAGCAGTTCACTGTTCAAGGTAATACACAGTATTTAGACATGTTACCAAAATTAGTGAAACAGTATAATAATACCAAACATTCAAGCACAAAGATGACACCCGTTGAAGCATCTGATAAGAGGAATGAAGGAACTGTTTACTTCAATTTGTATGGTGATATGGAGCCATTAAAACAGAAACCGAAATTTAAAATAGGTGATAAGGTCCGAATATCTAAGTATAAACGGAATGTGTTCGACAAGGGCTATACACCAAATTGGACTGAAGAAGTGTTTACAGTTGATAAAATCCAATACACTAATCCAATCACTTACAAACTAAAAGATCTCAACGATGAAGATATTGAAGGGAGTTTTTATGAAGCTGAATTATTGAAAGCCAGACAGGATGTATTCCGTATTGATAAAGTCATTCGCAGAGATTACAAGAAGAAACAAGCTTTGGTGAAGTGGAAGGGTTACAGTGACGAATTTAACAGTTGGATACCGTTCAAGGATTTAAAAGACATATTATAAAGAGAAAATTATCTAACATACATGTGAAGGAGACCTACAGTATATCTGTTATTTGCTATTATGTAGCCAAGAATATTATTATTCCTGACTATATTTAAACACAGGTCGAAAATGAATTAAAAAATAAATTACTATAATATACAAATGCAAAAATATTCCTACAATAATAAAGAATTAGATGTATCAATGATTGTTATCTTGATGACAACAATGAGATTTGGTTCAGAGGAAGAGACATAGCTTCTATTCTTGACTATAAAAATCCACAAAAAGCAATCAAGGATCATGTTTTATCTGATGATAGAATCTTAAGAGACCACAAGATCAGCATAAATTCACGATGTAACAAAACGTTACCTCGTGCTGAGGCCACTGATTCACGATGTAACAAAACGTTACCTCGTGCTGAGACCATTGAAAAAACTTTCAAATGTTTTTTTATAAATGAATCAGGATTTTATTCACTAATACTGTCCTCTAAAAAACAGGAAACAGCAAAATTTAAACATTGGGTTACATCAAAAGTATTACCATCAATCAGAAAACAGGGATATTACAAACGGTTCAATGATAGAAGCAATAATATGCTTTTAATTGAAAGTGAAAACGATCTGCACTACAAGATTGTATCATTCATCAGAAAGAAATACGATGATGCATTAATGATTGTCGGTCTTGGTGAAAATCAAATAAATTCTAACATGAGAATCAGAAGTTATAACAAAGGATATATGGCTGGTCAGTGTGATTTGATGTTGTTGAATCCCACTAGAAAATGCAATGCTCTTTGTCTTGAATTTAAAAGCCCTACTGGTGTGTATCAAGTATCGGACAAACAAGTTAATATGAAGCAAATGTATGAGAAAAATAAGTGCAAATACATTATGAGTGATTGTTTCGAAGATTTAATTTATGAGATAACCAAACACATGGAAGAAAGCAAATTATACTTATCACGAAGGAAAGATTTAAAAGAAAATTAAATTGATATAAAAATAAAAATATATAGATTATATATGGAGAATCAAAATGTTAAGAGAGGTCGGGGAAGGCCTAGAGTTCTCAGTGATGAGGAAAGAAAAAAACACAAGACTACCTATATGCTAACTAAAGAATGGTACTGTAACATATGTAAGACAGGACGTAACTACACAATGGCAGGGAAATCTTGTCATATTAAAACAAAAAAACATCAAAAAAATATTCTTCAATAATTACAATTCAAAAGGATCCAGTAATTGGATCAATTGAATTCTCAACCATATTTAAACGCAGACGGAAATGTTTTAAAGAAATAATAACTATAGATATATTATAAATGGAAAAAATTATCGAAACTATTAGTAATATGGACAAGAAAAGTCTAAAAAAATTGAGCAAATCTAAGCTAATCGAGTTGTTGTTGAAGCAACAGAAAAAGCCTAAAGTTATTATAGTTGATGACACAAAACCTGTACCTAAACCAAGAACAAGACCAATTCCCGCCCCAAGGACGAAAAGACCAACTGTGAAAGAATTGGTTGATTATTTTGAGAGGAAAAGATTACCAGCCCCACCTGCTGAATGGTTGGAAGAAATAGAACAATTGAAAAAGAGACCGATCCCAGCCCCCAGAACCAAACAGGTGATTCAGAAACCAACGCCTGCACCAAGGACTAAGATTGTACAAACAGAGAAAGCTTTAAAAGGTTTCACTGAGTCTTTTGAAATCAGTATAAAAAATAACAAAGACCCGCTTGCGCAACTGCAAAACACAAGAAAGGCTGTTGCATATAATATTATAAAATCGTTGAATGAAATGAAAGGACTGAGATTCGTTGAAACGCTAAAGGTAACATTCGCAAAAATGACTGACGGAGCAATAGAATACAAAACCGCATATTTCAACAGTGTAGCTCAAACAATTGTGAATAATCTGGAAGTAAATGAATCACTACAGTTGTCAAAAGACCAAATAATGAATAAGATTGCAGTTTGGGTATCTGAAGGTTCAGGTTGGACTGTTGATTCAGTTGACAGCCATTACCTCAATGTTGTGAAATATGCGCCAATGAAGGGCTCCTCATACATTAAACTACCGAATGAACTCAGAAACAGTGCAAAGGGTTTGATTAACTTGAAAAATGAGGATAATGAATGCTTCCGATGGTGCCACATCAGACACCTGAACCCACAAGAGAAATACCCACAGAGGGTTAAAAAATCAGACAAGCAATACATTGAAAAATTGGATTATACAGGGATTGAATTTCCAGTGACTACCAAACATTACAATAAGATTGAAAAACAAAATGAGATCAACATCAATGTATTCGGTTATGAGGAGAAACAACCTTATCCAATATATGTATCAAAAGAGAAATATGCAGACTGCTTGAATCTGCTTCTAATAACTGAAAATGAAAACAAGCATTATGTGCTGATCAAAGATTTCAATAAGTTTATGTACAATCAAACAAAGCACAAAGAAAGAAAACACTTTTGTATGCACTGTCTTCAATGCTTCAGCTCTGAAAGGGTGTTGAATGATCACAAGGACAACTGCATGCAAGTAAATGGCACACAGGCAATAAAAATGCCAAACAAAGATAACAACATACTGAAATTCAACAACTTTCATAAACAACAGCAGGTACCATTTGTGATCTATTGCTGATTTTGAGGCAATCACTGAAAAAATACACGGTTGCCAACCCAACAGTGATAAATCATATACAGAGGCTTATCAGAAGCATACTGACTGTGGATATGGTTACAAAGTTGTTTGTTGCTATGACGATAAATATAGCAAACCAGCAGCAATATACAGGGGTGAAAAGGCTGTGTACAAATTCATGAAAGCTATGCTGGAGGAAGTCAAATATTGCAAGAATTTTGTGAAAAAAAATTTCAACAAACCATTGAAAATGACTAAAGATGATGAATAGAAATTCCGAAAAGCCAAAGTTTGTCACATTTGTGATAAAAAATACACTGACAAAGATATCCGAGTTCGAGATCATTGTCACATCACTGGTAAATACAGAGGCTCTGCTCACCAAGATTGTAATCTGAAACTCAGAGTGAACCCAGAAGAAATAAAAATACCTGTTATATTCCACAATCTGAGAGGCTATGATAGTCATTTTATTATGCAGGAGATTGGAGCCATTGTTAAGAAGCACACTTACAAAAACAAGAAAGGTGAAGACTGTCAAATGAATATCAATGCTATCCCAAATAACATGGAGAAGTATATGGCTGTCATGCTTGGCAACCACTTGACCTTCATTGATAGTTTCCAGTTCATGAGCTCCAGTTTGGAAAAACCTGTAGGCAATCTACCAAAAGAAGCCTTAAAATACACCTCACAAGAGTTCAAGGGAAATGATCTTAATCTGGTGGCACAGAAAGGTGTTTATCATTACGACTACATGGACAGTTTCGATCAATTCAATCAGAAGCTGCCCTCAAAAGAAGAATTCTATAGCATACTGAGTGATGAGCATATATCAGATGAAGACTATACGCATGCTCAGACTGTTTGGAAAGCATTCTCTTTGAATAACATGGGAGATTATCATAACCTGTACCTCAAAACAGATGTGCTCCTATTAGCTGATGTATTTGAAAACTTCAGTAAAACATGTATTGAGTACTACAAACTGGATCCGTGCCACTATTTCACATCTCCTGGTTTATCATGGGACGCCATGCTTAAAATGACTGACATTAAACTAGAATTGATGACTGATATTGATATGTTCCAGTTCATTGAAAAGGGTATGCGTGGAGGAATCAGCTAAATAGCCAACCGTTACGGTAAAGCAAATAATAAATACATAAAAGAGTATGACGAGAAGGCGCCCTCGAAGTACATCATGTATCTCGATGCTAATAATTTGTATGGTTGGGCTATGAGTCAATATTTACCAACTGGCGGATTCAGATGGAAGACACAAAAACAGATCAATAATTTAGACCTGGCTACGTATAAAGAAGACAGCAACAAAGGTTTGATAAGTTGACATGAAATATCCTGAAGAATTGCATGATATTCATAATGACTACCCACTTGGGCCGGAAAAGATTAAAGTGACTGGGGACATGCTATCAGATTATTGTAAAAACATAGCAAAGAAATACAATATATCAACTGGTCTGGTACATAAACTAATACCAACATTAAGCAACAAAGAAAAATACGTGCTCCATTATAGGAACCTCCAATTATATACTGATCTCGGTTTGAAAATAACTAAAATCCATCGAGTGTTAGAATTCAATCAGTCCGCGTGGCTCAGACAGTACATCGACTTCAACACTCAGAAAAGAACTAGCGCAAAAAATGCCTTTGAGAAAGACTTTTTGAAGCTGATGAATAACAGTGTATTTGGCAAAACGATGGAAAACCTCAGAAAGCGAGTAGAGGTCAGATTGGTGACTGATGGGAAGAAGCTATTGAAATTAGCTAGTAAACCCACTTATGTTAGCAGTAAAATCTTCGATGAAAATCTAGTAGCTGTTCATAAGATAAAAGAAACACTTACTTTAAACCGGCCAGCATACGTGGGGATGTGTATTCTAGACCTTAGCAAGACACTGATGTACGATTTCCATTACAACTACATCAAAGAGAAATATGGAGATGAAGCAAAATTATTATTCACAGACACAGACTCACTGACCTATGAAATTGAAACCCAAGATGTATATAGGAATTTCTGGAATGATAAAGATAAATTCGATAACAGTGACTATCCTGAAAGCTCGCCATTCTCCGATAAGACCAATAAGAAAGTGATTGGTAAGATGAAAGATGAGGCTGCTGGAGTCCCAATATGTGAATTCGTAGGACTGAGATCGAAGATGTATAGCTATATTAAAGATGATCAGAAAGGAGGAAAAACAGCAAAAGGTATTAGGAAGAATATTATTAAGAATAACATCAAACATGAAAATTATAAAGAGACACTATTTGATAATAAACAGATGCATCATAGAATGAAAACAATCAGAAGTCAGAACCATCAACTTGGAAGTTATGAGATAAATAAAGTATCACTCAGCTGCTTTGACGACAAGCGGTATATTCATGATAATGGCGTGACAAGCTATGCGTATGGACATTATGAAATCTAGCTGTTGACGTCACGCCATATGATTTGCCTAGTTCAGGATAGTATTGTGAGTTTTAAAATACTGCCCTCTCTCTGACCCTTTACCCGAAGAATTAACATATGAGACAGGAACATTTGTTGGGGGATTCCCTTTCGAATGAGTCATCAAACTACGTCAGATTTTTCGCTTTTTACACATGCCTATTATTTTTTATCTTTGTAAATTTCATTTATGTACCACAAGCATAAAAATGAAAATACAAACGAAAATATAAGGGTTGTTTCACACAGATAAAGTGTGGCTTGTATACAGAGTATCTAACGATTGGAAAAAGCGGGGGCCTTTCGTTAGCGAAATGTATACAAGCCACCCCGTGGAATAACGAAAAACCCCCGCCGTTATTCCATGGGTTGAAAAAATAAAAAAATAATAAAAAATGAAAAATAAAAAATGAAAAATGAAAAAATCACCCTGAGATGGTGTCGGATTGTTGGGTAGAGCTATAGTTAAGCTTCGGCTTCTCAGAAGTGCCGGAGGGTGAAAAAAACAAATAAACAAATACTTGGCCTCAAGAGGGTCTGATAGGGCCAGAGCGGAGTGGTGGTGGGAATATAAATGATAGTGCTCTGGTGGTGTGGAGGGGGGTTTTAAAAAAACAAAACAAAAAAAAACCTCTCATGAGGGACGGGTGGTGATTCAAATTCCAAATTAAGTCCCTCATGAGAGGTTCTGGTGGCCACCAGTTTTGCTATTTTTTTCTGCATCTTTAATTGCTTCAAAAACTAGCTATAGGCGATGACTCATTTCCTGTTTTTCCGAGAATGTCACGCTTGGTGATTTTTCCGAGAATGTCACGCATTTTAATAAACTATAGATTCCATCAGATTGAACCATAAATTCAAAAGTGTGCTGACCTTGGTTCCATCAGATTGAACAACTATAGATTCCATCAAATTAAATAACTATATATTCCATCAAATTAAATAACTATATATTCCATCAAATTAAATAACTATATATTCCATTTTCCGAGAATGTCACGCTTGGTGATTTTTCCGAGAATGTCACGCATTTTAATAAACTATAGATTGCAAAATACGAGATCAAAATGTTGAAACCGTTGAATGTAAAAATGATCTGGTACCCCAAACACTATACTACTGCTTTGAAATCCTTTACACTTTCATCTTAAAGTAGTCTAAACTCGAGAATGTCTGTCTTTTTTTTGCAAACGTTTGCTATCGAAAACTCTTCGTTTTCCCTGCTGGTACTCAATTGTTTTGGACACAAATTAAACTGGCCCAAGGAACAGGGGCGCCCAACGACAATTTTCGCTTAATATCTGTTGGGTGGAGTATAATTCGCCTTGTGTTTTCGGCGTCGATTATAGAGTGCACTCGGATTTTCGTAACTAAAACGTGGCCTAAAAGATTTGCTATTGAGAAATCATAGCCCTCAGGTTTTCGAAAAGGTCTTAATTGCTGTTTTTGGCAGTCAAACACGTCAACTAGCATTCTCGTAAAGAAAATAGTTCCCTTGAAAGTTCGTGGAAAGTTCATTTCTGCTTGCATTTTCTCAAAGGAAGATTTTGTTCCTTAACATTTTTTTTCTTTTCTTATTTGCAGTTACTTACAGACGTTACAGTACGTATTACCACTGTTACAATCATGTCCTAAAAACAGAAGAAAAAACTAGTACAGAGTAAAGGCCTTTTTTACAAAAATGATTATTTAATTATTTATTGAGTTAGAGCGCAGTGCAGAGGAGAGGAAATAGCTGGCAAGATCAATGCAGACCGTGAAATGATAGTCTCAAAACGTGGGGAGAGCGTACAGTAAATAATGATCAAGGTCGGTTGTAGGAGGCTAGTTGGTGTTAAGTAGGGGGATCAAAGGTCCCCATTTCTTCGATGTTGAGCCTAGTTTGTGGGTCTCAATATTGAATTGAGATTTTAGAAACGCCAAAAACGTTTTTAAGTTGGGAATCTTATTACTGGTCTTGGAACACCATATGTAGTATCTCGCTAGAAGAAAACAAAAGTTTAATTGCAGCGAGAATTTCGTAGAATCCGAACTCAGGCCCTAAAAACTGTGATGTCTCTCGGGTAATTTTGAGGTGTTAAGTTAACGTCCAGAAGTTTTTCCATCAAGTTTGTCCAAAATAGTTTGACTTTTGTACATTGCCAGAAAAGATGTGTATAATTCTCGGGGGCGTTACTGCAGAAAGAGCAGTTTGTGTCCTGTTTGATACCAATTTTTGTTTTAAATACATGTTGACGGGCAGAATTCTAAGAAGAAGTCTGTATTAAAAACTGAAAAGAGTCGTGCTTTTTGTGCACGTGGATTCCAAGGTATATGCGGTTTTCCAAACAGCAGCACTCCCTTTATTAGAAGTAATACTGCTGTTCCATTTTGGCTGACTTTTCAAAGGTATAGAGCTTTTGATTGTTCGAAGAATTGTTGTTCGGTTTTTATTAGCATCCTCAAAGTTGACTGCTGACCATATTTCTAATAGTTCCCTCCAGAAAGGAGTTGTTTACTGGTATCGTGCTGAGGATGTCATCCTTGTTAAGATTAGCTTTAAAAATGAAATTACCGCCATATTTTCCAAGTTCAAGATCGACAAATTCTTTCCATTTTCCATGGTTCGAATCATCGAGGTATTTGCTGATCCACATAGTCTTCAGAGATTTATTAAACAAAGATATATCAATCATTTTTAGGCCACCTTTGTTGTAGTCATTTATCCCAACAGAACGCTTGATCTTGTCATCTTTGTTGTTCCATAGGAAATTGTAAAGATTATCGTTGGTTTCCTTGATAGATTTCTGGTTTGTCGCTAGTGGTGATAGAATATGTGTAAGCTGAGATGCCGCCAGGCTTTCGGTCACCTGAATTTTGCCGATTAAAGTAAGCCGTCGGTATTTCCAACAGCTCAGGACGTTTCTAATTTTATCTATTTTCTCCCTATAATTAATGATTAAAGAGGTATTAGTGTTGGTAGAAATCCGAACGCCTAGGACTTTAACTCCATTTTCTGGCCATTTAAAATTCTTTTCAGGGAGGAGCTTCAACTTCCCCACAATTGATCCAATCCACAAGGCTTCCGTTTTTTGTTATTGATTTTAAGACCAGATACCTCACCAAATTTACCAATCATATCGAGGGCAGTGGATAAGGATTCCCGCGAACCATTGAGAATTAAGGTCGTGTCGTCTGCGTATTGGCTTATTTTTATTTCGTAATTATTCACTGAAATTCCTTTAATGCTGGCGTTAGCCCTGATTGCCTTCCTTAAAATTTCAACCGATAATACAAAATATAAGGAGAAAGAGGACATCCCTGTCTGACGCCTCTTTGTAATTGAAAAAAATTGCACGCCCATCCATTATTTAAAACCCAACTTTCGATATTGTTATAAAAAGTGCGGATCCATTTTATTAAAGATGGTCCAAACCCAAAATATTCAAGCGAACGGTTTAAGAAAGACCGTTCGGTTAGCTCAGTGGTAGAGCACCGGACTACTGTGCGGGAGGTCGCGGGCTCAAACCCCGGCCGGACCAACACTCAGGGTCTTTAAATAATTGAGGAGAAAGTGCTGCCTTTATAATTACATCTGCAAACGGTTAGACTTTCTAGTCTTCACGGATAAGGACGATAAACCGTAGGTCCCGTCTCACAACACTTGTTCCTAATAATCTGTGGGACGTTAAAGAACCTACACACTGTTCGAAAAGAGTAGGGGACGTAGTTCCCGGTGTGGTGGTCTACCTTTCATCTGTCTTGACATTCATGTGTGGGTTGGGTGGGTGGGTGAGATCAAAATGGACTGATAGCGGCTGCCAGAGGCGCCTTTACAGGCTGACGTCCGATCTCACCCCAGAGAAGAATTGTAAACCGCCATGAAACTATGTGATATGTGCGGTATATAAATCCATTACCATTACCATTCAAGTGAGTCAAAAGCTTTTTTAAAGTCAACAAAGAGCAGCGGACCCCGGATATTCTGTTGTGCGGCATAGCTTATGGTACTTTTAATCAGTCTTATATTTTCTTTAACAAATCTTCCATTCATGAAACCAGTTTGGTCATTGTTGATGAGTTTTGGAATAACGGTTTTAATTCGGTTCGCAATGGCCTTTATAGCTTTTGCGGTCAAAATTAAGAAGAGTTACAGGGTGCCAGTTTTTTATATAGTGAGGATCAGAATCCTTTGTTGGTATGAGTTTAATTATGCCTCGTCTTTGTGTGAAAGAAAGTGTTTCTAGCTCATAGCCATAATTAAGGGCATTAATCAGGATATTGGACAAATCTTCCCAGAAGGTTTTATAAAATTCGGCAGGAAGACCGTCGGCTCCAGGGGATTTTCCAGATTCCATGTCTTTTAGTACAGCTAGACATTCCTTTTCAGTTAAGGGGCCTTCACAGCTTATGGACTCATTATTGTTCAGGACAGTGTCATTCTCTAGATTGATGAAATTGTTACCAGGCGCAATTATGTTTCCTTTAGAAGTGTAGAGGTCTTTATAGAAGGTTTCACTTTCTGTAAGGATTCCAATGTCAGAAGTGACGAATTCATTCTCATTTGTTTTGAGCTGTTTTTATCGTGTTCAGTTTGACGTGTCTCTTCTCAAGATTAAGAAAATATTTGGAATCTTTTTCTCCTACATTGTACCACCTAGCTTTGCACCTTAAAATTGACCCTTGGGTACGCCACCTGATTAGATCTTCTAATTCATTTTTATGCTCTTCCAAATTTTATGTCAAACTGTCTTTCCCCGGTGAGCTAATCGAGGGTAGTCGGGTTAGTTCTGCTTCCAATGACGCAATTTTTTTTTCTAAAATGCGTTCTTTGTGAACAATTTTGCGTTTTTTCCAATCGCGAAGCTAACAAATTGTTCTCGGATTTTCATTTTAATCATGTCCCAAAGAAGACCTGGGTTGACTGAGTCGTCATTTGCATATTCCTGTTGTGTTTGCTCGATGGTTAGCTTTTTCATGTCAATATAGTCGGCATCAGTTAAGAGCGAAGTATTCAGTTTCCAAAAACCTCCTCCTCTTGGATTTGAGTGCAAAGAGATGTTTAAAGTTATCATCGAATGATCTGTTCTGAAGCCAGGTAGAACGTCAGTCGAGGTAACATTACCCATCAGGCTTTGGCTTACCAAGAAGAAATCTAGCCTACAGTGAATCTCCGGTTGTTTTTGGCGCCAGGTGTATCTACTAGTATCCGGATTTAAAACTCTCCATGCATCAACCAAGTCAAAATTTTCGGTTATCTCGCTCACATTTTCTTTCTTATCTTTCTCTATATCTAAGACAAGGTTGAAATCGCCGCCGATTATTATTTCATTCATTTGAAATTCTTCAATACGCTCGGCAAGGCATTTGAAGAAATTTGGATCGTCTTCATTTGGGGCGCATATATTTACTATAGTTATAACTTTTCCATTTGCTTTTTAATCACGCATTATACACCGACCAGCACAGTCACTATAACATTTTATGATTTTAAGCTCAAAGTTGTTATTGAAGAGGATACCGACACCTGTTTTAGTACTTGACCAGGAGCTGAAAAGACATTGATAGCCCCATTCTGTGGCCCATAAAATAATGTTTCGTGTTATCGGAACAATGAACTTCTTGTAACAAGAAGATGGGAAAATGTTTGGACCTCAGCCAATTAAAGGTTTCCCTTCTTTTTGTATTATTTCCGTGGCCCCGCTCGCTGAGAGAAGCTATCTTTATTGCATTCTTAACCGTACTGAAGATGAAAGGTGACAATAATCCACTGCACTGCGCTATTGTTAGGAGGTGTCGGCTCTTAGGTTTTGATTTACATACTTCTTTGATTGATGCTTTTTGGAAAATTGCAAATTAAATTGAGAGTAACATGAAGAAATCTAATTCCACGAGAACACATGATAAAGTAGAAATATACGAAAACATTAAGTAAATAGCCGAAATAGTACCATAGAAAGAAGAAAAAAAGGCATAATAAATAGGAATAAAGTTAAACTATGTACAGAAAAGTAATTGGGTCGATTATTAATGGCAGTCAAAACAAGACAAAAACACACAAACAAGTACGAAACAAAAGCCGATCGGTTCCCGGTTTTGGTAGCAAGTAGGCACAGAACAGCGTACCCGCTAAATTAGCTCAAATAAATCGCTGCTCATCGGTCCCCCTAAAGGGAGAATAAAAAAAGCTTAATGTAAATCACAACACAATTTACTCATCGGATTTGTCTCCTGATTCTAACAATTTTCCTTGTGGCCCAGAATTTGCCGTTGATATAAAGTTTATCCGGTTCGCTTCTGCTTCTGCTTCGTACTTCCTTGAAAGTTGGCATTTGTTCCCTTCTGCGCTTAATTATTTCTTGCGGAAGATCCTGAAACATTTGTAAGTTAATCCCTTGTAAGCGCCTTCCTAAAGCCAAGATATCTTCTACATCCTTATAGCGGAGAAATTTAGTGATTAACGTCTTGGGGCCAGAGTCGTTGCGTCTTTTAGGGAGACGGTGCCCCCGTTGTATTTCCACCGTGTGAGCGTTTCGGTATCCAAGGTCTCTTTCCATAAAATTTCTTAGTGTTGCTTCGGTGTCTTCATCTTGTTCTTTGGGGATGGAGAAGAATTTAATGTTCTCACGCCTAGAGTATGCTTCAAGGTAGAGATCTGATTTGATCTGATTTGATCATGTAGATTTCTTTCATTAATCATCAGCGAGTTTATTTTTGCGATCTGTTCTTTGAGTTGGTCTTGCAACTCTTTGCACGGGTCTCCATTGAAACTGCATGAATCTTGTAAGTCTTTTATGTCCTTCGCGGTCGTGATTTCAAATTGTTCTAGTTTCGCCGTACGTGCTTTAAGGTTTGAGAGGCAAGCCTCGATTTTTTTTATGGAGTTTTCGATAGGGTTGAGTTTGTTTAACCTAGTGAGTATTGAGTTTAGTTGCAAGGATATAGACTCTATCTTCGGAAGCGCTTCCATCAATTCGTCTATCGATTCGTTGTCGACGTCGTTGTCGTGCACTCCCACGTCTTCGAGTTTATTCGCCTCTGGAGAAATGTATTTTCCGCTGGTATTCGAAGTAATTAGTCGTGCTTGTTTCGCTTTAACACCTGCCGCACCCTTTCATGCATCTTCTATGCTGTTATTGGTCAGTTTCTAGTACTTATATTCTCTGCCATTTACTGCATGTCATTCACGTTTGCGGTTCCTACTACTCAGTTTATATCCATTCAGTCGCGGGGCTTTCGAAATTTGTCAAAAGTGTGATATCAATGCCCAACGAAGAGGAGCAAATCCAACAGACACTCCACAACCGGTTGATGGAAGTGGAAACTCTGCAGATGTTGACCGGGTTTTTTCAATGTTTAAAGACTACCTCGAGAAGAAATTGGATGACAAAGGGAAGCAGATTGAACAAAAGAGCAAGATAGATAAAGAAGTTGTACAACTAAAATATAGAGGCAACCAGAAGCAATTCGAGCTGAATGCAGAATTGGATACCATCCTCGAAAACATAGAAACCGAATCCAACCGCAGCGAGCCAGATCCGGCGCTTATTAAAAAGTACACCCAAGAAGCAAGGCAGCTTATCCGTAAAAGGCAGACTAATAAAAATTGTCGACAAAAGCAAGGACGGCTGGCAAGTCGTAACAGAATATGAATCCGATGTGTTGGCGTCCGGCTCAGAAGATGAAAAGCGCCTCAAGAAGGCCAGGGAAGCGGCAGGTAGAAAGAGGCGTCAGAAGGAGCAACTCGCAAGCGACCGTGGAAAGAAACTAAAAGCTTCTATGGGTGCTGACAATCAGCTTTTTCGTGGTAAGAGCTATAGTGCCTGCATTCATGACGAGACGCAGCGGAGTCTATCTGGAAGTATTACAAAGGAATGCGGGGTTGTGGACCCCGCATTCCTTACATATTTGAATTTCAATCTGTCAGTGAGTCAGCCCGTGTAAAGAAGAAGGCGTGAAAATTCGCAAGTGCGGCTGTCAAAACTAATTTTTGTCACCGGAAACGCTGTGATTGAGCCGTGAGAAAATTAGGACCACTTTCTATGCGGCGGGGAGAGTGAGAAAGTGACGAGACAACAAACAATAATGCAGAAGTCCAAATCACGCATTCGTTTTTTTTTTTTATTAAGAAAACCCGGCCGAATTAGGAATACCGGTAAACTCGCCTACGCCTCTATAACTCGTTCGCTTACTGGTAGGCGAGTTCACTCAAGTAATGTATGTTCAGTTATAACTCTAATTTTTTATTTTGTGAGCGTTTACAATTATAGCACGTTTTCCTTTGTCTGTGAAAAATTTACTCAACGCCGGCTATGTTGATTTGATTAAATTTCCGTGGATTTTCCTACGACCGTAACAGGGAGCAGTGGCTTTCATTATTTGACGTGAGATGGATGTGAAGATGAATACAATAAATAACTGTGAGAATCTGTGACTTTGGAGAGCACACTGGTACATAAGTTATTGCCACGGATAGAAACTTTGATATCAAGAAGAGCCAGCGAAGCTTCTATAATTTCCAAGGTATATTTCAGAGCCAGATGAGAGGAATTGACGGAGGTTATAAATTCATTGAGTTCCTCAAAACACTGCACCGATGCCGTCGTCAAGGTAGTGACCGTATAGTTCAGGTTTAGGGTCTTTGTATTGATTGAAGAATTGGTGCTCAACGTATAACCTACAAAAAACAAAAATCAAATGAAGAATGATCCTCGCAGTTGTGAACGCAATTTATGCAATTGCGAAAAGAAGCCTGAAAAAAATTCAGGACTTCAACGGGGTCATCGACTTCATCAGGGTCATCACCGGTATCGCGAGGTCACGGGTTCAAACCCAGTTGAAGTCCTGGATTTTTTTCAGGCTTCTTTTCGCAATTGCATAATTTGCGTTCACAACTGCGAGGATCATTCTTCATTCGATTTCATTTCCGCAGTTCATGTATGATTTATTTCATATATCATTCACAAAAAACAAAAAAGAAAAAAAGAAAAAAAGAATGGCGTAGCTGAGTACCATTAATTTGCTTTTAATAATTATCAGCGAATGAAAAAGAAAAAAAAGGTCGGGGAGGTGGTACTCCCTTATATGGCTATATCAGGTATATGGGGCACCAAAGGGTATGGATTTTTAGCCGTGTTGGTCTGAAATAGGTTATCGATTTTGAACATTTTGGTCTGAAATAAGGTATGGTTTGTCCATTCGTCTTGGATTGGGTATACTTTTTTAGAAGATGCTACTTCTTCGACAGTAGGCGATAAGACCATCTGCAAAAGCCCTTCTTTTTTGTCCTTAATTATCTTTTATCGCGCACATGAAATAAGTCTGAAACAGGGTATCAAATTTTTGATCAGGTCTGAAATAGGGTAGGGACAAACGCTGTTTTTGTTCTGAAATAAGGTAAGTGTTTCGGGAAGGGGGCCGCACGCCCTACCCAATTTTTCTGGGAGTACACCCCCACCCCACCCCACCCCCCTCCCCGGGATCAAGTTAACACCGAAAGGGGGAAAAATCTAGAGCAAAAATTCATCTTTCAAATCGTATCAATGAACGCTTTTCATTCTATTTATTTCCGTTTTTCACGTAGCTCCAGATTCTGTGCACAAACCATACATAACCCGCAATTCCTCGATGCGATCTGTGGAAGGGCAAACACTAGAAACGTCAGCTTTTTAAATCTCTTTACGGTGGTCAATTCCGTTGACAAACCATATTCTCGTGTTTCACTCCCCAAAAGACGTAGCACCCGACAGTTTCTTTTAAAACTAACCCTTTTCATTCTCATCTGTTGATCACATTTTTTTTTCATTACAAAACATTTACTATAGCTCAAACAACATTATTTTGTGTTTCGATTCATTATTACACCAAACGAAGTGGGTATCCTGTGGCACAAACTCAAATGCCTAATTTAAGCCTGTTCCACCTCACGAATTTTGGGGAACTTTAAGTACGCAAGTACATGTAAGTTGACTACTATCTATCATTGGCAGTCACAAAAATTCCGTTTCAATTAGTTTGACTTTAAATCACAGGACAAGTGGATGCCACTGGTAACCTTGGTGATAGTTGATCAGTTATAATGAAAATGAAAACAAGAATTGATAAAGGCAACAGTAGCACACTCCGACGAAACATCTGGATGCCACTGGTAACCTTGGTGATTGTTGAACAGTTATAATGAAAATGAAAGCAAGAATTGTTTAAGGCAACAGTAACACACTCCGACGAAACATCTGGATGCCACTGGTAACCTTGGTGATACTTGAGCAGTTAAAATGAATATGAAAACAAGAATTGTTATAGGCAACAGTAGCACACTCCGACGAAACATCTGGATGCCACTGGTAACCTTGGTGATAGTTGATCAGTTATAATGAAAATGAAAACAAGAATAGTTAAAGGCAACACTAGCACACTCCGACGATACATGTGGATGCCACTGGTAACCTTGGTGATACTTCAGCAGTTAAAATGAAAATGAAAACAAGTATTGTTAAAGGCAAAAGTAACACACTCCGACGAAACATCTGGATGCCACTGGTAACCTTGGTGATACTTCAGCAGTTAAAATGAATATGAAAACAAGAATTGTTATAGGCAACAGTAGCACACTCCGACGAAACATCTGGATGCCACTGGTAACCTTGGTGATAGTTGATCAGTTATAATGAAAATGAAAACAAGAATTGTTAAAGGCAACAGTAGCACACTCCGACGAAACATCTGGATGCCACTGGTAACCTTGGTGATAGTTGATCAGTTATAATGAAAATGAAAACAAGAATTGTTAAAGGCAACAGTAGCACACTCCGACGAAACATCTGGATGCCACTGGTAACCTTGGTGATAGTTGATCAGTTATAATGAAAATGAAAACAAGAATTGTTATAGGCAACAGTAGCACACTCCGACGAAACATCTGGATGCCACTGGTAACCTTGGTGATACTTCAGCAGTTAAAATGAAAATGAAAACAAGTATTGTTAAAGGCAAAAGTAACACACTCCGACGAAACATCTGGATGCCACTGGTAACCTTGGTGATACTTGAGCAGTTAAAATGAATATGAAAACAAGAATTGTTATAGGCAACAGTAGCACACTCCGACGAAAAAAACTGGATGCCACTGGTAACCTTGGTGATAGTTGATCAGTTATAATGAAAATGAAAACAAGAATTGTTAAAGGCAACAGTAGCACACTCCGACGAAACATCTGGATGCCACTGGTAACCTTGGTGATAGTTGATCAGTTATAATGAAAATGAAAACAAGAATTGTTAAAGGCAACAGTAGCACACTCCGACGAAACATCTGGATGCCACTGGTAACCTTGGTGATAGTTGATCAGTTATAATGAAAATGAAAACAAGAATTGTTATAGGCAACAGTAGCACACTCCGACGAAACATCTGGATGCCACTGGTAACCTTGGTGATAGTTGAACAGTTATAATGAAAATGAAAACAAGAATAGTTAAAGGCAACAGTAACACACTACGACGAAACATCTGGATGCCACTGGTAACCTTGGTGATAGTTGATCAGTTAAAATGAAAATGAAAACAAGAATTGTTATAGGCAACAGTAGCACACTCCGACGAAACAGCTGGATGCCACTGGTAACCTTGGTGATACTTGAGCAGTTAAAATGAAAATGAAAACAAGAATTGTTAAAGGCAACAGTAGCACACTCTGACGAAACATCTGGATGCCACTGGTAACCTTGGTGATAGTTGATCAGTTATAATGAAAATTAAAACAAGAATTGATATAGGCAACAGTAGCACACTCCGACGAAACATCTGGATGCCACTGGTAACCTTGGTGATTGTTGAACAGTTATAATGAAAATGAAAGCAAGAATTGTTTAAGGCAACAGTAACACACTCCGACGAAACATCTGGATGCCACTGGTAACCTTGGTGATACTTGAGCAGTTAAAATGAATATGAAAACAAGAATTGTTATAGGCAACAGTAGCACACTCGGACGAAACATCTGGATGCCACTGGTAACCTTGGTGATACTTGAGCAGTTAAAATGAAAATGAAAACAAGAATTGTTAAAGGCAACAGTAGCACACTCCGACGAAACATCTGGATGCCACTGGTAACCTTGGTGATACTTGAGCAGTTAAAATGAAAATGAAAACAAGAATTGTTATAGACAACAGTAGCACACTCCGACGAAACATCTGGATGCCACTGGTAACCTTGGTGATAGTTGAACAGTTATAATGAAAATGAAAGCAAGAATTGTTTAAGGCAACAGTAACACACTCCGACGAAACATCTGGATGCCACTGGTAACCTTGGTGATAGTTGATCAGTTATAATGAAAATGAAAACAAGAATTGATATAGGCAACAGTAGCACACTCCGACGAAACATCTGGATGCCACTGGTAACCTTGGTGATTGTTGAACAGTTATAAAGAAAATGAAAGCAAGAATTGTTTAAGGCAACAGTAACACACTCCGACGAAACATCTGGATGCCACTGGTAACCTTGGTGATACTTGAGCAGTTAAAATGAATATGAAAACAAGAATTGTTATAGGCAACAGTAGCATACTCCGACGAAACATCTGGATGCCACTGGTAACATTGGTGATACTTGAGCAGTTAAAATGAAAATGAAAACAAGAATTGTTAAAGGCAACAGTAGCACACTCCGACGAAACATCTGGATGCCACTGGTAACCTTGGTGATACTTGAGCAGTTAAAATGAAAATGAAAACAAGAATTGTTATAGGCAACAGTAGCACACTCCGACGAAACATCTGGATGCCACTGGTAACCTTGGTGATAGTTGAACAGTTATAATGAAAATGAAAGCAAGAATTGTTTTAGGCAACAGTAACACACTCCGATGAAACATCTGGATGCCACTGGTAACCTTGGTGATACTTGAGCAGTTAAAATGAAAATGAAAACAAGAATTGTTATAGGCAACAGTAGCACACTCCGACGAAACATCTGGATGCCACTGGTAACCTTGGTGATACTTGAGCAGTTAAAATGAAAATGAAAACAAGAATTGTTAAAGGCAACAGTAACACACTCCGACTAAACATCTGGATGCCACTGGTCACCTTGGTGATGGTTGATCAGTTATAATGAAAATGAAAACAAGAATTGTTAAAGGCAACAGCAGCACACTCCGACGATACATCTGAATGCCACTGGTAACCTTCGTGATACTTGGTGATACAGTTAAAATGAAAACAAGAATTGCTGAAGGCAACAGCAGCACACTCTGACAATACATCTGGATGTTACTGGTAACTTTGGTGATTCCTGAGCAATTTATTTTGTATATTTTTCTTATTTTATGCTATTTGAGACTAGATCAACAGATTGGAAAAGATGCAAATTGTTTACATCTTTTCCAATCTGTTGATCTAGTCTCAAATAGCATAAAATCAAAAAATATACAAAATAACTTTCTCAGGAAAAAATGCCATCTTCTCAATGGGGAGTGCTTGCCCCACAGTATCTTCTACATTTCCTAAGATATTCATTTTTGTGGGACCTGAAAAAAAAAAGGCCATTTGTCATAAATGAGCTGCTGACTGCATTGACACCAACTAGCAACAATACATATAAGCCATTGATTTCCAGTTATGAAACATCCCCAGAGTATTTTTTTAATGTTTAGTCTTAACCATTTTACATACCTGAAATTGAGCTAACATGGATATTGTGTTTTCCAATTTCTGTTTGTTGTCCAGTCTTCTTTTGCACTGTCAGTTGGTCCCATTGAAGGACTCTGGACCATAACTTCTCAGTGCCCAGTTAGCCTCCTGCAGGGAATTAATCTTGTAGGCAACAAAGCCAAAGAATCAAGAAGCTGCTAAGTATTTTGTCTTTCCATGTGTGACATTGCAAAGAGTTGAATACTGCTCAGCTCCTCCTCCAACAAAAATTCAAGATCATCATGTATCCCGGTTGATCTGTAGGAAAGGAGAGGGAGTGGAGAACTGTGATACTTATAAAGAGATATAATTAATGCCTAAGGTGGGGAAATTTGATCCAGTTTTACCAAATTTCAGGCCCTAGTGTGGGATTTTGACCAAAAATTATTTTGAAAAGTCAAATGTCCTAATATGTCCGAGTTACCCCCCTCTTGTTCTTATAAATATTGATAAGTAGCAAACTACAATTTTATCCTGTTCTAGGAATCCCTCTTATCCCCTCAATAAGGCCTAAGACACGAAAATAACTTGTTTCAGGAATAGTGAGCATAATTTACGAGTGACATTGTGCGGATTTCGTAAAGGGAACGGGAATTACCTTTCGTTGACGGGGTCTGTTGTAGTATTTTGGTCCTCAGATAGTGAGTATTTACTCCTCTGTCGCGAAATCTGTTCCTTGGGATTTATTTTTCGTGCTACAAGAACTATTTCGCGCCACTCGCAATGGAAAGCCGCTGATCAGTGTTTCCGAGTGCAAGGTTCGCGGAAAAAAAAATTGAGAATTTCTCTAAGCTTACCTTTTGGGGCAGCTACGTGGCAGGGTTAGTAATAAGCAGCCAATGTCTTCATCCATTCTTGTGAAACAAACGATGATGACCCTGACATTTGCAAACGGCGATTCGTTTGAGTCTTCATCACAGGATTCGAACTACTCGCGGCCGTGCGAGTGCTCGTTTATACGTCGGCTTGAGCTTCGCAAAGTACGCTAATGACAAGGCTGTTTAAAAAGCATCTTAGCTGCTCAAAGATCTCCTCTTGATATAATTGCCAGTCTCGTGCACGGAGAAAGGAATGCCGCAATTAATCCAAATGATGAGGCAACGATTTTATCCTCTGAAGAAGCTTTTCCTCGATACGGTTCTCCATCTATCGTCTGTAAAGCTCTTCGCCTTGAATACTCGGACAATATCCTCCGGAAAGCGTGCTGGTAGGGAATATTCCTCGAGAAATATTCCTCGGAGCCATCGACACACTTCTACGTGGCTCGGTTTTCTCAAATGACTGCGAAAACGAGACAACGTGACTGAACGCACCTCAATCGTCAAGACTAAATTTGATACTGACATATTAATCCTATTTGATCCGTTTTCACCTCTCTTTGTTGACAGAAGTTTAATTAAGGAGTAAACCGCAATTTTAATTACTTCGGAAATCAAGTACTTCCAGTTTAGGCCCACTTGCGTCTCCTCATGTACTTTGTGAATTCACATGTTTTGGATCCGCTTGCGTATCCTCCCATATTCCTTGTCTGATTTATTTGTATAACGGGAATTTAAGGGTAAAATAATTTACGTTCGTCTGAGCGAAGCGAATTAGAACGTAAATGTATTTTCCGCTGGTATTCAAAGTAATTAGTCGTGCTTGTTTCGCTTTAACACCTGCCGCACCCTTTCTTGCATCTTCTATGCTGTTATTGGTCAGTTTCTAGTACTTATACTCTCTGCCATTTACTGAATGTCATTCACGTTTGCGGTTCCTACTACACAGTTTACATCCATTAAGTTGCGGGGCTTCCCCCCCCCCCCCCCCCCCTCTACTTACTACGATTTCTTTTATTTCTTGGATTTAGGCCGTAGAGACGCTTCTTGCGACTACTCACGTTGTTACAAGTGTGGAAAACTTGGACACTGGGCTAGAGACTGTAGATCCATGTTCTGGCCAGGAAGCTATCAGTCCCCCAGCTATAATACCTATGCTGGATGCTCCTACAACAAGCCGGCAGGAGGCATTGCCACTCAGTATCAGTCAAAGCAATGAAGATGACTTAGCTCAGGTTGAAGGAATTGTGCCGAAATATGGGTTTGAAAGCGGTCAGTCTTTAACCGTTAAGGGTAATTTCAGGAAAAATCTAGGGTTTTGGAGATCTATTGGTGCTCCAAATTTCATTTTGACAACCATTGAAAAGGAGTACAAATTACCTTTTGCCAGCCTTCCTTTGGCCGTAAAGTTAAAAAATAATAGGTCAGCTCGACTTCACGCTGATTTCGTAGACCAAGCCGTTCTCGAGCTTATTAATTCAGGCCGAGTTTGTAGGGTTTTTAGGCAGCCTTTTGTTGTTAACCCCTTTGTCAGTATCTATTCAGCCGTGTGGTAAAAGGAGGTTAATTCTCGATTTACGCCACGTTAACAGGTCGCTTATTAAACAAAGAGTTAAATACGAGGATTGGAGAATTGCTATGGCTTATTTCTCCAAGGATTCGTAAATGTTTTCTTTTGATTTGAAAAGTGGCTACCATCATATTGAAATTTCGCAGGATCACCAAATGTTTCTGGGCTTTTGCTGGCGTTCTCCAGATTCAGATAACGAAGCGTTTGACGTTTTCACCGTTCTTCCCTTTGGTTTGTCTACAGCTCCCTATATTTTCACAAAGCTTCTTAAGCCTTTAGAGAAACATTGGAGAATACAGGGTACTTGCATAGCTGTTTTCTCAGACGATGGTTGGGCTATAGTTGAGGATAAAGAAGGTTGTCTTATTAAGGCTCAATCTGTAAGGCGGGACTTGTATAGTGCGGGTTTCGTAATTAATGAGGAGAAATCGGTATGGAAACCCACTCAAGTAGGTATAACTTGGAATTCTCTATTGGGTACCCTAAAAATTGTAGACAGAAGAATAACAAAGATTACCAACACTATAGATCGTATTATTGCAGCCGATTTTAAACTCTCTGCTAGAAAGTTGGCTTCCTCAACGGGTCAAATTATCTCCACTGCACCTGTAGTTGGAAACATTGGAAGGATTATGACCAGACATTGTGTCATGTCTACCTTGTGTGTAGATAAGTGGGATTCAGTATTCTGTCTCGATGATTATTGCAAAGAGGAATTATATTTTTGGAAAGAAAATTTGATTAATCTCAACAGCAGGAATTGCTTTGTAAGTAAAGAACCTAGTTATTTTGTTTATTCAGATGCTAGTGCCACTGGAGGCGGTGCATTCATTGACTTTAACGATGACTTTGTGTGTCACAGAGTGTGGACGGAGAATGAAAGCTCGCAAAGCTCAACATGGAGGGAGTTATCTGTCATTGAATTTTCATTGCAATCATTTGCCTTATTATTGGAGGGATCGCACGTTAAGTGGTACACTGATAGCCAAGCCGCTGCTAAGGTTGTTGAAGTGGGAAGCATGAAACTTGATCTACAAAGGATCGCAAGCAGCATTTTCAGTATTTGTATTCAATCTGGAATTCATTTAGAGGTCCAGTGGATCCCACGTTCTTTGAATCAGCAAGCTGACTATATAAGTCGATTAATCGATACCGATGATTGGAAAATATCAACGAATTTTTTCTTTTTCTTGATGAGCATTGGGGCCCCATACGGTTGATTGTTTTGCCAATTTTTATAATCACAAGCTTCCTAAATTCTTTTCAAGATTCTGGAATCCCAACACTGCGGGCGTCGATCTCTTTTTTCAGCCTCTTCGCGGGGAGAATTGTCTCGTCGTTCCACCCGTGGGTATTGTTGCGCGCGTTTTGCATTATATGAAGTCTCAGAATGCCTCTAGTACTCTTGTTGTACCTTTCTAGCCCTCTGCTCATTACTGGCCGTTAATTATGCATAAATATGGTAATTACCTTGTATTCGAATAAGATGAGATTTAGTTAAACATCTTATAATAAAAATAAGCGAAAGAAGTTTTACACAACGTTTCGATGACTCCATGTCATCATTTTCAAGTGAACAGAGAATAAAATTTACAACATAATATATACCGTGCAAGGCGATAAAATGTAAAATATGCAGGTGACAAGTTTAAATAAATAGTTTTGCACGTATGGAGTCTGATTGTGTGTTCAAGCATGGCCTTTTCTTCTTTATGAATAACGTTTCATAAATCAGACAGTCCAGTTTTCCGTTGCACTTCTTTAGGACGGAAAAGTTGTTGGTAAGGTCGCCGATGGTTTTCAGACCGTGGTCGTTCTTTAAGTGCTTGCCGATTGCTGAATAACGGTGTTCGTCAATACGTTGGTGTAAATGCCGGCTGGTGTAGCCGACATACTCTGCATCACACAGATCACATTTATAATTGTACACAACGCATTGTTGGCTAATTATAGGTGGTTTTGACTCACACATCTTGAGGTCTTCACATATTTTGCGACTCATGAACACAGGTTGAAGAGTGAGATCAATTTTGTTGCTTAGATCTGATAGTTGTCTTCTCACTGCGTCAGCTGTGACTATCTGTCACTTTGTCACTTCAGTGCGGTCTGAAAACCCTCAAGTGCAAACTCAGTCCACCAAAGAAAATTATGTTCACCGAGTGTTTCTGCCGTTTAAAGATCAAAAGTCAGCTGACGCAGTGAGAAGACAACTATCAGATCTAAGCAACAAAATTGATCTCACTCTTCAACCTGTGTTCATGAGTCGCAAAATATGTGAAGACCTCAAGATGTGTGAGCCAAAACCACCTATAATTAGCCAACAATGCGTTGTGTACAATTATAAATGTGATCTGTGTGATGCAGAGTATGTCGGCTACACCAGCCGGCATTTACACCAACGTATTGACGAACACCGTTATTCAGCAATCGGCAAGCACTTAAAGAACGACCACGGTCTGAAAACCATCGGCGACCTTACCAACAACTTTTCCGTCCTAAAGAAGTGCAACGGAAAACTGGACTGTCTGATTTATGAAATGTTATTCATAAAGAAGAAAAGGCCATGCTTGAACACACAATCAGACTCCATACGTGCAAAACTATTTATTTAAACTTGTCACTTGTTACCTGCATATTTTACATTTTATCGCCTTGCACGGTATATATTATGTTGTAAATTTTATTCTCTGTTCACTTGAAAATGATGACATGGAGTCATCGAAACGTTGTGTAAAACTTCTTTCGCTTATTTTTATTAGAATTACCTTGTAGCTCACGCTATTCGTGCTGGGAAGGAGGTTCTAACTCACGGAAGGAACCATAATTCGCTCTTAGGGTCCCATCAATTCGCAGGTTATATTATAGCCTTAAGGATGGAGTTTACCGAGTTATAAACTGGGCATGTTCATCTTCTGTGTTGGGCACTGGCCTAACCTTATGCGGCACTGGCCAAAGTAATGATTTGTATCTTGTGGCACTGGCCAATTAATGTTGTCTTTATGGGGTACTGGCCCAGACTCTGGCACAAACATTGATTTGTCGGCATTTTGCGTATCACCATCTTGTGGTCACGGCACGATGGTGTTTGTTCCATTTAGTTTGTATCTTGTGCTCTTGTTTTCTTTCAGTTAATTTCTTCAAGCAAGTCATGGAAAGGTTCCCCAATTCTCTCCTCAATGAACGCCAATCAGGTTCTAGACGTGATGTTTGAAATCCAGAGCAGAAGCGACAGCTAAATCTTACATGCGAGTTATTAAGAAGTTTTTGGGCTGGTGTAAAAGTAGGCATATAAGCATTGAGCTACCTTTTCCTTTAGGTGTTGTATCTCTTTATTTATTCGAAGTCCAGCAGTCTTGTACTTCCGGTTCTTCTGTGATTTTGACCCATCCTGCCCTTAAATGGCTACACTCATTTGTTCCCAGTGTCGATTGTAATCCCCTGAATAGTGACTTCTGCAGGAATATTATCGAGTCTGCCAAACGCCAAAGGTCACAACCGATAATGAAAAAGAAGCCCATTACCACAGATCATTAGAAATATTTGAGATGTTTATAACATGAAGTATTCTTTTTAAAGGATCTTCCTATTGCCGCGTTATTCTCATTAGCCTTCGCCGGATTTCTTAGGTACGATGATTTATGTAATATCGTTCCCAAGCATATTGAGTTCCATAATGATTATATAAGGATCTTCTTGCCTCGAAGCAAGACTGATATATATAGGGAAGGGAATTACGTGTATATTAGTGCTTCCAGTTCTAAGTACTGTCCTGTCGGTGTTTTAAGAAGGTATTTGAACCTTCCTGGTATTGATAGCGATAGTACTCTTCCTTTATTTAGGCCTCTAACCTTTCATTCTAGTAGTTCAAGTAATACCCTGAGAAGTGGTAAGATTTCTTATACTAGGTGTAGGGAAATTCTTAGAGATTTCTTAAGTAAGCTGGGTTATAACCCTAATGATTGCGGTCTTCATCGTTTAAGATCCGGTGGTATTACATCTGTAGTGCGTAATAGTAGTAATTCGGTTCCCGAAAGGTCTATTTAAAATACACGACAGAGGAAGTCCGATTCTGCTAACGATATTTATGTTGAAGAGAGCCTTGAGAATAGATTGCAAGTAACTAAGTATTTATGTTTGTAATATTATCGAGCGTTTATTCCTCAGTGAAGAAGTGTAAAAAAAACGTTGTATTGTACTACGGATAATTTAGTTTACGATGTAATAAACTGTGTTTTGGATCCGCTTGCGTATCCTCCCATATTCCTCTTCTGATTTATTTGTATTTCGGGAATTTAAGGGTAAAATAATTTACGTTCGTCTGAGCGAAGCGAATTAGAACGTAAGTGGAAATATCTTCTCTAGAGCTTGCTGATGATCGATCTCTCCGTTTTCTGATATAATTGGATAAAAAATCGGCTATGTGTTGTTTGGAAAGGGTGAAATAGGCGGACGGTTGGCAAAGCGGTCTTCCCGTCGGCATCACTCGACTGAGTCTGTCTTATATCCCTAACATTTTTGAGCAATTAAAATTTCAGCTAGGGAATCCAAACAGATGAACTTCTTTTAGCTTTTAAACAGACCTCAAACACTAAATATATAGGGGCCTTCAGCTTTTATTTTTTTAATCGCTACATAACAGACTGGAATAGTATTCCATCGAGCATTATGCAGGCACCTTGTTAAATTTTGTGTCAATTTTAAATCAGATGTATTTTGTGAGTGACAAGTATGTAATTTAATTAGGTTAGCTTTGGGTTGTAATTTTACTTCTTAGTTCTTAATTTTTAATCATGTTTAATTTTAATCTCAAATCAGGGGTGACTTGTAAGAGACAAGTTGGCGATTTAATTTCATTAGGTTAGCTTTTAACCGCGTTTAAATTTCACCTCTTAGTTTTTAGTATGTTTAATATTATATAATATTCTTTGTATGGGAATTTAGTTTTTCCCAATTATTCTCCAGTCATCTTACCAACTTACTTGTATTCGTATGACAAAGTATTATTAAAACTTAAAGTAAGCTCTTAGAGGATACACAATTTCTGATTTCCAACTGTCTCATGGGAGACTGTGGATACTTAAAATTGCATTCATTATGAAGTAATGATCTGAATCACTATATAACTGATGTGATACCGATTCAAAGACGCAATCATCAGACTTCTCCACCAATATCTAGTGGCCATGGCCCCAAGCCATAATTAAGTAGCCTACAGTTGAACGGGGAAACAGACCAGCCCTTAGGTATTGTTAACAGGTATTGTTAAGAGAGTTTTGTTTAAAAAATTTCATTGATGCAAACTAGCGGTGGAGGTTCTTTTTTTACACAAAGTATTAAGGATTATCAAAAAAAAAAAAAAAAAAAAAAAAAAACTACCTCAATATTCTTATTTTGTGTTTGTGCCAGAGGTTCTATTCTCACTTCATAAGGACGGAACATTAATTAATAATTTTGCTCGATTGAATAATTTCTTTAACGGCCTAGATTTAAGTTGTATTGAAGGAGAAGCTGTAATCGAAGGAGAAACAAGCAAGCTCGTTCTAAAACTATGTGGTCGTCCCCGGGCAGCTCGAAATCCTAAAGAACTAATCACGCAACTTAATGTTTTGTCCATCCGAACTGGCGGGTGACACACCTCATACAGTTCGATGTAACACGAAAGAACTTATCATGGAGCTTAAAGTTTTGTCTATCCGAACTGGCGGGTGACACACCTCATACAGTTCGATGTAACACGGCGAAAGAAGTTATGGAGTATGATGTAACCAAGAGATAATAATATTATGCAAGTTATAATAATTTCTGCCACTTTAAGGTAGTGGACTGTAACCAAAAATACTTATTTCACTGCATGGGCAGCAATTATATTATCCTGCTACTATTACTGTAATGGAACAATTTATCTTGAAATGTACGCATGTTTTCTGCCTCTCTTTCGGTCTTTTGACCAATTTAGCTACAGAGTACTTGTATGTTTTCAGCAGGTTAAGATGTTGATTCAGAGGATTTACATGTTAGTAACTAAAAGGAGCCATGTGCTTGAATGTGGTATGCTTTGTGTTTTGACCTCAAAGGTCATTTCTGGGTTATCAACGCCGGTTTGTTGGAGCACGTGTTGTTTTCGTCTAGCGACTGTGGTTTTTACGCCCCTTGAGGTATTTTATCTCAATTTTGTCTAGCTCATTTCAGTGTGTCCGTCGACCGTACAGCCAGTCTCGATAACTTTTATCGTGCAATATTTATATTGCCGGGCCCGACCATTTGTTTTTGTAGCAAGATGTTGTGTTTGTATGACGGCTATTTACGGTCTTTCGATCCTTTTTTAAGCGCTGTAGCTTCTAAGAGAGCTATGCATCACCCGAGATTGATCGCTTAGCTTTAGTAATGGCTGTGTTTTTGTCATCGCTCAGGGGCACCCAAGGAGCCAAATCAACCAATCGCTGTAGAAAGGCATTTTTTGAGTACCTTATGGTGTTTTAAGTCTGTTTAAAGTGATGTTTTCATAAGCTAGAAGAAGTTCATCTGTTCGGATTCTCTAGCTGAAATTTTTTTTGCCCGAAAATGTTAGGGAACAAAATGTTCCTTTAAGAAAATGCAAGCTGAAATGAACTTTCCACGAACTTTCTAGGGAAATATTTTCTTTCCGAAAATGCTAGTTGACGTTTTTGACTGCCAAAAACATTAATTACGACCTTTTCGAAAACCTCAGGGGCTATGATTTCCCAATTGCGAATCTTTTAGGTCACGTTTTAGTTACGAAAATCCGAGTGCACTCTTTAATCGGCGCCGAAAGCGCAAGCCGAATTACACTCCACCGAACAGATATCTACCGAAACTTGTCGTTGGGTGCCCCTGATCGCTTCTTTCCGCTCTGTGACTGCGCTGTTAAATTTTCCTCCTTTCGTTAACAATGTGTAACAAATATGGAAAAAAATAAATTGAAACTGTTGAAATTGCCTGCTCCAAAAAAAAAAAACATTCATCTTTCCTATAAATAAAAATTAATGTGACCTGCAGTACAAGCAATTTTTTCTTCTAGCCAATCTGGTATCATACATAATTATGTGCTACATAGAGTCCTTTGAAGTTTACCCCCTAATAGTAATTTCCTTTTCATACCTTATACATGCTACTGTAACAGAGTAAGGTACATGTACTTGTCATTGCCACCACATTAACTCTACTCAATTTTTTTTGCCTTTATGCAAACTGTAATAAGTTAAGCCTATACTAAGCATGAAATAGCCTCCACAGTGAAGTCTTATTGTCCATGCTTTTCCTTGAAGGCATAATGTATCATGTTACAATGCATGTAAGTTACGGAAGCTTTTCACAGCCAATAACAGTCCCTAGTCCAGGCAAACCAAGTCTTTAAAATAATAAATCTTTGTGTACGGTTGACCCACCGAATCTTTCCTTATTGATGGTCTATCCAGTGTTGACCAATTGATGCACATACAGTACACTGTAATAGCCTCCTATGCAGCTGTTACTTACATGTTGGTCATATTCTCCCTCCCCACCAACATCTGCTGAACGGAGCCGGACATTCCTTTCCCAGGAACTGATTAGTCACATCATGGCTGTTAAATTTTGGTGGCTACATGTAAGTTCCTGTAGCCTCCTTTGCAGCCATTTTTGTCAGTTCTCTTCTCCCTCCAGATTGAATACTTAGACACAATGGGAATGGAATTTCCAGCTTAGTTCACCAGACATTAGTGGGGGATGGATTAAGGACAGACCCAAACAACAGCTGCAAAGGAGGCTAATGCACATAAGTGATTTTTTCAACATTAAGGAATACATGTACATGCACATGTATATCTATATGCGTAGATACATAATTATATTATGTGTTGTATCATACAAATCAAATGCTAGCATTTTCTTTGTTCCTTCAATCAGTTTAGTTCATTTAAAGTCTTTTTTTTTTCTTTTACAGAAAGAAAAATAGCACATCAGAGTATCAAGGACACCAACTTCATTGCCAAAGGAATTTGTCTTGGGTGGTCATCTATTTATGGTCTGGGAAAAGCCATCAGTATAATTCTCATTCTTTCTATCTATTTTAACCCCTCTGAACAGGCGGGTAGCACGCCTCATACAGTTCAGTAACATACATGTAATCTTTCGTTCTCTCTATCTAGTTTAATCATAATGAGCCAGAGATAACCGGAAGTTAAAAAATCTCCCAAGTCTAGTTGCTAAGGAGTGACGTTATAGGCCTGCATAAGAGCCGTCAACGTACTCCATTTGTGGTTTCACTGCAGAAGCATCTTCGCACACCTTGAAAGAAGTATTGTTTTTGCCCTTCAGCGGCAGAATTTAATTTACCACCACGCGGCACGCTTACGCCATGTTCTCATGGCATTTTATGGCTTTACTTGTAAGACAAAACGCTAGTTTCGTCAAATGTTATGCTTTAGCGATTTGTTGAGATTTTCAAGGGGATAATCGGCATATTTCAGTATGTGATGGCCAGAAATTACAGCTTCTGAAAGCCTTTTTAAACTACCAAGTAGTTTAGGACTCTGTGTATGTTTGTGCGAGGAAAATAGCAATAGTAAAATATTCAAGTGATTAAGAATATGTAACTTGCAGATAAAAATTTAGGCAAATGTTACAATTCTTTTCTTGTTCATCCAGGTTGAAGTCCTGGCATCACTGTATGCCTGAGTGCTTCTGGGATATATAACATGAATAGTTTTATGAAGTGCAGATAAAAATCTAGGCAAATGTTCTATATCTTTTCTGGTTCATCCAGGTTGAGGTCCTGGCATCACTGTATGCCTGAGTGCTTCTGGGATATATAACATGAATAGTTTTTTTGAAGTCCAGATAAAAATCTAGGCAAATGTTCTATATCTTTTCTGGTTCATCCAGGTTGAAGTCCTGGCATCACTGTATGCCTGAGCGCTTCTGGGATATTTCACATAACAGTTTTTTTAAATGCAGTTAAAAATTTAGGCAAATATTCTATATCTTTTCTGGTTCATCCAGGTTGAGGTCCTGGCATCACTGTATGCCTGAGTGCTTCTGGGATATATAACATGAATAGTTTTACGAAGTGCAGACAAAAATCTAGGCAAATGTTCTATATCTTTTCTAGTTCACCCAGGTTGAGGTCCTAGCATCACTGTATGCCTGAGTGCTTCTGGGATATTTAACATAACATTTTTTTTTAAATGCAGCTAAAAATTTAGGCAAATATTCTATATCTTTTCTGGTTCATCCAGGTTGAGGTCCTGGCATCAATGTATGCCTGAGTGCTTCTGGGATATATAACATGAATAGTTTTTTGAAGTGTAGATAAAAATCTAGGCAAATGTTCTATATCTTTTCTGGTTCACCCAGGTTGAAGTCCTGGCATCAGTGTATGCCTGAGTGCTTCTGGGATATTTAACATAACAGTTTTTTTTAAATGCAGCTAAAAATTTAGGCAAATGTTCTATATCTTTTCTGGTTCATCCAGGTTGAGGTCCTGGCATCACTGTATGCCTTAGTGCTTCTGGGATATATAACATGAATAGTTTTATGAAGTGCAGATAAAAATCTAGGCAAATGTTCTATATCTTTTCTGGTTCATCCAGGTTGAGGTCCTGGCATCACTGTATGCCTTAGTGCTTCTGGATATATAACATGAATAGTTTTATGAAGTGCAGATAAAAATCTAGGCAAATGTTCTATATCTTTTCTGGTTCATCCAGGTTGAGGTCCTGGCATCACTGTATGCCTGAGTGCTTCTGGGATATTTAACATAACGGTTTTTTTTAAATGCAGCTAAAAATTTAGGCAAATGTTCTATATCTTTTCTCGTTCATCCAGGTTGAGGTCCTGGCATCACTGTATGCCTGAGTGCTTCTGGGATATTTAACATAACAGTTTTTTTTAAATGCAGCTAAAAATTTAGGCAAATGTTCTATATCTTTTCTGGTTCATCCAGGTTGAGGTCCTGGCATCAATGTATGCCTGAGTGCTTCTGGGATATATAACATGAATAGTTTTTTGAAGTGTAGATAAAAATCTAGGCAAATGTTCTATATCTTTTCTGGTTCACCCAGGTTGAAGTCCTGGCATCAGTGTATGCCTGAGTGCTTCTGGGATATTTAACATAACAGTTTTTTTTAAATGCAGCTAAAAATTTAGGCAAATGTTCTATATCTTTTCTGGTTCATCCAGGTTGAGGTCCTGGCATCACTGTATGCCTTAGTGCTTCTGGGATATATAACATGAATAGTTTTATGAAGTGCAGATAAAAATCTAGGCAAATGTTCTATATCTTTTCTGGTTCATCCAGGTTGAGGTCCTGGCATCACTGTATGCCTTAGTGCTTCTGGGATATATAACATGAATAGTTTTATGAAGTGCAGATAAAAATCTAGGCAAATGTTCTATATCTTTTCTGGTTCATCCAGGTTGAGGTCCTGGCATCACTGTATGCCTGAGTGCTTCTGGGATATTTAACATAACGGTTTTTTTTAAATGCAGCTAAAAATTTAGGCAAATGTTCTATATCTTTTCTCGTTCATCCTGGTTGAGGTCCTGGCATCACTGTATGCCTGAGTGCTTCTGGGATATTTAACATAACAGTTTTTTTTAAATGCAGCTAAAAATTTAGGCAAATGTTCTATATCTTTTCTGGTTCATCCAGGTTGAGGTCCTGGCATCAATGTATGCCTGAGTGCTTCTGGGATATATAACATGAATAGTTTTATGAAGTGCAGATAAAAATCTAGGCAAATGTTCTATATCTTTTCTGGTTCACCCAGGTTGAAGTCCTGGCATCACTGTATGCCTGAGTGCTTCTGGGATATTTAACATAACAGTTTTTTTTAAATGCAGCTAAAAATTTAGGCAAATGTTCTATATCTTTTCTGGTTCATCCAGGTTGAGGTCATGGCATCAATGTATGCCTGAGTGCTTCTGGGATATATAACATGAATAGTTTTATGAAGTGCAGATAAAAATCTAGGCAAATGTTCTATATCTTTTCTGGTTCACCCAGGTTGAGGTCCTGGCATCACTGTATGCCTGAGTGCTTCTGGGATATTTAACATAACAGTTTTTTTTAAATGCAGCTAAAAATTTAGGCAAATGTTCTATATCTTTTCTGGTTCATCCAGGTTGAGGTCCTGGCATCAATGTATGCCTGAGTGCTTCTGGGATATATAACATGAATAGTTTTATGAAGTGCAGATAAAAATCTAGGCAAATGTTCTATATCTTTTCTGGTTCACCCAGGTTGAAGTCCTGGCATCACTGTATGCCTGAGCGCTTCTGGGATATTTAACATAGTAATTTTTTTTTAATGCAGATAAAAATTTAGGCAAATGTTCTATATCTTTTCTTGTTCATCCAGGTTGAGGTCCTGGCATCACTGTATGCCTGAGTGCTTCTGGGATATATAACATGAATAGTTTTTTGAAGTGCAGATAAAAATCTAGGCAAATGTTCTATATCTTTTCTGGTTCACCCAGGTTGAAGTCCCGGCATCACTGTATGCCTGAGCGCTTCTGGGATATTTAACATAGCAGTTTTTTTTAAATGCAGCTAAAAATTTAGGCAAATGTTCTATATCTTTTCTGGTTCATCCAGGTTGAGGTCCTGGCATCACTGTATGCCTTAGTGCTTCTGGGATATATAACATGAACATTTTTTGAAGTGCAGTTAAATGTAGGAAAATGTTCTATATCTTTTCTTGTTCATCCAGGTTGAGGTCCTGGCATCACTATATGCCTGATTGCTTCTGGGATATATAACATGATCAGTTTTATGAAATGCACATACAAATCTAGGGAAATGTTGTAAGCAGGTTTAATGACCAAAACGTTTTACAGTTGGTACATTTCTTTGCAGAACAATAACACGTTCGGATGAAATGTTTTTTGTTTTTCGAGAACGTTTTCCTTACTTTAATGCCCTTCAGACTAATTTAGTCCTTGGAGAGTTCGCCAGCATTTTCCAAGTTAAAGGGGCAGTGTCACGCTATTGTACCATCACTTTAAAAAGCTGAAAACTGCCAATGCATCAGTGGAAACCTTAAAATAATTGTCTAGTTTTGTTGCCAAAGACTGTAGAACTGCATTGACACTATAAATTTCTGTATTCCATCTAAGTTGACGAGGATGGAAATGGATTCAAATTTGAAAAAACTGGCAAGTTTTTTCAAAATTTCAAGCTGTACATTGAAAAATCACCCAAAAAATTGTTATGGTTAGCTCTTTCTGCTAAAATGCCATTGGAATTCATCGTGCTGATTCTGTAGGAGCATTTTTTTCACGACAACAGGTAAAAGGCAGTAATTTTGGCAAAATTGAACCAAAAACAGCAAAAATCCCGGTGACAGTGCTCCTTTAAACAAATTTTAACAATCGGGAGAGAATTAGAAAAAGGAGAAGTTGTATTTTGAAATGATGATTTCGATACCGTCGCCGTTGTCGCTTTTCCTGCCAAGGTCGGTTTCGGAAGTCGAATAGTGAAACTTCCATTTCGACGTCTGCCGAGGTTATTGAGGAATTATTCAACGAGAATTTTATCAGTTCCTAGGGAAACCGTACGGATAGTAAAACTTTTGTTCATGGGCACGCAACGATATCACATATTGAAGCGAATTATTTTAGCTCAGTGATGTTAATTTACTTTCACGGCGTTTAAGAAGAGTAATACTTGAAGACTGATTTGTGTATATTACTCCCAAATATGTTCACTATTACCATGTATTGCAAGTATCTTTGATTTAGGAATACAAGCGAATTTTAATTAGCGTTCAAAAGAGATATATATCCCTCCAAAAACAAAACACATAATAGGGCTGTTTAAACGAGAGAAAATAAGCCACGGATTACTCTGGCCGCGGCTTACAGAAGATGCGAAAGGAGCCATTTATACAAGTAAAAACTCCTAGGCCAGGATAAGCCGCAGCTTGAGAAAGCCGTGAATGTAGATTTTGTACCATTTATACGGAGTGTTCGTGTCTTATGTAATCCGTGGCCAGAGTAAGCCGCGGCTTATTTTCTCTCGTATAAACAGCCCTATTGTTTTTCCCATATTGCATGCGAAAGAGAAACAAAGAAAACTTGAGTCTTTGGTTGTAATTTAGTGCTATTTTCTGGAACCGGTGAGCCTACCTCAAGAGTAATTATTCACCAAAACCAAAACAAACTATTGGGTATCTTTTTCCGGTTCCCGCAGTCACTTTTCGAGTGCATCAGGTCTTAAACTCTCGTCATAAATAAACGATCGCGTTTAAGGATTATGACAGATAAGCGTGAAAATTGACGCCCCATATCAAACAGAAACGAGTACCAGACGCGATTCAATTACATTGGAATGTTCAGAGTAGCTGGATATCCTGCTGAGATTGGTGGCAAATTGCCCCCTATCTCAGCGGGATCCAGTGGTATTTTTGTGGTTGCTAAGAACCTCTGGCTCGTTATGCCTCTGAACTTGCGGGTGGCACGCCTCATACAGTTCAGTGTAACATACATGTAATCTCTCTTTCTCTCTATCTAGTTTAATTCCTCTGAACTGGCGGGAGGCACGCCTCATACAGTTCAGTGTAACATACATGTAATCTCTCTTTCTCTCTCTCTAGTTTAACCCCTCTGCACTGGCGGGTGGCATGCCTCATACGGTTCAGTGTAACATACATGTAATCTCTCTCTCTCTATAGTTTAATTCCTCCCTACTAGCGGGTGGAACGCCTTATGTTGTCCAGTGTAGCATGCGTGTAATCTCTCTTTCTCTCTGTCTAGTTTAACCCCTCTGAACTGGCGGGGGGCACGCCTCGTACAGTTCAGTGTAACATAAAACATTAGTAACTCCAATTGTGAGTTATACCAGCAGCCGTTTGGAATGAAAATATAATTTTCCAGTGTTTATAAGAAACGATAAAGCTAAGGGACGTAAATTATACAACTTCTGCGGCAATTGCAATAGAAAGGATACCTTTTTCATGCCGTTAAATGTTCAGTGGCGATGGACTGGCAAGCTCGGCCCTGAAAAGTTCACGGCCACTGACGTTTTTAGCGTTTTTCAGGTCGCTTTAGTACCAGCTCGTTTTTGCAAAGAAAACGTTAACATTTTGCAATAAAATACATATCTTTTGAAGATACAGTATTGTCTGCACTTGATTTATCGACAGAAACTTTGTGGTCCAGCCTTTGTTCACTTTTTATAGACATTTTGTTGGGATTTTGTGTTCTGGCGTTTCATCCTGGTTTGTTTCCCTCTGTCTTTTACAGAGAAAATATGAAGATTTTGCTGAGATTTCATATGGTACTCCTTGTATATTTTACAAACATTACACCCACTTTTTATTAACATTGTGTGCTTTTTATTTGTGTACATTTTATTAACATTTCATGCAGTTATTTTGGTTCGATTTTTACGAAGATTTTATGGACATTTTATGTTCTTTATTTTACAGAGTTTTTTCCTAGAGTTTTTTTTACAGAGAATACCTTGAGATTTTAGAAGGATTTTTACAAAGTTTATGAAATCTCTGTAAATTTTGCTTACAATTTACACAGAAAACATTGAGATTTCACAGACATTTAATGGGATCTGGACGCGTAAAATTCTGTCGAATCTACAGACATTTTATAGGGTTCATAAAATCTCTGTAAGTGTGCACGTTTACAGACATTGCAATTTACAAAGGAAATGTATACATTTTACAGAGATTTGACAAACTTTTTTGAAGTCTGTAAATGGCAAAGGTAGATTCTTGGATCGCTCACGTGTCAGTATATGTAGAAGACATTGGTATCAAACCAAAAATACAGCCCGGATATCCTATCTGTCAACCAAGATTAGCGAGTTTCTAAGTAAGCCGAGTAAGCTCTAAGTGAAATAAATTTTCCGTCGGTTGAGACTAAGGCACGTCGTGAATTAGCTCTTGTTAAATGTCAAACACCTAAACGCAAGCGGCAATATCTTAAACTAAAAATCACAAAAACAATGAAAATAATAATGATAATAACAACAATAATAATAATAATAATAATAATAATAATAATAATAAGAAGAAGAAGAAGAAGAAGAAGAAGAAGAAGATCGTTTCCCGAACTTCTTTGTTCCTTTTAAGCGTACTTACAGAAAAACTAAACGGACATTAAAAATTGACGTTTCCGTGAAATCCGACTTTTCCGCACTAATAACAAATCAAGAACTGAACATCTAAGACATCAGACTTAAACTTTTCACGCCAAACAGTAAATCAAGTTTCATGTCTCCGAGAAATCCGTCTTTTCCTTATGCGCTGAAAATATGTTTGACATAAAACATAAGTTGTATCAAGACTTGACTGCTGGTTGAATTCATGGAGTAAACACAACTAAACATCTAAAAACATCTGACTCAAACTCTTCATCCCAACAGGTAACTCAGGTTTCATGTCTCCGAGAAATCCGTCTTTTCCGAATGCACTGAAAAGATGTTTGACATAAATCACAAGTTATATCAAGACTTGGCTGCTGGTGGAATTCATAGAGTGAACACAACTGAACATCTAAAACATCTGACTTAAACTTTTCATCCCAACAAGTAACTCAAGTGTAATGTCTCCGAGAAATCCGAGAAATCCATCTTTTCCGTGTGTGCTGATAAGATGTTTGACATAAAACAAAAGTTGTATCAAGACTTGAGTGCTGGTGGAATTCATAGAGTCAACACAAGTGAACATCTAAACCATCTGACTTAAACTTTTCATCCCAACAAGTAACTCAAGTTTCATGTCTCCGAGAAATCCGTCTTTTCCGTATGCACTGAAAAGATGCTTGACATAAAACACAAGTTGTATCAAGACTTGACTGCTGGTGGAATTCATAGAGTGAACACAACTGAACATCTAATACATCTGACTTAAACTTTTCATCCCAACAAGAAGCTCAAGTGTAATGTCTCCGTGAAATCCGTGAAATCCGTCTTTTCCGTATGCACTGAAAAGATGTTTGACAGAAAACACAAGTTGTATCAAGACTTGAGTGCTGGTGGAATTCATAGAGTGAACACAACTGAACATCTAAAACATCTGACTTAAACTTTTCATCCCAACAAGAAGCTCAAGTGTAATGTCTCCGAGAAATCCGAGAAATCCGTCTTTTCCGTATGCACTGAAAAGATGTTTGACATAAAACACAAGTTGTATCAAGACTTGACTGCTGGTGGAATTCATAGAGTGAACACAACTGAACATCTAAAACATCTGACTTAAACTTTTCATCCCAACAAGAAGCTCAAGTGTAATGTCTCCGAGATATCCGAGAAATCCGTCTTTTCCATATGCGCTGAAAAGATGTTTGACATAAAACACAAGTTGTATCAAGACTTGACTGTTGCTGGAATTCATAGAGTGAAAACAAGACTTTTTTTATGATGGCGGAAAAGGCGGATTTCACGGAAAAATGAATGATTAATGTTTAAAACTTACAGGAATGACTGACTGCTGAATGAATTCATTCACTGAGCACAAACTTTTCCATGAAGGCGGAAAAGACGGAAAAGACGGATTTCCCGGAGATATTAATATATAATGTTAATTTAATATATATATAATATAATACTTCTCTTTATTACTGTAATTATCTTATATATATATATATATATATATATATATATATATAATGTTAATTTAATATATATAATATAATACTTCTCTTTATTACTGTAAGTATCTTATATATATATATATAAGATACTTACAGTAATAAAGAGAAGTATTATATTATATATATCAAATTAACATTATATATTCATATCTCCGGAAATCCGTCTTTTCCGTATGCACTGAAAAGATGTTTGACATAAAACACAAGTTGTATCAAGACTTGACTGCTGGTGGAATTCATAGAGTAAACACAAGTGAACATCTAAAACATCTGACTTAAACTTTTCATCCCAACAAGAAGCTCAAGTGTAATGTCTCCGAGAAATCCGTGAAATCCGTCTTTTCCGTGTGTGCTGATAAGATGTTTGACATAAAACAAAACTTGTATCAAGACTTGACTGCTGGTGGAATTCATGGAGTAAACACAACTAAACATCTAAAAACATCTCACTCAAACTCTTCATCCCAACAAGTAACTCAGGTTTCATGTCTCCGAGAAATCCGTCTTTTCCGAATGCACTGAAAAGATGTTTGACATAAATCACAAGTTGTATCAAGACTTGGCTGCTGGTGGAATTCATAGAGTGAACACAACTGAACATCTAAAACATCTGACTTAAACTTTTCATCCCAACAAGTAACTCAAGTGTAATGTCTCCGAGAAATCCGAGAATTCCGTCTTTTCCGTGTGTGCTGATAAGATGTTTGACATAAAACAAAAGTTGTATCAAGACTTGAGTGCTAATGGAATTCATAGAGTGAAAACAAGTGAACATCTAAAACATCTGACTTAAACTTTTCATCCAACAAGTAACTCAAGTTTCATGTCTCCGAGAAATCCGTCTTTTCCGTATGCACTGAAAAGATGCTTGACATAAAACACAAGTTGTATCAAGACTTGACTGCTGGTGGAATTCATAGAGTGAACACAACTGAGCATCTAAAACATCTGACTTAAACTTTTCATCCCAACTAGAAGCTCAAGTGTAATGTCTCCGTGAAATCCGTGAAATCCGTCTTTTCCGTATGCACTGAAAAGATGTTTGACAGAAAACACAAGTTGTATCAAGACTTGACTGCTGGTGGAATTCATAGAGTGAACACAACTGAACATCTAAAACATCTGACTTAAACTTTTCATCCCAACAAGAAGCTCAAGTGTAATGTCTCCGAGAAATCCGAGAAATCCGTCTTTTCCGTATGCACTGAAAAGATGCTTGACATAAAACACAAGTTGTATCAAGACGACTGCTGGTGGAATTCATAGAGTAAACACAAGTGAACATCTAAAACATCTGACTTAACTTTTCATCCCAACAAGTAACTCAAGTTTCATGTCTCCGAGAAATCCGTCTTTTCCGTATGCACTGAAAAGATGCTTGACATAAAACACAAGTTGTATCAAGACTTGACTGCTGGTGGAATTCATAGAGTGAACACAACTGAGCATCTAAAACATCTGACTTAAACTTTTCATCCCAACAAGAAGCTCAAGTGTAATGTCTCCGTGAAATCCGTGAAATCCGTCTTTTCCGTATGCACTGAAAAGATGTTTGACAGAAAACACAAGTTGTATCAAGACTTGACTGCTGGTGGAATTCATAGAGTGAACACAACTGAACATCTAAAACATCTGACTTAAACTTTTCATCCCAACAAGAAGCTCAAGTGTAATGTCTCCGAGAAATCCGAGAAATCCGTCTTTTCCGTATGCACTGAAAAGATGCTTGACATAAAACACAAGTTGTATCAAGACGACTGCTGGTGGAATTCATAGAGTAAACACAAGTGAACATCTAAAACATCTGACTTAAACTTTTCATCCCAACAAGAAGCTCAAGTGTAATGTCTCCGAGATATCCGAGAAATCCGTCTTTTCCGTATGCACTGAAAAGATGTTTGACAGAAAACACAAGTTGTATCAAGACTTGACTGCTGGTGGAATTCATAGAGTGAACACAACTGAACATCTAAAACATCTGACTTAAACTTTTCATCCCAACAAGAAGCTCAAGTGTAATGTCTCCGAGAAATCCGAGAAATCCGTCTTTTCCGTATGCACTGAAAAGATGCTTGACATAAAACACAAGTTGTATCAAGACGACTGCTGGTGGAATTCATAGAGTAAACACAAGTGAACATCTAAAACATCTGACTTAAACTTTTCATCCCAACAAGAAGCTCAAGTGTAATGTCTCCGAGATATCCGAGAAATCCGTCTTTTCCGTATGCACTGAAAAGATGTTTGACATAAAACACAAGTTGTATCAAGACTTGACTGTTGCTGGAATTCATAGAGTGAAAACAAGACTTTTTTTATGATGGCGGAAAAGGCGGATTTCACGGAAAAATGAATGATTAATGTTTAAAACCTACAGGAATGACTGACTGCTGAATGAATTCATTCAGTGAGCACAAACTTTTCCATGAAGGCGGAAAAGACGGAAAAGACGGATTTCCCGGAGATATGAATATATAATGTTAATTTAATATATATATATATAATATAATACTTCTCTTTATTACTGTAAGTATCTTATATATATATATATATATATATAGACAAGGTTAATTTGGGAACAGAAATCATCAACTGAGTAATTAAGTGAAAATGTGGCTCAGCCAGGAAGCCTTAACCACTAGGCCACTGAACCAACCACACTGGGTTGACACATATTTTAATTACTCAGTTGATGATTTCTGTTCCCAAATTAACCTTGTCTGTTTGTATTTCTCAGAAATCGCTAATGAATCGCCATCCAAACGGGAATAGGCTGGTGATCCTAAGTAATTAAGGCAATCAGTTGCTAATATATCCCTCCCTACCTTACTGTACTATATATATATATATATATATATATATATAATGTTAATTTAATATATATAATATAATACTTCTCTTTATTACTGTAAGTATCTTATATATATATATATATATATATATATATATATATATATAAGATACTTACAGTAATAAAGAGAAGTATTACATTATATGTATATATTAAATTAACATTATATATTCATATCTCCGGGAAATCCGTCTTTTCCGTATGCACTGAAAAGATGTTTGACATAAAACACAAGTTGTGTCAAGACCTGACTGCTGGTGGAATTCGTAGAGTAAACACAAGTGAACATCTAAAACATCTGACTTAAACTTTTCATCCCAACAAGAAGCTCAAGTGTAATGTCTCCGAGAAATCCGAGAAATCCGTCTTTTCCGTATGCACTGATAAGATGTTTGACATAAAACACAAGTTGTATCAAGACTTGACTGCTGGTGGAATTCATAGAGTAAACACAAGTGAACATCTAAAACATCTGACTTAACCTTTTCATCCCAACAAGAAGCTCAAGTGTAATGTCTCCGAGAAATCCGAGAAATCTGTCTTTTCCGTATGCACTGAAAAGATGTTTGACATAAAACACAAGTTGTATCAAGACTTGACTGCTGGTGGAATTCATAGAGTGAACACAACTGAACATCTAAAACATCTGACTTAAACTTTTCATCCCAACAAGAAGCTCAAGTGTAATGTCTCCGAGATATCCGAGAAATCCGTCTTTTCCGTATGCGCTGAAAAATTGTTTGACATAAAACACAAGTTGTATCAAGACTTGACTGTTGCTGGAATTCATAGAGTGAAAACAAGACTTTTTTTATGATGGCGGAAAAGGCGGATTTCACGGAAAAATGAATGATTAATGTTTAAAACTTACAGGAATGACTGACTGCTGAATGAATTCATTCAGTGAGCACAAACTTTTCCATGAAGGCGGAAAAGACGGAAAAGACGGATTTCCCGGAGATATGAATATATAATGTTAATTTAATATATATATAATATAATACTTCTCTTTATTACTGTAAGTATCTTATATATATATATATATATATAATGTTAATTTAATATATATAATATAATACTTCTCTTTATTACTGTAAGTATCTTATATATATATATATATATATATATATATTAAGATACTTACAGTAATAAAGAGAAGTATTATATTATATATATTAAATTAACATTATATATTCATATCTCCGAGAAATCCGTCTTTTCCGTATGCACTGATAAGATGTTTGACATAAAACACAAGTTGTATCAAGACTTGACTGCTGGTGGAATTCATAGAGTAAACACAAGTGAACATCTAAAACATCTGACTTAAACTTTTCGTCCCAACAAGAAGCTCAAGTGTAATGTCTCCGAGAAATCCGAGAAATCCGAGAAATCCGTCTTTTCCGTATGCACTGAAAAGATGTTTGACATAAAGCACAAGTTGTATCAAGACTTGACTGCTGGTGGAATTCATAGAGTAAACACAAGTGAACATCTAAAACATCTGACTTAAACTTTTCATCCCAACAAGAAGCTCAAGTGTAATGTCTCCGAGATATCCGAGAAATCCGTCTTTTCCGTATGCGCTGAAAAATTGTTTGACATAAAACTAAACTTGTACGAAGAGTTGACTGCTGGTGCAATTCATAGAGTGAACACAAGACTTTTTTTTATAATGGCGGAAAAGGCGATAGCATCACTTCTGAACTTTATCAACAAGTTTGATCCTGAATCGTGACAAAAATGCAGCATACATCTCGGTTTTTCCTTTGACTTATTCTTGGAAAACAAGCGCCATTGATTGGGTAGAATAATAGCCTTGTTTACATTGTTTGCAAGTTTTTTCACAGGACCCTCTTGATCAAGAAAGCAGGCTTATGTCGGTCAAGTGTTACTTTTCTAATGCCAGCAGGTTGTGTGCTTCAATTTCTCTTAAGAAACAACCTCACCGTGCAGGCATAATGTTCCTCTTAATCATACCATTTTCATTGAAGTCTGCTCTTCTGGTAAATCACACCACTGATGGGCCTTATTGTATTACTGCAAGTGGCAACAGCGATCCACCACTTCTAAAGGAATGTGACAAAGAAGAAACGCCCTCACTCACTCTCATTTGACAACTGCAAATAAGGAAAAGCCCTTATTCGCTCTCATTTGATAACTGCATCAGTTCTAACACTTCCTCGTCAAAAAATCGCATTTGAAAACAAGAGAAACAAGTAATGAGTCGTCTTCCACCGTTCTTCATTAGCACTTTGAAGACAAAGGAAGAATTGGCTAAGTCTGCAAATTTATTCGTCAAGATTTCTTCGCGTTGATCCACTATATAAACAGCATAACCAAACTACATTTGCACCACTTCAAGCCAGAACGAGAGAAGTATGCAACGGGCCAGAAAACCTTGCCGGCAGCTAAACAGCGAAACAATAAAGAGCGCAGCACTTTGTTATCTGACGCCAGTTATCAGTGGAAGGTGTAGCATAATCAGCGCTAAATGTGCTTGGAAAGTGAAGGACAGGGCCTTGCCAAGGGCGTGGGCATCTATTTGCACCAAACGGGATTCTTGCGACAGTGCTATTTCAGGTTAGGTTTACTTTCGACATACTGGTTTCAGAGGAAAGTTTAAGAACGCGGTCAGTTTCAACATTTGACGCATTTAAACTCTATTTTATTTCAGGTATTCGAAAGTGGTTGCATAACGGAAGATACTGATGATGAAAGCAGTTCGGGCGATGAAATACCCAGTTCCATAACTCAACAATGGCTCGAAGGCAGCTTGACAAATATCAACAAATCGCTCTGCCCCGCAATCTCGTACTGGGTTGCATTGACAACGACTAACGGAGCCCCTGCCAGCCCTATTTCAGTACACAAGGCTCTGCTGAATTACAGACTGGATGTCACAGCGACTCAGGTAACGACGTTACTTTCTTCAGTTATAATTTTTCTCGAATGGATTACCAATTCTGACATAATCCAAGCCCTCTCTCAGCCAAACAAATACAGTCAACTCTCTCGTAAGCGGCACCCTCGGGAATTGGAGAAGTGCTCGTTAGTAGAGCTGTCCGCTTACGAGAATTATTCCCATAGGCGGTCGCTTACGTGAGAGTTAATTAGCGGGCGTTAATTACATGTTTAAATTGGGTAGCCAAAAATAGCCACAAACTGAAACTCTTTATTGATGTCAAATGTTAAAAGTCGAAAATAAAAAAAAAGAAGAAATATACAGTATACATTGTACATTGTTTTTACGTCAGACTGTTGTTGTTTTTGTTGTTGTTTTTTTTTGTTTTCGTTTGACAGCTTTCTTTCCCGCGGACAAATGGAGAGTTGACAAAACCCATCTCCACTGTTTTGTTGCTCTGACAAAGGTCATAGAGTATTTTTTGTAGATTAATTGTAAATTATAGACAACTTTCATTGCCAAGTGTCAATTTTTCTACATGGAGTGTCCGCTTACGGGAATATGTAAATACAGAGTTTGACTGGGAGGTAAAAAGGGGAATTGAAAAAGGTGTCCGTAAGTAGAGCGGTCCGCTCACGAGAGTGTCCGTTAGCGGAGAGTTGACTGTAGTCGAAACTAGAGGGACATAAAAGAATAATATCCACGGTTCCCTTGTGTGTCTTTTGAAAGCACACACAGTTTAGTGTCATTTCTCTCCAAAGTGGCCACTAACGATCTCCTATACTGAATTTAATGCCTTTCAGGTTCAATTCCAAGAGGGTGCGGACTCTCCGGCCACAAGCGAACTCTACAAAGTGCTAAAGGATCACAAAAATCCTTTCGTGAAAGACCTTGTAAGATCCTCGTACAAACACTGCTACGAAGAAGAAGTTAGGAAGGTGGTTGGTGATGATGTGTTCGGTACCCAAGAACTGGACGATTGCGGCAGTGAAAACGTGGTGCGAGTGACCCTGGTTAATCAGAAATTTCACGCATCTTTACTGAGTGCAATCGAACGTCTGACCGTGGCTAAGCTACAATTGGACAAATTCGGCTTCGCGAACGACATGGCAACGTCCCAAGCGTCCACCAGCCAGCTTTCTTGCGACGAAGAAAAGATGCTCTCCAATAAACTTGCCATCCTCGTTAACGATATAGCGATTGCTATGGGAAAGCTTGACTATGGTACTTACAGGGGAAAGATCTATAAGAGAGACGCCAGGTCCATGTTCACTTTCTCATACAAGTGCGAGGCAAGGGTTTTTGTGAACACCCTGGCCACCAACGAACGCTTTAAGTCGAGGATACTTCCGCAGATGAAGAGAGTCATCGAGCTGTTATCATATCCGTACTGTGAGCTGTTTCGACCATTGACTGTCGATTACGATCTCATTGAAGTGAGCAGAGGCGTTTGCTGGTCATTGAAGAAAGGGAAATTCGTGGAGGATGCCATCGAAGAACACCAAATTGGTAAAGTGTCACCTCGAGCATTCTGCCCGTACGAGCCAAACCAAGTACCAGACGCAAAATACTTTCGCGAGATTTTGGAGAACAGTCTCAGTCCAGACGACGTACGCAGATTCTGCGAAGACTTCCTCAAGCTGCTCAACTACAACAAGAAAAAGCACAAGGACAAGGTGCCGTGCCTGGTCGGAGACGCGAACAGCGGTAAGACTAGCTTATTTCTCCCGATCCTCAGCCTCGTACATCACGGGAACGTAGCCACGGTTACCAAACAGCGCGCTTTTAACAAGTCGATGATCACACCGTTCACGGAGGTGATATTCCTGGATGAGGCTACGGAGTCAACCCTCGAGATAGACGACTGGAAGACGTTGACACAGGGTGGTTATTCCGCCCACGACGTAATGTATCAGAGGGCAAAGTCGTTCATAAATCGCTGTCCCATGTTGATAACGAGTCAGAGAAGGTTCAACTTTGGACCGTCCGATCAACCAGCGATGGAGAGAAGACTAAGGACATACCAGTTCAAGAGTTTGGCGAACCCCAGAAGGAGTGCTTCCACTTGGTTGAAAAAGCACCCCATGGATTGTCTGGTCTGGGCCACAGCAAAGGCCAGGGAGGCACGACATCGTGCTCCGACGACGAAGAAGAAACGGAAACAGAAACGGAAACGGACGAGGAGCGATCGTTTTACGAAGACGGCATCTTGCGGCAGAGCGAGAAAGAGGCACTACAAGCGCTGTCACTGGATGAGGGCATGGCCGAAAACACCGAGCCAGCTGCCGCAGAAGGCCAACGCTCTCAAGACGCCACGGAAGTTTCCGACAGCCAATCAGATGCCAGCCAGGCGGGCGACGTCATGCTGTCCTTGGAAGAACATCTCAGGGGGGCTGCAACCGGAGACCCTTCGTCACAGGCAAGTGATGCATATGATTCAGGCGGAGAGGACCAAAAGGGAAAAGGGAACAGCACGAACGGCGCAAAATCCTGCTAAGGAACAAGGGTGTGTCGACCCAGAACGCGGAACTTGTCTCTTCGGATCCCGAAGAACCGATCCCTAGTCCAGTCGCGAGGGACCTTCAGCAGTATCAGCAGGCGCAGAAGGCAGCCCAACAACAGGCACGTCGAGAAGCTGCTAACAAAGCATTCGAGGGCGCTTGGCTCCGGGCCACGGAAAAGGAACTCAAGGAGTGCTGCGACCGATTCCAAGCGAGCACCGACCCTACGATTCGCACCAACATGAAGACCTGTATACGAGCGCTGTCGGAAAAACTGAAAGATCATCACATGTCGCTGGGCACTTATGGTACCGCTGAAGCCTTGGCCGAGCGGAAGCGCGTCTGCTCGGCACTGGGTCTGTTGAGCGTAAAACAGCATCACCTGGTCACGAGTGTTTCGGAGAGGCTTCCGGTACTCAAGGTTCAAAGCACGCAAAGTTCGAGGACGACGACACAATCTTCGTCACTCCCGTCCCAAGCACTCGTACTCCGCCGATGCGTGAGAGAGGCGACTGCGAAATCTCTGACGAACTGCTCCGGGCAAGCTGCAGCGCGAAACGGAAGAGAACCTCCGGTAGTCAGCGCATAAGCAAGGCACCCAGGAACACTATTACCAATTATTTCTCTAGCGCAAGTCAAAAGTAGATTGAAGCAAAACGACGAAAGACAACGCGTTTTTCGAGTCCAAAGCAAGCAAAATTAAAGCTGTCCACGTTATCGCGGTAGATTTATTGATGCGATCTAGTCAAAAGGAGTTAAACGAAAGGAAACGACATTCAACCAGAGAGTCGTACGAGGGCAATGTTGTTTTACTTGACCTCACGCGAGTACATGATGTAATTCTGATTGCTTGTCGATAGATTAAAGAAATGAAGTGCACAGACGACTGGCATTTTTATTATTTCGTCATTGTCTATTTGTTTGAGTGGAGGGTGGGGGTCGGGTTACGCCGCAAATCGTTTTAATTCATCGAGCTGCTAGTCTTTAGCCTTGAGCTTCAATTCTGCCCTTTTCTTCAAAGAATCTGCCATTCTTCCTTCCCGAAAGTTGTAGTCGGGATCTCTCAAAATAGCAGTCCATTGTCCAAATCCGTGCTTATTGATGCCCTTCTTTAGAAACTCGTCTTCGTCCGCCGTAAATTTCAACAGCCGACGATGGCTTCTTTGGATTCGCAATCGGTTTGTCGGTGGGGCATCCCTCTGAGGGGGCGCGCTTTTTGATTCTGTGCTTTCGGTCGGTGCTGCAAGGCTCAAAGTTGAATGGCTAAACCTCTTGTTGACCTCCTCGTCCACCTCAGAGCCTTTGGTACCTTGCAACTTTTGCAGCCACTCGTGAGCCCTCACAGCAACTTCGCGCGACCTTTGCTTTTGATAGTGAACTTTGGCGACGGCCGAGCTGTGTTTCTGATTCTCCGACAAAATGCTCTGCTCTTTGCTGGTGAGCTGATTGAGGCTTTGCGTTTCGACGATTTGACGATAGCGCGTCGGGTGAACGTACTTTCCGATTGCGTCAAACACTAGTTTACTCATGACGTCGCCCAGCTTGCCGTGTTGGCCTCCGTTTCTCGTGACAAGAACGAACTCGCACTGGGGTTTTAGCAATGGCCTCACGAAATTGATGTAACTGTCGAGCACCTGCACGCTTGCATCGGTCAGAATCAAGGAGTCAAACCCGTATTTGCTGGCAGTCTTGAACTTTTTCTGGTCAATAAATCCCCCGTTCTCGTTCGCTGCCCTAACCATGTCGACTGTCAAGTACTGATAAGTCATGGGGCGCGACCCCTTCACTTTGATGAACAAGTACATCGACACAAATCTCGTGGCAAATGTCAAGTCGGACGGGTTCACTTGGCCCGGATTGCTCTTGCGCGTCTTTACGACGCTTTCGTAACGCGGCAAGTGAAATGTCACCACTTGCAGCAATTCCTCCATTGTCGCCTGGTGGCCTCGAGCTTCCAGCGTGTCGATGTCCAGTTCTCGGGTCCACCGCAATCTCATCATTTTTGCCACCGTCTTTCGAGCTCTCTTGAGGTACAACTCAGTAGCAGATAGGTTTCGCAGAACTGTGTAGGATGCCCCATTGATTTTTCTAAAGTCCATTAGTTCGGAAATTGCGTCTATGTAGCCCAATCGCCCACCATGTCCGAGTTTGCACTCGTCTTGCAAGTAGTCTACGAATTTGAACAAGAGATTTGGCGAGCACAGACTGTAGTCTATCACTTCAAACGTCAATTCTTCCTCGTCTTCGCAACAAAATTTCAGAAATTTAAAGCTTCTCTTCACTATCTGTTGAGCTGTGCGATCTTTCTTGCAACCCCCACCACTACCAGTCAACCAGCTCGCGAATGCTTCGCCAATTTGACCAGAGACTGAAAATGAAGGTACAACAACGACACCGTGTTTTGGCGTTCGGCTTGATTCACAGTCATCTGTAGTGGTCTTTGACGACCTAGTGTCAAGCACTTGCGATGAATGTCGAAGTTCTGTCAGGTCGGGTTTTTCGTCAAAATAAAAGAACCAGCTGAGCTTAGAATTGACGTGTTTCCTGCATCCACGCTGACTTTGAAATCTTTCGTGTTCGCATACCTGAATTGGACAATGATACAACCTGTCCGTATCTTCTTTTTCTAAGTGAAGCCGTTTTGGTTTGGGCGATGCGCCATCAATCGTAGACCAGTCGACTTTGACCTTCTTGTTCATTCTTGGAAAAGAAGAACTGATTCAGCCAACAGAATTCTGTTTTGCACCGCTTAGCAAAAACCGACCAAACAATCACACCCAATGGCAAGCAATAGAGCCATCATTTAATTTGGAGCTCGTCGGCACTTGTCCCTACTGCCCGAGCTTATTACCATTGTACTTAAATTCATAGCAGGGAGTTACATCCCAAATGGGTTCGGCCTTGCCCGGGCAAGCCTGTGCATACCTACAACAATGGTTGCATTGTGCGAGTTGAAATTTACTGAGGTATGCCTCTGCTTGCCATTCTTCATTATTCTTGGGTTAATTTACAAACCCAAGTTGGCATTAGTATGGCGTTGGTGTGATGGTCTTCGACCTTACCTTGCCCGGACAAGTCAAGAAGCGCCTCGAAAAGTCTGTTAGAATCTGCTATTGACTCTGTTTCGTGTTGAGTCAAACTTAAAACACTACAACAAACGCTTCGCCATGCAATTAAAAAGCGACAAAAACGTGGATCGCAAGAAAAGAAGAATGGTTCTGTTGAAGAACATGTACAAAGGAACTGTCATTTTCTTAATAGGAACCATTTTACATCAATGGGAACTAATTGTTAGGAACAAATTGTTCCGCGTGACAATAAAAAGGAACATTTCAGTCAAAACGGAACTCGCGAACGAGAACAATTGTTCCTCAAATGAATAAAACGGACCAAAATGATTAAAAAGAGGAACAATACCAATGGGAACATTTGTTCCTCAGCGACTCATTTCGGAACAAAAGGTTCCTTTCAATGTTCGAAATTCGGAACAAAAGATTCCTTTTTTAGCTCTAAATGAACACCTTGTTCCTATTTTTCACAACAATTTGTTCCTTTTCATACTATAGAACCACTCCAAATGGGAACAATCGTCCCATCATGGGAACGTTCCCTAAGCAAAAATGAGAACAGCACCAAAAAACTAAAAGTCAATTTAAAAGCCAGTTAAGGGATGAAGAAAACATGCCAAAGCCTCTTAAGAATCTCAATGCTGAATAAAAACAACGGCCAAAATTGGGTTGACAAAATCCTGCTAAGACATGTAAAAACATGAAAGTAAAAATTTAGGGAAACGTAGGAGAAGAAGACGAAGAAGAAGAATGGAACCTCGCCATCCAGACAGACCGGAAATTGTTACTTAACGAATGCCACCTTGTTGATGTCGCTTGCCCTGTCGACAGCCAGATTTGCCTGAATGGGCATAAGAAAGTGGAGAAATTTCCTGACCTGACCTTTGAGATCAGTAGCGCCAAGTTTCCATATACGATTAACAAGCATACTACCTGTTAAATATCTGTTTGCCATCCTGTTGAGGCAAAGCAATACCGGCAAATTTTCGTCGAACTTGTCGCAAAACAAATGTTTTGAAAGAGACAAAAAAGAGAGACTTTGCCGATTACGCAAGGTTAGAATCACCCCTGTCGTAATTGGCGCTCTTCGTACTTTTTCTAATAACCTACAGAAGTACCTGGAAGACCTGCACATTGGTCTAAGCATCCAAACATTAAAGAAGTCAGTACTGTTGGGGGTCCGTGGGAATTCTCCCAAAAACCCTGGAACACTAAGGTGGTGTGACACTTCATGCTGATAGGGGATACTCCAGTGGCAACCACTGTGATATAGTCTAATAATAATGATAATAATAATAATGATGATGATGATGATGATGATGATACAGTTTGATTTAAAGAATCAAGAAATCCAACTAAGGTTAATACAAAAGTACGACCTGGCTACCGTGAGCGAGAAATACGGATGGCTCCATAAACTACAGCAACTTCACATCGTAAACTTAATAGCGAAGTGATAAAGTGAGCGTTTAATCTAGTTCCAGACAATAAAAACAGCTTCTTGGGAATTGAAGGTCAACCGCGACCTCTCAATAGATATCAAAAGAGATGAAATTAAGTTTCGGGATTTTAACAACTGACCTTTAATAGTAAGGGTGACCGCTTTATACTGTCACGCTTAAATAAAGGTTCGATTGTGCATATTATTTATATGAAAGATCGTTCTGAAGTATGTTCTACAGTAGCGGCTCTAGCACTGATCCCCGAGGGCAGCCTCATCCAACATTTCTCCACGAGCGGGTTACAGATGCAATGTGCACTCTTCCTAAGCGACTGCACAAATAGCTGCACAACAAATCCAGTGCTCTATCCTGGAAACGGTACGCTTTTAAACTTACGTAGCATAAGAGGTGGATGTAAGCTATCAAACGCTTTGGACATATCTGCTGACATATCTGTTATTTGGCTACCCACTGGCCACTGGCCCTTTTTGATGCACGAGTCGTAAACAGTAGAGAGTGGCAAAGATATCTCCTCGGCTCCGGCCTTCAGGATTTTGATAGAAATACCGTCGTGGCCGGTAGCTTTATTTATATCAAGAGACTCCAGCACGCTTTCCACTTGCGTCGGGTTTACTTCCTGGAAATCAAATGTATCACAGCCCCTTGACTTCTCTTCTATGAACTGCACACTTGGATGATCATTGAGGTCACTTAAGTTCCACACACACTCACACACACTTGGTCACCCGAAGGCGGGCAACCACTAGATCTTTCCACAGCCTCTTATCAGCCTTCAGTGCAGCAATCTCACATGCTTCGAATGCCCCAGTTTCCCTCATAAGAGTGTCAATATAGGTAGTTTTCGGTCTTCCTCTCCCGCGATGACCATGAGTGGGCTCCCATAGGACTAATTTCTGGGTACTTAACTCTGGATGGCGATAACAGTGTCCCGCAAGTTGTAGTCTACGAGAGGCGATTTTGTTAAAGTTATGTTGATAGCTGAGTAAATCTTTTGTCTCGCGATTGGGTCACAAAGATGTGGATCGCGACGTTTCGACCGCTATACTGCTGGTCTTCATCAGGCGATGGTGTCGACTGGCTGAGTATAAGAAGCACCGTGGCTAGTGGTGATTGGTGCGTTTCGATCCTCGCTTAGGCTGTTGTTGACTGGAGGATTTCGATCCTTGTCGTTCAGACTAGAAATTGTTCCCTCAGCGGTCCGCTTTGGTACTGATCGGCTGTTGTGTGCATCCACGCTTCAGGAATTTCATTTCCACTGTCCCTGTTGATGTTGTTAGGGTGAAGTCTTATGTGAATAGCCTCTTTAACCTTACGAGTGTACCAATGTGGTTCTCGGTCAATAAATTTAACTTCGTCCCAGAGCGGATAATGTCCGGTCGCGTTGCTATGTTCTGAAACGGCGGAGGATTGGTTTCGAGCAAGCCGTATGTCTCTGTCGTGTTCCTTAATCCGTTCATGCATAGATCTTCCCGCCTCTCTCTTCTTTGTGTGGATTCCGCGACCTCGCATGGCAATTATGGCGAGTTTTGTAAATAATGCAGTGAATGCAATATTCTGTCAGAAGAACCGAGTGGCTCGACACGTTTCTGAAAAAAAATATCTGAAATGGAAATTGGCGGACTACTATGCGGCTGTTATCCAAGAATATCCCAGAATTCCTTTAGGTCGCAAGCGCGAAAATTACAGACAGTGAGAGGAACTGAAATCAAATAGCGTTATCCACATCGCGCGAAAGAAGTGAGCAGAAACATGTGGAATAGATTGCAAGTTTGATAACTTAACTGCCATAGAATGTTTACAGAAAATTCCCGACCCTGTTATGTTATAAAACACAGGTGATCATCAGATAGTGGTATTTGCATGACAAATGAGTTGCAATCAATTTTGCTAGGACAAAAAAGAACTTTTTAAGGAAACAGTGCGGTTAGTGTGTGATTATTTACTATTTGTCATTGAACTCGATTCGTATCCTAAGCTTTTTGACTTGGTGAACATTATTGGGCCACGCGAGTAGAGGAAGGTTAATATTTATGAAATACTTTATTTTTCACCAAAGTTATAAAGCCACTTAAAAGGAAACATTTAACTATTTTTCACAACTTCACATTCACTGGTATAACGAGGAAGAAGACATAGTGATAGTAGCAGTAACAAATTCAAGTCTCCGAGATCACCAAAGCGGTAGAATTAGCCGAAAATAGTTCCTTGCTCTGCACTTTTTTGAGCTTTTTTGTGACTTAAGCTCAATCTTCAGAGACATAATATACAAACTACCGCCGGTATTCTTGCCATGTTTTACCTGCATTGTGGAAGGGACATAAGCTTATACGCTAATGACACGTAAGACCACAAAGGCTGATGGTTTTTATATGCTTTGTCGTTTAGATACTTGTGAAAGAGTCCGATAACTATTATAGAAGTTCAAGCGAACGAAAGAAAAGACTATTTTATCCGAGAGAGGGCGTCTGCGAAGGAGGCTAACAAGTCCGTTTTCTTTGCCAAGTTGTCAGTTAACGCGAACAATTAAACCTCTCGAAGTCATCCTTTGCAAATTCGTGAGAATGATTCCTGCAACTTTCTCTTTCGGTTCCTATTAATCGATAAGCATTTGGATCCATGGATGTATGGTAAAGTTAATTTTGATGTCTAATCCTGACGTCGTCGATGAAATGTCATTAAAAAGGAACTTAATGGTAACGATATTATCCAGGCTGGAGGAGATTTATTTTTCGTTAATCGCTTTCTCACGAACAGTTCGGCTAGGAAGTAGATTTGGAATCCTTCGCAGTTGGGCTTCAAAGAACAAAATTAACATGACAAAGGTAGATTCTTGGATCGCTCATGTTACTGTATATGTAGAAGGAATTGGTATCAAACCAAAAATACAGCCCGGATATCCTATCTGTCAACCAAGATTAGCAAGTTCCTGAGTAAGCCGAGTAAGCTCTAAATCAAATAAATTTTTCGTCAGTTGAGACTAAGGCACGTCGTGAATTAACTCTTGTTAAATGTCAAACACCTAAACGTAAGCGGCAATATCTTAAACGATTAAATAATAACAATAACAATGAAATAATAATGATAATAATGATAATAATAATAATAATAATAATAATAATAATAAGAAGAAGAAGAAGAAGAAGAAGAATAGGACTTCGCCATCCAGACAGACCGGAAATTGTCGCTTAACAGGCCTGACATTGTCGTGATCGAAAAGAAAACAAACTAATGCCACCTTGTTGATGTCGCTTCCTCTGTCGATAGCCAGATTTGTCTGAAGGGGCATAAGAAAGTGGAGAAATTTCCTGACTTGGCCTTCGAGATAAAGAGACTTTGCCGATTACGCAAGGTTGAAATCACCCCTATCGTAATTGGCGCTCTTGGTACTTTTTCTAATAACCTACAGAAGTATCTGGAAGACCTGCACATTGGTCTAAGCATCCAAACATTAAAGAAGTCAGTACTGTTGGGGTCCGTGGGAATTCTCCGAAAAACCCTGGAACACTAAGGTGGTGTGACACTTCATGCTGATAGGGGATACTCCAGTGGCAACCACTGTGATATAGTCTAATAATAATAATGATGATGATGATGATGATGATGATGATGATGATGACGCTAATGATGATGATGATGATGATGATGATGCTGCTGCTGCTGATGATGATGATGATTATGATGATGATGAAGATGATGATGATGATGATGTTGATGATGATGATACAGATGATGATGATACAGTTTGATTTAAAGAATCAAGAAATCCAACTGAGGTTAATGCACAAGTACCACCTGGCTACCGTGAGCGAGAAAGTACGGATGGCTCCATAAACTACGGCAACTTCACATCGTTTACTTTATAGTAAAGTGATAAAGTCAAGGTCGCCCGGGACCTCTCAATAAATATCAAAAAAGACGAAAGTAAGTTTCGGGACTTTGGCAGCTGACCTTTAATAGTATGGGTGACCGCCAGTTCGATTGTGCATGTTTTTGACATGTAGATGACATATGTTTTAGACATAGAAATGACAAAATGACATCTAATCTGAAACACATATCGCTAGATAAGCGTTTTTTTTTTGCCTTAATCTTACTCAAGCTTAGGATTTGCCAACATCAAAGCTAGCTTTCGAATGCGGCATCCATTACACAAATTAAAGTAGCGTACTAAACCGAATATCGTGATGGCGAAAAAGAATCACAGCAAACAATTGGTGAATTAGAACTCTGTAAAGATGTTATCGCTCAAATTTCGACCGAACATATGACACTTTCAAAGTATCAGATGTCAAGTATGAGATCACTTAATTCACAACGGCAGGAACAAATAAAAAAAAAACATTACAAACCTACTCTTTTTGCAGATAAATGTCCTGCGAAGTCTCGCCTTCTGGACTTTACAGATGTTGAAAATCGCTTGAACAGGCAGTTTGTAGCCTGGTTCATTTCATTCTGATTGCCTGTATATGATCCACGACACCTACTGTTTAAGGCTTAAGACTTGTTACCACCAATAGCAAATACCTCTGGCCAGTATTCTTACGCAGCTAAGTAAGCCCGCCTGATCAAATCACTCGTTTAGCTGAAAATTGTGACGTAGTGAAGTTAATCGTTAATTGATTTGAGAGAGAAAGGGACAAAATGAATAGATATCGATAGAGGGAGTGCGGGTGAAGAAGGAAGAATACCACTTACAGGTGCTGCAGCTGGGTATTGTAATCAAAAACGCCAGTAGGCAGTTCCGTCAGCTGGTTGGTAAACAAGTACCTACCAAAGATAAAAATGAGCCTGATGATGACTATCATTTGAAATGTAGTCTTCTTAAGATATGTCGTTATCACCGAGTGAACACTCGTATTAATACTGTGTTCCTTTCCCTCCAGGGGCAACAACAGTTGAAGGGTCTCATGGGTCTGTAGAAAATACCCACACGAAAGTGATAAAGACAAAGTTAAATCTATAACAAAGTATTTGATTGTCTTCTTATTTCCTTTAATTCAATTGTTCTTTTTTGTTCTTAAAGAACAAAAACGATATTTTTGATCACTTTATTTTGCTTACTTACACTAAAACATTTTCTGGGATTTTCCTGAATGTTATAGAAAGAAACTACGTCTCCTACCCTCTCCTACCCGGACGCAGCTTTTGTTTAGAAAAAAAAATACTTGTAAGATATATTTTCTCTCTTTGTGTCTTCTTTTCTCATGACAACACTCCTCTTAAACTTAATTTGCTCTTTTGTTAACTTCTATCACAACAACTTAAGAAAATATCAGCTTTCTGATCAAGAAGTCTGTATGGTTTTCTTATTACAGTGATACTCAAACGTGTGACTACAGTAAATCAATTCGTCTCCATCAATGCACTGAAAAAACATGATTGTGAGATTAAACTCTTAAACCTAGAACAATACGTGCAGTATAGAGATCGTATAATTACTGCTGTACACATTTGCCCATCTTATCGACCAAGAATTCTTTTTTTTTTTCTTTTTTTTTTATCAAAGACATTATATTAAGTAGATTTTCACTGAAATTCGTAACCGATTATCTTGCCCATACATCACGTTGGGATTGGCGTAATTACGTCATGTAGTATTTTTTTAGTTAAAAGACAATAAAAAGTTGGAAAACTGGCGTGATTGAATAAAATCTAGTTAAATGATCATGAAAAACATCACTGGTACACTTTTCTTTGGCAATTCAAGAGCCTTGACATTTTAACATAGAGACATGCACGTAGCCTGACAAAAAGACACGCAGCCGAAATTTCGAATAACTGTTGTCTAACGAAACCAATCTACCATCATCCCCAGCACAATATTCTGAGTCAGGGTTAAGGGAAATTATCGTGGATATCGCGCAAATGCCATTGCACATTCCAGAAAGTATTGGTACTCTTCTCCCGATAGTTTGCATCTGCTAAGGCTTAATCTTAATGGCAATAAGAAGGACTGGCCCATGAAGACTTTGAATATTCAATTATTGTTTGTTTTTTAATGAATTTACTTCGGAAATTTTTTTTTCTAATCTATCATTGTTTATAGGGTGTGATATTTTCGCAGTATAAAGTTATATCCAGTCATTTCGCTTTAAATTTAAACAGTGTTTGCCATTTTATGAAAACAAAAATATACAAATCTAATGTCGCAATAGTTACTGGCCATTTTTTATTTTTATTTAGTTGGGTTCAGTTATTTTTGAGTTGTATAAAAAAGCAAATTCTGGATGCGTATGTTTAACTGGAAATTTAAATAAAAATTTGAGCATGGCAAAGACCAACGTATTGTACATACATTGAGTTAATATTATTATTTAGAGTAAATATTTACAGAAATAACATAACATTCTGGTGTAAAATAAATGGCGAATTTACGTAGCATACATTTGAGAAGGGAAAACAAAAATTTACGCTTTCTATCTTCCTTTGAAAAGGCGGGCTCTCCGAGGAAGCTGCCCACTCAGATTTACGACATATATCTGAGCACGGGAAACCATAACAACTCGTTTCTCTGTTGGTGTCAATTTACAATGCAAAATTACAAATTGAAAACTATAACTTATTTAAACATCGCAAAGACTGTTTAAGGTACATGCACCGGCAAATTTTCAACATTTCCTTTCGCCCTAAAAATCTAATAATTTGCAAATTTAGGTTTTTTTTAAAATGTACCTTCGCATTGGACAAAAAGTCTCCTCGAAAGTTGCTTCATTTACCGGAAGTTGAAAGAGAAATTTTCATTTCCGTTTCTAAGTGAAGTCACCGCGGAAGACTGCAGGAGAGCAATTTGACTCTTCTGTTCAGTGGTGACAGGTCTACACAGCTCTTATCCACGTGTAATAGCCAGCTTAGAGTTTGGCTTGAACGAGTATATCTTTTCGGGATCTGCCCCTGTTGTATAAAATGATCGGCATTCTTTAATATTTCGCTATTAGTAGTAGTGTGTAAAGAGTCAGTCGAATACCAGTTGATTCTAGGAGCTTTATTTCTCCCAAATAAACCCTCCAACATTAACTTCTCGCCGCACTCGAAGTTAATGTTGGGGGGTTTATTTTGGGGAAATAAAGCTCCCAGGATCAACTGGTGATTCAACTTACTCTTTACGCACTACTCCAGAAAAAAAACGTTTTTTTTCTGTTATATACCCCTCAGCTGGACCCCCTATTAGAGAAACGTGGGGTGTGTGTATCTTGACACACATCATTTATGTGTTCGACCATGGCAACCTTCCCTTGCGAGTTAAGAAAAACTCTTCTTTAGGAAATTGAACAGTGGTTTAAAAAGGAAAGCAAATAGTCGATGGACTATAAACCAATGGAGTTTGTTCACGTTCTTCTTTTGAACTTTACAAACCCATGGAAGTATGTTAAAGAAACCAGAGAAACGGCGTTTATTGACACTTTTATATCCTTGGTTGTGAAGGCGCTGCAAAAATGTTCCGTTCAGGATCAACAACATATTAAAACCTTTCTTGAACATGAAGGGATCTTCGATACAGTACATTGAAATTTGTTCCCTCAACATAGGTGAATCTTCTGGAAGGCGTCAACCAACTTCCATGTTAGTTGAGGGAAAAAATTCTCAGTTTTGTTGTACAAGCAAAATTGAATGACAGAAAAAGCGCGGGGTGGGGCAAAGTACACGCTCAGCTTTTTTGTGGCTTGATGCGCCTTTTTGTGAATTCGAATAGTGTGACCTGTGCAGGCGGAACGGGCGTTGTTGGGTATGCTGGCAAAAACAACGCGACCACATTTTGTTTCACCGTGTAGAAGACATCCAAGATTTTGAAGAAAGGTGGATTGTGAACAATATCTGGCCAGCGCTTTTAGCCGAAATGATTGTGGGGTGTTGGTTACTCGTTTGTTTGTTTTGTTTTGTTTTGTTTGTTTTTATCGAAAAACAAGGAAATAATTCAGGAAGTTGGACGGGTGTTGGGAGAGCTCAATTTTCAGTCACACCCAGACCAAGTTTTTCCTTCGTATTGATGGCGTTTCGAGCCAGAGCGTGGCCCCATTGTCTCTGTTTCCATGGGATTGCGACAAGAGATTTGACCATTTTGCAGTCGGCAACATGCTTGCATTTTTTTTCGTTCTCTCCATACTTTTTTGCGCGAAAAGCGCAACTGCTGTAATCGAAGTCATGCTACATGGCCACCGCATCAGTTGGGCCGCTGGGGTGTTGGTAAATTTCTTGAATTTCACCCGTTTCACGATCAAAGGACAGCTGTTGGTTGAGCGGGTTGTAGGGGCGCGGCCGATGTAGTTGTGGCCGGGCAAAGTCCAACTTTTTCTTGGCGCCGGCAGTTTTCCAATCAGCGAATGAACATCCACACCCTTTCCATAATAATTTTCAGTGTTTTTTGAAGAACATCAGCGTAACCGTGGTGGCTGGGCACAGCCTTTGCGAACGCTTTTAAAAGTTTCGGGTCTATGGCAAACTTTGGAACCAAAACACCTTGGGAAACGAAGCGGAGGTCAAAACGGTCACCCAGACCAGCGCCGGCGACCCCTTTCCCATAACCCTTCTATTTTATCCACGAGCAGTAACTTCGCGTGCCACCTCGGCTTTTGTAGTCATTGTATTGCCGATTGTACTCCGCAACCATCGCGCGCCCCTTTTTTGCTGAAATTTCAGGGCCTTTGAAAAGATTCGGTTTGGAAACAACATCCCACAATTTCTTGAAATCAACAAACGGAAAGGGAACAGGAAGGCCCCTTCCATCAAGGTCTTTGCGATCGGTTCTGTACCGAATGTTTGGCCGCACCTTTGTGGAAAGTTGGTCAAGCAGCTCGTGGCCAACTTTTCCAACCACGGGCGCCGCTTTCTTCTTTCCATAATCAAGCACCCGCTTTTGCAAAGCGGGGTTTCTCAAAGCCTCCTAGGCGTAATAGCGGCCAGCTTCCAACCCCCTTTTCGCAAGATAGGGAACCCCGTGCTGCAAAACCAAGTCGGTCACTGTGCCAGCAAGGTCAGAGAAAAGGTCAGCGCCCTCTGCAAGAGAGGGCTCCGCTAATTTTTTTGGCAAGAAGCGGGTTTTTGTTATGCCACAAACCACACATTTGACCTTTAGCAGTCTTCGGTGGTTTTTGGTTGTAACAACCCTTTCAGTCCCTGACACATTCAGGATTTTGCGTTTGTCTTTCACACAATAAACCTCCATGGGTTCACGGTACACTCAGAAAATAATTTTTCACAACACGCTCATTGTTATGCACATCATCTGAAACCATGTTGAGAATGTCTTTGAAACTTGTGCCCTTGTTTCGTTCATTGAGGAAAAGCAAACAATTGTACCCACACCGCACACTCCCAATCCACTGAATCTGGTTTTTAATGTGGAGAAAACTTCTTTTTCTTAATTTTCGCATTTCCTGCTCCCATTCATTTGGGGGCGGCATTCCGAAAGAGTCGAAATATTCCATGTCTTTTCTTTTCCTGCAACAAACCCAATGTGTGCCCAAACTTCCGAAATCATCCAGGTTGATGATGCAGGGTGAATGGTGGGGGGTTTGGCCTCATTGCGCGAGAAGATGCCTTTGAGTGGGATGCCCAAAGCGGCACGTCCCTGAAATTCATTTTTTCCCCGCCCGAAGATTGGGCGTTCCCAGTCCTCCCAGCGGCCCCAGACGGGTGGAGGGCGCATTTGCATTCCATTGCCCTTGGAGGGAGGAAGAGGTGGAGGCAGTTGTTGACGAGGGGACGCCGAGCGGCGCGACCGCACTTGCATGCCACTGTCCGACACCTTTTTTACAAGGTCAATGGCAAGAGGAATTCCGATGGAAGCCAGCATGCCAAGAAATACACGATATTGTGCGGCGCCACCACCGCGGACCACACCCGTGCCAATAAGAAATTTTTCCACAGCCCTTTTCTGGTCTGAGGACAGCATTTGCGTGAGTTTGTACAACTGCACTTCTTGGTGGCCAAAACCATTCCCAAAAATCTTTTTCAAAGCCTTTTCCGCGCCGAAACTGAGTCCAGCGGTTGCCAAAGCTTTGGCCGCAGGGGCAAGCAAAGGCTGGGCCAAACCAAGCACTGTGGAAAAAAGGTTGCGGTCCCGCTGTGCAGTTTGTCTGATCTGCGTCTTACTCATCTTCACATCGGCACCGCGTTTTTCTCTGGCGGTCTTTTTCATTCGGTTGATTTGGGTGTTGGTCAGGAGGAGGTCGTCACCATGCCCAATTTGTTCGGGTTTGACGCGTAGAGTCATAGCCCCTTTTGTGGCGAAAGTTTTTTGGAGGCTTTTCTTTCGCCCGGCAGTCAGCGCAATCTTGAATGGATGATATACCGTCGCCATCTTATATTGAAGAAAATAATTTTTTCATCCTGGAGGTTCAGGTTAAAACCAGCTCATTTCCAATTTGTTTGATAACAAGTTCGTCCTCATTCAGGATAGCGGCGGAAATTGTGTAACTTAGGGTGTTGGCGGCTGGCTGACAGGTAATGCAAAACCAGCTTCTTCGGGTCGCCCGTCATATTGTCGTGGGCCACTCTGAGGTCGAAGTAAATGACAAGGTAAAGCTTTGAGTAGTTGGCCACATTCAGCTGAGTCCCTGTGTTGTAATCATTTTTTCTGTATTTGTAGTTGATTATATCGCGGCGGATGCGAGTTTCATCATCACCTTCATAGTCCAGTTCGGGATAAAAGTTACCCCCGTAGTTGAGGCGGCAGGTGGCCAATTTTGCTGATTTGTCATCATCGAGGTCAAAGGTGTCGAAGGTATTGGGGTTGTATCTGTGGTTGCTTTGCTTGCGCGTTTGTTGAAAGAAAACAAAGACGTGTTTGGCGTTTTTCACACCAGGGGAAATTTGCCATTGCCCACCGACATCTCAGCGGCTGGTGCTGGGGACCAAAGTTTCTTGCAAGTAGCGCCAATTGGTTGGCTTCAGAAAATTTTGGTAGACGAGCGTTTGTCCTGCTGGGGACAGCAGCAGTTTTGGAACCCACAATTCAAATTTGGTGACAACAATTCACCGCACTGTGTCGTCGCCTTGAAAGAGCATTTCAGCGTCATCCTGCAATTCAATTTCGAACAAGAGTTGCATCGGAGGTAAGGGTTTGCCTGAAAGCTCCTCGAAAAATGAGTACCGGTTGAGGGGAATGACGGTTTTGACCGTTGTGCCGCCCTGTGAAAGAAGAGCGCGAGCTCCGATTCCTTGATTTGCTGCGTTGCCATCCGTCAAAGTTTTGTCGTCGTTGTTGAGATACCAAAACTCGTCTTTTGCCACAGTTTTGGCATAATCGTCAGAATATTCAACCAAGTTTTTGATGAAGATCACTTTGTGGATGTCGTTGGCTGCGTAAACTGTTTTCCCCGCGGATTACAGTCAGGTTTTTGATCACCGAGAAGGCGCTGTTGATTGGGGCCGACTGGGCGTCAGCAGGAACATTACCACCATTTGCAAAAAGCTGGAATTTGTACTCAACGCGGAAAAAGGCGTTGTGCCAGTCACGGACAACGTCCCTGTCTTGTACAGAAAACTTCATTCCGGTTTTTTACCAAATTGCAATGAAGAAAAACACAGTCGACGCTCCTGGTGATGTCCGGAATCATATCGCCAACGAAATTGGTTCCATCTTTCGAATCTTTTTATCGAATCCAAGCAAACTGGCGACTCCCGCGATGGAGAGGTCGATTTCATAATCTTTGGCCACTAAAAACACAACCCGGAAAATAGTGAAGTCGAGTTACAAATTGAATATGCGCTCTTTGTTTTCGGCCTTCGGATCGACGAACCCTGTATGAGCCAGCAAAAAATGGTTGATGGTGGAATAATCATACATTCCATCAGGAAAAGTCAAAGTTTGCCAATCGCCATTTTTTTTTTCTCCACTTTAGTTCGTTGTTTCCATAAGCTTCTGCAATATTGTACCACGAGTAGCTCATGGTGATCAGCCTATTCAATGCCATTTTGTAATTTTTTCGTGAGTCCAACTCAATCGGTGGATTGAAGAAGATTCTGAAATCGTGGGGCTTTTGGTTGCCCCAATTTTTCGAGCAACAGGTTGAGGGTTGTCATTACGCTATATAATCTTTGAGAAATTTTTGTTGTTGAAACGCATTCAAAAAGCCCTGTTTGACAAGTTTTGGAAGCAAAGAAACAACCCGCTTCCGAAGTTTTGATGAAATGTTGCCGGCTTTGATCGAACCAAGCATCACATACAATCGGTCGATCATTTTTTCAGCGGCAGTCCCAAAGCCGGAACCTTCCGTTTCCCACTCCTGCTCATCAAATTCCTCATCTTCTGGCCCCCAGATCGTGGGGCGGCGGGCCACAATGGCGTGTTCCCAAGGTGTGGGAGGTCGGTCTCTCATCTTTTTCGGAGGAGTCGGTTTCAACTTCCTTTCCCTGCTTGAAGCTGGTGTGGTGAAAAATCCTGCCGCCCTCCTTTTCTTCGGCCTTCAATCTCAGCCACGTAGTTTTGGAGATCTCTCACCGTGAAAGCGTGAAATCGGGACTTTTTCTTTTTCACTTCGTACTGGGGATCATCCCCATACAGAGGGATCTGTCGATTCATTGGTGTCGGACGTGGGGGGCGCTCAAAATCACTTTCCCACCCACAGTGGGGTTCTTCCTTTTCCACCAATGGTGGTTTTGGCGCTGGAAACTCTTCTTCTTCTTCTTCTTCTTCTTCTTCTTGGGTTGGTGATGGTGGTGGGGTTTCGGCCTCCGGCCTAAACTCCTCCCAACCAAACGGGTTGACTCGGTTGAACTCGTCCATTTCGTAGTTCGGCCCGTCACCCTCAGGCCCCGGCTCTTGCGCATCGCCTGCGGCATTTCTGTCCAACCGGGTTGTGATCGGTTTGAAAAGTTTCTCAGCCTCGACCTGGCCAAACTACTTGGCGATTCGGTTTGTTTTAAATTTTCGGCGAATATTTTGCTCCCGAGCTTCAAGCTTGGCTGCGGCCTCGGCCCGTTGCTGCCACTTTTGCACTGACATTTATTTATTATTATTATTTTTAATATTTTTTAATTAAAGCATTTCTTACGTTTACATACAAATAAAAATTAAGAAAGAGAAAAACACACCACACGCACACACACACACACACACACCCACATATATATATATATATATATATATATATAGTGCAAACAAAAGAATACAAAGCTAAACAAAGCTATTACAGCAATACCGTTACTTAGTATGTAAATTACAATGACATCACTTTAATTAATCATAACATCAATTATTCGTAAAAACGCTTATTAACTTTTCCCACTTTCTAAAATGATTGTTTAATTTGTCTCTTTTCCTGGCAATATGGACTTTGATGTTGTAAATACGCCTTGTCCTGGCTATAAAACCTTGACGAGAAGGTATGCCATTCTGGTATTTCCGAGAGTAAATATAAAACTTACCCAGAAGCAAAATATGGTTAAAAAGGAGAAAACCTTCTGCAATATCGAACTTACCAAAAATGACGTCCTCTTCTTCAAGGTTATCAACAGAGATGTTATTATCGCACAACCAGGACAAGACATGTTTCCAAAAACTAGATGATACTCTACAGGAAAAGAGTAAATGCTCTACGGATTCAACCTCTGTTTGGCAGAAGGCACAGGATGCCGACTCAGCCATGCCGAAACGAAACAGTTTTTTCGTTTGTAAAGACAATACGGTTTAATATTTTAAATTGAAATTCTCTAAGTTCAGATTCTAATGTTGTGCGAAAAGATAGCGAATAAACACTTTTCCAATCAATATCAATGTTTGAATACTTTGTAGCTAACTTTACTTTAGCAGTAGGCGTTGTTTCTTTTTTCTCCAGGAAAAGCCGGTAGATTTGCTTTGAGGAAGCATCAAGAATTGGAATCAAATTGTTACTTATTAGGATAGCAGGTGAATCCGGAAGTGGATCAATCACCGGTGCAGTAGTTGCCCTTTTAATTGTCAAGCGCCAACTGGCAGGCATAGAGTTAATAATACCTATAATGAAGAAACCTTGCTCAGGATTGAGATTTTCTTTAGTTGAAAATAAATCGCAAATTTTTAAAAACCCTAAATCTGCAATATCTCTACGATACACAGATTTCTTATTAATGCAGAGAAGCTTGTTATTCCAAATAACTTCATTTGCAATTTCATGCAGCGAGCTGGGTGTTTTTGCATTTACTTCTGACCACGCATCGAGACATTGCTTGTAGAAACGTAACGGCGAGCGCTATCGTCATTTCCATCACGAGCCAAACCCCGCGAACCTTCAGCGGCGCCAGCCCGTCATACACAAAAACCCTCATTCAGTTTCACCAGTGGAACATCAACACCTCCAACTACATTTTCTTGGATCTGCACGGCTCAACTCCTGGCTCAACCACGAGCCACCTCGTTGTTTACGGGGTTTCCGGCTACGTTTCCAGCGTGGACTCGGGTGTCTTTGACACGGTTTGGACTGTGGAAAATGAAATGATGACCACACAAACCGACTTGGCGCCAAAAAGGGGAACCGACTTGGATTTAAATTACAAAAAAAATTCGCAGTGGTAGTTTGGAGTTGTTCTGCGGGGACATCAATGGGATGTTGATGGAGACTGCCTTCGATCTGGGTGGGTTTGCACTTTATCAACCGAAATTGGGTGAGGATTTGAATTTGAATGGAAAATATGTGAAAGATGGGAGCACCTTGTTGTTTGGCGGCACAAACGGGCAAATGACAATGCAAAAGGACCTTGACATGAACAGTTGTTTGATTCCCCAACGAAAGTTGGGAAGAATTTGAATTTGAATTACAACGCGGTTTACAACAACGACACCCTTTTATTCGAGTACCGAAACGGAGTCATCCGCTACTCAAAACCCGTGGTTTGCCCTGGTATGGTTTACCAGCTCAAACGTGGGTCTCTTTACCACGCGGTGTGGAACCTATAGGGAACTTTTCACCTGCCCTCGTTTTGGACGCCTTACACCGCATTCAAACAAATAAGTGGCCTTAGGCTGTCCGTTCCGGCACCCGCTTCATACACCCCAGACAACTGCGAGTTGTTTTCAACACGAGTTCCCACTCCACTATTACCCTTTCCTTCACCCCCCTCACCCTGAGGTTGTTGTGTCAAGCTACTCCACCCTTCCACATGATTGACAAACAAGCTCGAAAATTTCAGATTTCTCAACCATCTTTTTTCCGCAGCATGCCCCACCGTTTTGCGTTCGCCATCTTTACCGCTGTTTTATACATTCAATGGACAAACGTCTTTCGAAAATTTACTACAGCCCAAAAGGCTACTGGAACGGGTTTGCCACAGTGAAAAAAATGGCTCAAGACGCAAAGGTTTCGGAAAAGGTTGCCAAACAGTGGTTGCAAAAGCAGGCTCTTTGGTAAATCTTTCTTCCCGCGCCGCGGCGTATTCCTCGGCCAAAGTTTGATGTGCCAACACTCAACTCGGTGCACCAAGCCGACCTGCTCTTCATGCCGCATAACAAACTGGGGCGCGAAGTTTTCAAATACGCGCTGACTGTTGTCGACGTGGCCAGCCGTTACAAGGAAGCCGAGCCCTTGAGTTCGAAAAATTCTGACGAAGTGGCCCAGGCCTTTAAAAAAATTTACAAGCGTGGGCCTGTCAAATGGCCAAGGCTGCTGCAAGTTGATCCTGAGCGGGAGTTCATGGGAGCCGTTTCCAGACTCATGGACAAGCATGAAACGGGCATTCGTCGTGGGCATGTGAAAGTGCACCGCGACCAGGCGATTGTTGAACGCTTCAACCGCACTCTGGCAGAGTGTCTGTTCGGGCACCAGTACGCAGTCGAACTGCCTTTGCCGGAAGGTGTGCTGTCTGTTTCGTGGGTGACAAGGTTTCCTAGGGTTGTCGCTGCTCTTAACCAACAAACCACGCGGCTGACAGAGCAAAAACCTGCAGTTGCAATTAAACAACCCACTGTTTTTGCAAATCATCAACCCCTTATTTGAGACCTGTTGGCGCAGCCGTAAAAAAGCTTCCCGCCGACGTGCAAGTTCGCTATTTATTGCAGCCTGGTGAGTTGGAGGGTGGTGAGCAAAGGGCCACAAACCTTAACCAACAAACCACGCGGCTGACAGAGCAAAAACCTGCAGTTGCAATTAAACAACCCACTGTTTTTGCAAATCATCAACCCCTTATTTGAGACCTGTTGGCGCAGCCGGAAAAAAGCTTCCCGCCGACGTGCAAGTTCGCTATTTATTGCAGCCTGGTGAGTTGGAGGGTGGTAAGCAAAGGGCCACAGATCCAATCTGGTCTCTGAAAAAAAAAACCAGATCAGCCTGTTATGTATTGGACCAAAACGAAGTTTTGTTCGGGAAGAATTAAGAGTGAATGTCAGCAAGGATCAAACAAATTCGTAATTTCGCGGCAAACCTCGAAAAATCGATTTCGCTCAAACTTTGTCGTTAGGTAGGTTATTGTGTCCTAAAAATCGCTATTGGTTGGTTCCTCAAATATCGGTTTATTTTTGATAAATATGCAAATTTCAACGACCCTCCGAAAACGGCCTTCTACACACTCAAATTAAACCCAAGTTTGGCGGACTCTCATCGGCAATTAATACGTCTATTCGCTGTAAAAACCAGTAAAACCGTTAAAGTAGCCTTTCTTTTGCTGTTTGCATGACTTTAAGCTTGCTTGTTTAACTATGTCCTTGCAAAATAATTTTTTTCTTTAGGCCTATATTTTTTAATCGAAAAAGTACTCCTTACAAAAGTCTATTTATGAATGTGCTAAACCTTTGAATCGCTTGAAACTCCAGTCACTCAGTGGCGGATAAATACCGTTTCAAATGATCGAAACACATCTCTGGGAAAATGTTTGTGTGTGATGCTATGCCACACCAAAGGTGATGGAAATTGCAGTTGTCTGACCTCCAAAGGTCATCAAGGAGGCTAAAAATAACCTACCTACTACCTACTACCTACTTCCTTGTGGACTTATCTCGTGTCCCATTTCATATGGTTTATTTCTTCGAAAGCCTGGATGACCAAGTTGATGCTTTTAATTGTTTATTTCTTGAGGTTCTTGATGTTTACGCACCATTCAAGCGCATAAAAATTAAATCACGCCCCAACCCATTCATCACCCAAGAGATCAAACAGTTGATGAAAACTCGTGATTCATGGCACAAAACCGCTAAGCGAACAAGTGATCGCCTCCACTGGAATGCCTACAGATTCTTTAGGCAGGAAGTGAAGCGTGAAATTAGACTCGCTGAGAAAGCGTACGTTCGCACTGAGCTTCAAAACAGCAAAGGAAATTCGAATGCAATTTGGAAAGTGATCAACCGTTGTTTACCAAGGAAGGGAGTGCCTTTGAAAACCGAGAACCCTTTGAGCCTATCCAAAACGTTCAACGAGTTCTATACCTCTGTTGGTAAAGCTACAGCGGATAAAGCAAGATTGATTGCTCGGGAATTTGGCTTTTCTCCAAGCGGTCATGGCTTGTTACACAACTATGCAAATGATGTCCACGAAAATGACCATCGAGAACTTTTTATGTTTTCTGCAGTAACTGAATCTCTAGTTGGAAATATCGTTAATGGTCTGCCTTCGAATAAAGCTCCTGGTGCCGACAAAATTACATCTAGAGTTCTTAAGGATAGCCTTCCTGCAATACTCCCGATAATCACGCATTTGTTTAACAAGTCGTTTGCCACTGGTACTTTTGCACGATCGTAGAAAATGGCTGAAGTCATACCTGTTCCCAAGTCTGGCGATTTCAACGAACCAGTAAACACGCGCCCTATTTCCTTACTTCCGATATTATCGAAGGTCTGTGAAAGACTCGCCCATCGTCAATTCGTTGATTTTCTGAATCGCTCTGGAAAAATCTCAAAGTTTCAAAGCGGGAATCGTGAATTACACTCTACCGAGACGGCTCTACTTCAATTTACAGATGACATTTTAAAGAACATGGATGAGAAGAAAGTTTCATTGATCGTGTTATTAGATATGTCGAAGGCTTTCGACAGCATTCAGCATGAGCGCCTACTTATGAAACTCCACAAAATCGGCATCTCCACTGCTGCCTGGACCTGGTTTGAAAGTTACTTGACAAAGCGCAGTCAATTCGTGAGGATCGAGGACGCTATTTCGGGTCCATTACCTTTAAATTTCGGGGTTCCCCAAGGCTCTATCCTTGGACCCGTCCTGTTCACAGTGTATGTTAACGATTTATTGTCGGTTCCTAAGCACTGCAAATCTTCAGGTTACGTGGACGACACAAAAATTTTCTTATCTCTTCCTCCTCGTGATATTACTGATGCAAGTAATGCGTTAAATCAAGACCTTTTGGAAATATCCCGTTGGTGCTGCGAGAATTCACTGTTGATTAACCCTGACAAGACTAAATTCTTGGTTATTGCAACTCCACAACTCTTACGTAATTTGCCGCGTCTATCCATTACCATTCTTGGAAAGGAGATTGAACCCGTTTCTGTTGCCAGAGACCTGGGTGTCTATATCGACCAGACTCTCAACTATAACGAACATATATCAAAGTTAGTCTCGAACTGTGTTCACAAACTTGTTCAAATAAATAGGATAAAGCACTTATTAGATCGGAAATCTTTACTTTTAATGATTAATGCCTTTGTATTTAGTAAACTCTTTTATTGTTCGACTGTTTGGGGAAACACATCCAATTCAAATATAAAGAAGCTACAACTGGTCCAGAACTTTGCAGGAAAGATCGTACTCGGCTTAAAAAAATTCGACCACATCTCTCAAGGCCTTAAATCACTTGGGTGGCTTAGTATAGAGGATAAACTACGATTAAACACAGCCGTCATGGTGCATAAATGCTTACAACATCGGGTGCCCATTTATCTGAAAGACAAATTTGTATATAGGTCACAAGTTCATAATAGACAACTTAGATCTGTTGATAACAATGAACTCAACTTGCCACATTGTCGGCTTTCTACTGGCCAGAGGTCATTTGCCTTTCGAGGGGCAAAAGTTTGGAACTCGCTCCCCCTTGATCTAAAGTTAACTTCTTCACTGAGGACTTTTAAAAAGAATGTATGTGAACTGCTTGTAAATAATTTATCGTGAAACGTTGCATTTATTTTTTTAGCTTTTATCTTATCAGATTTTTTCTATTTTTAATTCATGTAAGATTTTTAATATATATTTAAATATTGCTGCTGAAAAGCCCTTTTCAGGGAGCGCAATAAAGGTGTATGTATGTATGTATGATTCTTCAGAAGGCCACTGAATTGAAACGAAACTTCAAAACGATGGCATGTAAAGACAATTCGTACCTCTGCTGTGAAACGTCTAGCGTATTATGGTGGTATGTTTAGTTAAATCGCTTCTTGTTGTCAACTTTCTGAACTATGTTTACTCTTATCTTTATGCTGATCAATAATTCTTTGTTTGCACGTCACGCAACTAAAAATTATAACCACCAACCGTTCAAGAAACAAGGTCAAGAAGTTGGCATATTGTGGAAGAGTTATAAGTAAATAACGTGTCAAAATTGTCTTAGGGCTGTGCGATAACCCGTACGCAAAATATACCACTTAAAATTACAGAGTTTAATATGGATGCATGCTGCCATGCATGTCTAATCCACGGAAACAACAAAACCCTGAGCGGAACCTATGGAACCGACGGGACAGAACTTAGCACATACCTGAATATGGTTTAAAACTGTTTAAGACTTCTCCAGGGTGTGTAGATGTCTTCATATCTCTTTTACTAATCTTTTGCTTCATACAAATCGACAACCGTTGCTATTTTGCACAGCGCGTGGGCCATGGGCTCTAGTCCAAAGGTATTTTTAGAAACTCATCTAAAAAGCGTCCAAACGATAAAGCGTCTTTTACTACAAGCAGTACAGTTTAGCCTGCGTTACGATTCAGTGCGGCCTAAACATGTGAATTTTGATCCCTATTCTCAGTCAGAGAAACTGTAAAAATTTCAATCAAATTTTCCAATTTTGCAACTTATCATAAAATCGCTAAGTCACCCCACCTAAAGTTTCTTCTTCTTCTCATTACATCGCCCCGAAACTATTCCTCCACTTTTCAGTTTTTTTAGCTTTTTACAGTTTTTCAAACCGCAGGCCATTTTGTAATGTTTTGTGCGTTTTTGTGTTGATTTCATTCTTTGTATTCGTTTCGAAAGTCTGATAACAAAATCAAAAGCAATGATTTACTCTCAGTTGTTGAGGTTTTGAGATAACCAACCTATGATTTTCTACTATTGTCTTTCGTAAAAACCGGTCGGAAGCAGAAAATTTAGGGTCTTTTTAGGAAAGAACAAACACTTTTGTTGGTTCCAGTGAAAGGACGCTCACGCTTATTATTTGTGCACGTACCTACTGCGCAATTCACTCCTTGTGAGGCACATCCATTCCCCAGAGCCCTTCTCTTTTTCGCATGTCTGACGGGAGTGATGACAGGAAGAGCTCTGGGCAACTCTACGCAAGCGTTCAGCAGTGATTGTTTATCAGTTTAAACAATGAAATAATTTCTGATTGGCCAACTCGGTAAACGCGAAAAACTTAACTTCCAGCCCGCGGGTTACTCTTGTGAAGCGAACTGGCTTAGAAAAAAAGTTCACAAAACGAACATTAGCGAAACCTTCCTTGGACAAACAACAGCTTCAATAATTGATTTCTGCTTTACCTTTAAGCGAAATTTAGAGTCTTTCTTTTTGTTTGGCCTCTTAATTGTATTCATTTCAAACCGATCTGCTTCTTTTCTCTTCGGCCACTTTTCAGCTGCTGCCAGGGAGTTGAACCATGGAGAGCCTGTGTTTATAGGGTATAGCATCATGTCGCCATTTTCAACGTTTCGCAGTTGATAGCTGTAAAAGTGTCTGAGATAAAAAGCTGTGTGAACCCCTGCTCTGATTTTCACCATAAATTTGGAAGAGAAATCTTGGTTCAGGTTCAGAATCGCGTGCCAGCGAATGTACCGGCGCCCTTGCCTTCCTTTTTCCACTCCCTCGCGTGTGACTATGTCATTAAACATGTTATGATTGTCTTCCACAATGTTCAAAGCTGTCCTTCTTCTCGCGGTGGGTTTTATGCCCCACAGTCTCACCAGCTCTGGTATTCAACTGACTCTTTACACATTACTTTAGTAGTGGTTGTTGTTGCGTTAAATGCCACTTTTGCATGAGTATTTTTTTTAGATTAGGCATCGTCGGACGGTATTGTGTGACGAAAGATAAGATTCAGCTGGTTTGAAACGCATTTTTTTTTATCCAATATAGACTCTATTGCGAATTGTTCGCCCTTGAAAACGTGTGCCAAGGAACGTAGTTTCAGTGTAAGATATTTAAGCCGTAAGCTTGACAGTCTGGTGATGGTTTTTTGCTTGTTCAAAGAATTGCGTGAGCTCGTCTTTGCGTAGACTGACAAATTTCACGCGTGTCTCCCTATCTGCTTCAATGTGGTTTTCTGATCATTTTGCGGGAGAATAAAGTTTTTCTTGAGCCTGCTCCTTTGCCATGTTAATCTGCAGATTTGTTGCTCTTTTGGGAGGCAATTCTCTTGAATTTTGCTTTAGAATTCTAAGGAAGATTACGAAATCTTCTTCTTCTTCGTAGATCCGGATGCCATGTTATACACATATCCACTGCGCAGACACGTCATTCGGAGATGCGTCACACCTAGCAACGTAATAAAATAAAAAAAACTCAAGGTGGCTATAGAAAGGTTATTTATCATTTTTAGGCTTCCACAGGCATTTTACACAGCGGTGTTTCAAAATGGTGGGCAAGGAGCTCGGAGATGCTCGTATCATTGGAAAACCATTGATTTTGAGAAAAAAAATCGACAATATAGCGCCAAAAACGTGGCACTGACCACATGGTCAATATACCTTGACTTTAGGAAAACGGTTTTTTGGGGGAATGGATAACACTTTCTTTGCGATATTTCGGAAGTACACCAAGCGGATGTTAATGAACAGATCTGTGTTTGACCAAAGAATAGAATTGCCTTGCAGCCGAGTAACTGATGTCAAAAGGTGGATCAAATTACAAAATAACAAATAGTGCTCTAGTGTATAGTGTATCAATCGGAATTGTGCCGTGGTTGAACACAGTCTTATTTCGTTTTGAATCCTTATTTGTGTAACATTTCTTCTTTTATCATCAAACTAATACCAATTCTTAAAATCAAACTTTCGCGTGCACTGACTTAAAAAAAAAAAAGGATTTTTAATCACTATAGTTGCTTGCTTACACTAAAACCTTTTTTTTCTGGAATTTTCCTTAATGTTACAGAAAGAAACTACGTCTTCTACCCTCTTCTATCTGGATGCAGCTTTGGTTTACAAGAAAAGTTCTAAGATATATCATTTTCTTCTTTGTGTGTTCTTTTGTCATAACGACACTCCTCTTGAACTTAATTTGCGCTTTTGTTAACTGCTGGTTGATTGATGACTTTATTAACGTGTCCGCAATATCTAGCAGAGGGGATTCTCCACTGCGCAGAAATAGGGGACACCTAACTATTCTAGAATACAATCTAAAAATACAAATAGAATTAACATAGAATCGAACTAGAAATCTACGAAGAATTAAAATCAGAAAAACAACAGATGATAGCTACTAACATACATACAATTAAAACTCTAATCATAGTCATCAAAGTTCTAAACTCGTGAAAAGAAAATTCAAAAATCACGAATTGCGAAAGTAGCAACCATCACATCCATCTAAAACGTTACTTAAATCAAGACTGCATATCCGAGTCTTGAACTGCCTAAGACTGGTGGCCGATCTGTTTTTGCTTGGTATCTTGCTCCAGAGTCTTGGACCTTGATATCTAGATAGTCTACGGGTATCCGAGGCTCTACAGAAATGCCACACTAAGTTGGCAAGATGTTAAATGAGGGAGAATAGCTGCCTTGTAGAAATGTAATTTGGCCTCAGTTGGTATGAGATTCCTCAGCCTCATGATCACTCCTATTCTCTGACTAGCTTTCTTACAAAAATTACTAATGTGCAAATCAAAATTAAGACCACAATCAATAGTTACGCCTAGGAGCTTTAAATTATCTGATGCCATTATATCCTTGCCATTAACAGTTAAACATGTTTTATCTCCATAGTTCACATTTTATTTCCGAATGTTTATCGGTTTGTATTTTTTCTGGTTTTCCTGAAGAAGATTCGAGTCGTACCAGTTAGTTGCTAGAGTGGCACTCTCTTGACGCTTCGCGACTACAATGCACATGTCCTTTCCTTTCACGTAGATTTGTTGATCGTCCGCATACATTGATAGCCCAGAAACTATGTTATATGAAAGATCGTTCTGAAGTATGTTCCACAGTAGCGGCCCTAGCACTGATCCCCGAGGGCAGCCTCGTTCCACATTTCTCCACGAGCGGGTTACAGATGCAATGTGCACTCTTCCTAAGCGACTGCACAAATAGCTGCACAACAAATCCAGTGCTCTATCCTGGAAACGGTAGGCTTTTAAAGTTACGTAGCATAAGAGGTGGATGTAAGCTATCAAACGCTTTGGACATATCTGCTGATAATATTCCCACTAACATACGATTATCCCTAGTCAATTTCCAATCTTCCACTAGGCCTATCAATGATGTTTCACAGACGATCATCATACTTGGTTGTTATTTGGCTACCCACTGGCCACTGGCCCTTTTTGATGCACGAGTCGTAAACAGTAGAGAGTGGCAAAGATATTTCCTCGGCTCCGGCCTTCAGGATTTTGATAGAAATACCGTCGTGGCCGGTAGCTTTATTTATATCAAGAGACTCCAGCACGCTTTCCACTTGCGTCGGGTTTACTTCCTGGAAATCAAATGTCTCACAGCCCCTTGACTTCTCTTCTATGAACTGCACACTTGGATGATCATTGAGGTCACTTAAGTTCCACACACACTCACACACACTTGGTCACCCGAAGGCGGGCAACCATAGATCTTTCCACAGCCTCTTATCAGCCTTCAGTGCAGCAATCTCACATGCTTCGAATGCCCCAGTTTCCCTCTTAAGAGTGTCAATATAGGTGACTTTCGGTCTTCCTCTCCCGCGATGACCATGAGTGGGCTCCCATAGGACTAATTTCTGGGTACTTAACTCTGGATGGCGATAACAGTGTCCCGCAAGTTGTAGTCTACGAGAGGCGATTTTGTTGCTGACTGCTGGTAGTTCTCCGTACAGTTGTTGGTTTGGTATATGGCTGCTGTAGTGGATGTTTAAAGCTTTTCGCAGCATCCTAGTGTATGTTCCGTCCAACGACTTTTCTTGTGCTTTTGACAGAGCCCAGCTCTCACACCCACAGTTCCGCATCTATTCCTCCAATCCCATTGGCCGTAGCATATCTCCTTCGATGTTATCAATATCGCGATCAGACCTGATGCCTTCGTCACTGAGGAATGGCTTAAACGCTCTGAAGAAATCTCGAGAGTTTCTTCTCAGATAGTCTTTAGCTCTTTCGCGCATGACATTTTGTATGTGTTTTTCGCAGTTTCCCGAGGGTAGGAGGTCAACACGATCTTGTCATTCCATATAAGGGGTTATCACGGTGATATTGCTGGTCCACAAGACTAAAGGCTCCTTGTCACGCATGTCACGCCAGCTGTAGCTTGTTTTAAGCGATCAACTGCACCTAACAATTCGGTAAGTATTTGATTTATAAGTGTATTTTCGAGCCATTTTCCACCTCAGAAGCCCCCCAGCCTGACATCATAAAGCTGAGTTAGGGGGCAGAGGCAATCCTCTGGAAGAAAACAGAGGTGAGAAGCCATTTACACGAGGTGGACCGCCAAGATTGTTCGATCGAGTCATGGCGATTCACCGTGTAAAGTTATGTTGATAGCTGAGTTAATCTTTTGTCTCACGATTGGGTCACAAAGATGTGGATCGCGACGTTTCGACCACTATACTGCTGGTCTTCATCAGGCAATAGTGTCGACTGGCTGAGTATAAGAAGCACCGCGGCTAGTGGTGATTGGTGCGTTTCGATCCTCGCTTAGGCTGTTGTTGATTGGAGGATTTTGATCCTTGTCGTTCAGACTAGAAATTGTTCCCTCAGCGGTCCGCTTTGGTACTGATCGGCTGTTGTGTTGTTTGAACGTGTGCATCCACGCTTCAGGAATTTCATTTCCACTGTCCCTGTTGATGTTGTTAGGGTGAAGTCTTATGTGAATAGCCTCTTTAACCCTACGAGTGTACCAATGTGGTTCTAGGTCAATAAATTTAACTTCGTCCGAGAGCGGATAATATCCGGTCGCGTTGCTATGTTCTGAAACGGCGGAGGATTGGTTTCGAGCAAGCCGTATGTCTCTGTCGTGTTCCTTAATCCGTTCATGCATAGATCTTCCCGCCTCTCTCTTATTTTACTGGATTCCGCGACCTCGCATGGCAATTTTAGCGAGTTTTGATTTGTAAATAATGCAGTGAATGCAATATTCTGTCAGAAGAACCGAGTGGCTCGACACGGTTCTGAAAAAAATATCTGAAATGGAAATTGGCGGACTACTTTGCGGCTGTTATCCAAGAATATCCCAGAATTCCTTTGGGTCGCAAGCGCGAAAATTACAGACAGTGAGAGGAACTGAAATCAAATAGCGTTATCCACATCGCGCGAAAGAAGTGAGCAGAAAAATGTGGAATAGATTGCAAGTTTGATAACTTAACTGCCATAGAATTTTTACAGAAAATTGCCGGCCCTGTTATGTTACAAAACACAGGTGATCATCAGATAGTGGTATTTGAATGACAAATGAGTTGCAACCAATTTTGCTAGGATAAAAAAGAACTTTTTAAGGAAACAGTGTGGTTAGTGTGTGATTATTTACTATTTGTCTTTGAACTCGTTTCGTATCCTAAGCTTTTTGACTTGGTGAACATTATTGGGCCACGCGAGTAGAGGAAGGTTAATATTTATTAAATACTTTATTTTTCACGAAAGTTACAAAGCCACTCAAAAGGAACATTTCATTATTTTTCACAACTTCACATTCACTGGTATAACGAGGAAGAAGACATAGTGATAGAAGCAGTAACAAAATCAAGTCTCCGAGATCACCAAAGCGGTAGAATTAGCCGAAAATAGTTCCTTGCTCTGCACTTTTTTGAGCTTTTTTGTGACTTAAGCTCAATCTTCAGAGACATAATATACGAACTACCGCCGGTATTCTTGCCATGTTTTATCTGCTGTGGTACTAATCTCGCGATGGAAATCACCCCCTGAAAGCTAAAAGTACCTCATTACATGTATTTGACAGTTTTCACCAGTGTGAGCTAGCCAAAGGAATTCAAAACCTTTGTTACAATGGGACCTTTCAATGCTGACTTTGATCAAGATGTGTGAGCGAATCGTTCAATTAATAAATATTTGTTGTTCCTTTTTTTTTTGTTAAGCTACTTTCTATTTCTAGTTAATTTTTGTATTACTAAAAATGTTTCTAGTATCAATAGCTGAGACATTCATGAATAATTAATATATCTAACTAATGCTCATATACCGATCTGTCTCAGAATAACAACAGACCTCGCCTATGGATGGAAACGTGGCTGGCGGTGAGCTTGTCTCGATACTAGACTGCGAGCAGTCCCTCTTTCTTTTAGTCTAGTGGCTCAGCGGAATGATCGTGACAGACTGGACAAAAATGCCAAAATTTGTACACATGTAGCTTAGCAGTAGTTAATCAATCCTAGGATGGGTGCCCAATCAAATCGTCTGTCGTTCTCATTTTATTGAGCAATCAAATATCTCTCGTAATAGCTTTGATGAGGTGCTTGTGGTGTAAATAACAAAAAAAAAAAAAATAGAATTTTACTATTAATGTGAAGAAAATAGTAAATAACCCTTTTAATCTATAGAATTTCAAATATTCAAAAGGAGCAATAGTTATTGCGTTCGAGAAAGGAGAACGCACACCTAATTTCGTGTTGGTTTTCTTGTGTTCCTTGCGCTTGGTGTTCCTGTGCAGGATAATACTGTAAGGACAATACTGTAAGGACTCCAGAATTATTTTTCATGGGCGAATAGTCAAAAGAGGTCGAGAATTTATCGGGGGAAGTCGGAACTTAAAGTCGGAACGGTCGGGTAGGCGTGTTTTCCGCTGGCGTTGCTTTCGCGTTGAAAGATGGGTCGTGCAAATACTCACGTTAGCCGTTATTTTGAGTTCCTTGTATCACACTACGGTAACCGGTTGCCGTTTTCATCCCGAGAAAGACTTGCTTTGAATTTCGCTCGCTTTTCTTTGCTGTTAATTTTTTTAGCTACCAAATACACTGTACTTTCCAGTTTTCTCACAACCATGACAGCGCAAGGTAAACATACTTTTTTGTTTTGCTTAGAACAAGCGCTGTTAACACTGTAGCAAAAAGGTAAGGAATGTTTTATTCCACGCAGACAAAGAAACTGAAACGTTGCTTTGAAATATCGAAGTCCGCCGAATGGTGCGGTGCGAAACATGATCTAATGAAACATGATCGCTCTGTTTGCCTAGCACGTGACAAAAGTCTGCCATTGGTAAAATGTTTTCTACCGCTTTCCGTGAACGTTCCATTGGTTGAGGCCCTGTTTACAAGCAGGGAGGGTAACCCTAGTGCTAGGGTTACCGTAGAAGGAGGGTCAAAGATAGCCCGGCGGGTTTACAAGCAAAATTCCACAAGTAGGGTTACCCTGGCAACCAGGACAACTGAATCGCAAACAAAATGGTCGACAAGAAAAGAGTTCTGCTAAGTACTTCGATTCTCCTTTCGTGTTGCCTGTTATTGCTCCTTTCGAGTTTCATGGAATGCTGTTATGTTACCTTTTTATTTCTAGACATGTACAGCGACAACAAGTTACAATACAACACTTTACTTGTACTCGCGGGAATGACTTGAATGTAACATGTGCAACGGGAGAGTGATTCGACGAAGAAGATTACGAAGAAACTTAGCCGTACAGATCATTGGGGAAAAAAGTTATTCGAGGGAAGGATGCTTACCTAACTTGCACCTGAAACGTTTTCTGTTTAGCTGCCTTGTAAACACGTTGATAAAAAAACGAAGAAATGTGGGAGCGCTTATAGGATAACCCCCTGCTAGGGTTACCCTACCTGCTTGTAAACAGGACCTAAATCAAGACCTCTGTCGAAGTAATCGTCAAGAATACAGCTTCAATATGGATCGGAAATTGAAAACGTATGGATAGTGAGTTTTTTACTTGCGCTTAAATTGCGCAGTTATTTCATTTGTAACGGTTTTTCCTTTGAGCGCTGAACTGTTTTTTTCTCACTCACCATTTTGCTTAAAACCGGGTCTGGTCACTTTGCCCCTCACGGGAATGACAGACCTTCTGAGCTGACTGATTGATTTTCTCCTATCAGTATGAAATATTTTATACTTTGATTGATTTTATACTATCAGTCTATGCCGTTTTAACACATACTTTAAGGATTTAAGTGAGCTCACTAAATTAAATTTTTTCCAGAGCAAATTACTGTTAGCATTTAGCACTGAGAATATACATTCCTTCCCCCCCCCCCCCTTCCCCACCACCTGTAGCCGTTTTCTCTTCCCTATTTGGAACACAGCAGTCACGTGTTTAGTTCGGAATAAATGGTTGATTCAGGTTGTTGTTATATAAATTCCGCGTAGTCGTGTTCTTGTCCATCCCCTCCCCCCCCGCTACACACCGGATTCCCAGATAAATTCTGCGACTTGATTATCTTAAATATTACATGAAATGTTTGCGACATGTTTATTTCGCGATTTCACGAGGCGCTTATTTGGCGACGCTTCAATTTCGATATTTTGCGGAAATTTTCCGGTTTTGAATCACTTTAATCAGTTCGCGTTTTTGAGTAAGACTCAGGGGCACCCAACGACAAGTTTCGGTAGTTATCTGTTCGGTAGAGGGTAGTTCGCCTTGGGCTTTCGACGTCGATTAAAGAGTGCACTCGGATTTTCGTAACTAAAACGTGGCCTAGAAAATTCGCAATGGGGAAATCATAGCCCCTGAGGTTTTCGGAAAGGTCGTAATTGCTGTTTTTGGCAGTCAAAAACGTCAGCTAGCATGTTCGAAAAGAAAATTGTTCCCTAGAAAGTTCGTGAAAAGTCTATTTCACCTTGCATTTTCTCAAATGAAGATTTTGTTCCCTAACATTTTCGGGCAATTAAAACTTCAGCTAGGAAATCCGAACAGATGAAATTCTTCTAGCTTGTGAAAACACACTTTAAACAGACGTCAAACACCATAAGGTACTAAAAAATGCCCTTCTACAGCTTTTGGTTGATTTGGCACGTTGGGTGCCCCTGAAGACTTAATTTATAACTTGTCCTAGAATTAAATAAAACTACTTCATTTTATTATCAACCGTAAAAGCCACATTGAGGTTCAAGCAGCCAGTGGAACAGCACGAGAAGGAGCCAGTAAATGGACCGCTTGAGGGCTGTTCAAAAGAAATGCTGCCTGCAGCAGAGGAAGAAAATAACTGAGTGATGAGGAGGATCAAGACGTTGCCTCAGAATAGTTAAAATATGATTTTCTGAAGGTTTCATTGCTAATAAACTTGTTCTTTCTTGATTATTGACATACAGTGAGCCATCTCAGTTATTTTCGCGACACTTATTGTTGGTGTGACTTTAATTTTGCAAATCTATTAAAATCGCAACATTCGCGAAATTAACGTGCCACGAAAACTTTATGTAATAAAGTACCTGCCCACGTCTAGCTACTCACAATAACATATATTTGTTATTATGACGAAATAAAGAGCGTACCATTTGATTCAGTGCACAACTGATAAGCCTGGTTGGCCTGTGCTGCAAACAACCCCTCAAAAGTGGAACTTGGTAACCACCCACATTTATGTAATATTTATTTATACATTAGTGAGCATAATTTGGATGACCTTCGAAATAAAATCTTCACAGAAATCCTAATGTTCATTATATAATCTTTCAATAGCCTAACAAACTTTGTAAAGGGCTTACAATATATATAAATAACAATTGCTTGGTAACCAGGCAATTTTGAAACATTTTATGAAAGGAAAATAAGCAATTATCATTCAGGGAAATCCTTGCATTAATTCTGAGCCATTTTACACTTCAAAACGGGTTACCAAGCACAGCAGTGTGAAGATGAAAAGTATTTCCCAGTTTATACGTAAAGGAGAAGTTTCTTTCTGGGCACCCATCCAAGATTTAATACTCATATCCCAAGGAAATTGCATACAAAGTTTGGCACTTTTGTCCGCTATATCACGATCAGTCTGAAATTTTGCGTTAAGCCACTAGTCTATTTCCTTCGTCGATCTTGTGAGCAAACGCGAGGCCCCAGCGAGCGGAAATTGGGGCGAGCGGAAGTCAATTAGAGCGAGCGGAAAGAAGGAGAGACTACAGCCTTTACTCTTTGCGACGCGTTCAGATTACTCAGCCGTGAAAAGCTCCGCCCCTTTTTGTCGCGTGAGCCAAAAATAAACTTTCGCGCTTTTGGGAATTTTCGAGCCATTATTTTGGTCTCTCTGGAAAGCTAGAAACCTCTAGTTTTTAGAATTTCTAATTGCCACGCTCGAAATAATTTCAAGAAATTGAATTCCATTTTTCCGTCAATGTATTATAAAATAGCGCTATGATGTTGTCCGGCTGCAATCATGGTAAATAAGATAATACTCTATTTGTCTTGCCGGGAAAAATATACAAAGCGTTTTATTTGTATTCTTGCAATAATTTTGGTCTCGATGGAAAGCTATTTCCTTGCAGTTTTGATTTTTGCATTCGCTTGGGCGACGTGGAAAATGGCTCGAAAATACGCGTATACATCGAATACCTACCGAATTGTTAGCTGCAGTTGATCGCTTAAAACAAACTACAGCTGGCGTGACATTCGTGGCAAGAAAGATAGAGCCTTCAGTCTTGTGGACCAGCAATATCACCGTGATAACCCCTTATATGGAATAACAAGATCGTGTTGACCTCCTACCCTCGGAATTGATGTAAGATCCATTGCTGGATGATGCAAATCAAATATTTTACAGCGCCACGAAAAATGCCAATTTTATGCTGTTCGTAGACGTTGCGACGGGCTCTAACCGGGCGAAATATTTTATGGTTCCTAACTCCACCAAAAAAGCGTTTCGATTCAAACCAAATCTGTTTTTATTCTAACCTTGGTAAAGTCTTTCAGTTACCAGAGTTTCAGGCGAAATTATTTTTGATGCGAAATTGAGTGGGTGGTTTTTACAGCGGAGACAGCCTCTTAAATGCGCGCGCTCGCGATGCAAAACTTGTCCTTTCATTCAAAACACTGACAAAATATCGGGCCCTAAGCGATCTGTTAAGATCACTGATCGTTTCACGTGTACCTCCGCAAATGTTATCTATTCCATAACCTGCACATTATGCAAAAAGTTACGCATCGGCAAAACAAGAATACGACTAGGTGACCGATTCCGAGAACATCTTCGTGATGTTGAGAAAGATTACAAAGATGCATCCAAACCAGTCGCTCGGCATTTTAATCTCCCTAGCCATTCCAAACAACACATGTCGATCTCCGGCCTTTCCCTACATCAAGGTACCACGGAAAGCCGTAAAAATCTCGAGCAAAAATTGATCTTTCAAATCGGCACTGTTAATCCTCACATTATCAACGAGCGCTTTTCATTCAATTTATTTATTCCTGGTTTTCACGTTACCACGTTACCATCAATAGCGTAGCGCCATTTTCTGTATATAAACCATACACAACCCACAATTCCTCGATTCGCTCCGAGGAAGGGCTAACGCTCGAAACGTCAGCTAATCGAATCCCTGTACGGTGGTCAATTTATATTATCAAGTCCGTTGATAAACCAAATTTTAATGTCGCAATAGCTACTGACCATTTTAAAGTTTTTTTGGTCGGGTTTAGTTATTTTGAATTGTCTAAAAAAGCAAATTCTGGATTTGTATCTTTAAATGGAAATTTAAACAAAAATTTGCGCATGCGAAAGAGAAACGCATTGTATATGTGTTGAGTTAATATTAGTATTTAGAGTAAATTTTTATAGAAATAACATAACATATTCTGGTGTAAAATAAATGGCGAATTTCCGTAACATACATTTGCAAAGAGAACACAAAAATGTACGCTTTCTATCTTCCTTTGAAAAGGCGGACTCTGCAAGATTGAAGGTGCCCACTCAGTATTACGACATATATCTTAGTACGTGAAACTATAATAACTCGTTTCTCTGTTGGTGTCAATTTACAATGCAAATTTATAAATTTAAAACTATAACGTGTTTAAAAATAGCAAAGGACTGTTTAAAAGTAAATAATTGTTTAAACATTATAAACTAAACGACTAGTATTTTTCATTATAAACCTCTTGCAGGGTGTGCGAAGAGGGACTCGTTGAGGGTTTGATAACTTAACTGCCATAGTATATTTACAGAAAATTCCCGACCCTCTTATCTTACTAAACACAGGTGATAATCAGATAGTAGTATTTGCATGACAAATGACCTGCAACCAATTTTGCTAGGACCTTGCGTGACCGCAACACAAAAAAGTTCAGAACTTTGACGGTGCATACTTTCTAAGTAAACAGTGCGGATTGTGCGTGACTATTTACTATTTGTCATTGAACTCGTTTCGTATCCTAAGCTTGCTGACTCATACTTTTACAACAAGGCAAAAATCAGCAAAGGTCTCGTTAGTGAGTACGTTTCTTTGGCTGCTTTTCCTAATACTACGTCTCCTGACTTTAGAATTATTTGATGAGTCTGCTGCATAGAACACCTGCCAGCTTCACAACCGAAGTGATGGAAGCAGCAACAAATTCAAGTCTCCGAGATCACCAAAGCGGTAGAATTAGCCGAAAATAGTTACTTGCTCTGCACTTTCTTGAGCTTTTTTGTGACTTAAGCTCAATCTTCAGAGACATAATATACAAACTACCGCCTGTATTCTCAGGGGCACCCAACGAGCCAAATCAACCAAGCTAGAAGAAGTTCATCTGTTCGGATTTCCTAGCTGAAATTTTAATTACCCGAAAATATTAGGGAACAAAATCTTCCTTTGAGAAAATGCAAGCTGTTCTAGGGAACTATTTTCTTTCCGAAAATGCTAGCTGACGTTTTTGACTGCCAAAAACAGCAATAACGACCCTCCCGAAAACCTCAGGGGCTATGATTTTCGCATTGCGAATCTTTTAGGCCACGTTTTAGTGACGAAAATCCGAAAATCGACACCGAAAGCGCAAGGCAAATTACCCTCCACCGAACAGATATCTACCGAAACCTGTTGTTGGGTGCCCCTGTATTTTTGCCATGTTTTATCTGTCTGTTGTACTAATCTCGCGATGAAAATCACACTCTGAAAGCTAAAAGTACCTCATTAGATGTATTTGACAGGTTTCACCAGTATAAGCTTCCCAAAGGAATTTAAAACCTCTGTTACAATGGGATCTTTCAATGCTGACTTTTATAAATATGTGTGAGCGAATAGTTCAATTAATAATAATGTGTTGTTGTTTTTCTTTTTATGAAGCTACTTTCTATTTCTAGTTAATTTTTGTATTACTAAAAAAATGTTTCTAGTATCAATGGCGAAGACATTCATGAATAATAAATATATCTAATGCTCTTTGACATACCGATTTGTCTCAGAATAACAACAGACCTCGCCTATGAATGGAAACGTGGCTGGCGGTGAGCTTGTCTTGATACAGACCTCATTCCTTTTCTCGTGTAAATCATGTTGTTCTTGAGTTAACTAGTCCATATTTGCATGAGAAAGATAGAGAGGTTTGTATCAAAGGAAGGTCACCTCCAGCGTCACTTCCACTCAAAGACCAGGTCACTGAACACGCAACTGTGTCAGCTGGTTTTTCGAGAGTATCGTTGACACAACACGAACTCTTTCGCATACCTGCTTCACCTAAATAGAGATTTAATATCATATTGCCCATTATGCTCCAAATATCCCTTACGAAAGCGAGACCTGCCGCTAGCTCTTTGTTATGAAAATGAGCTTCGGTCACAAGCATGAAAAACTACCCAACGTATGAAAATATTTGCAGCCAGCCGGACTCGCTTTGCAGATTTGAAGGGAAAGGAAGACACCCATTAAAATGAAACCCAAATGTCTCCCTTCTTTTCTGTGATTCATTGGCAATCTTGCCGAGCGGTAAAGAAAACGGAATCGCCATAATATCTTATTACGAACTTTTTCGCATACCTGTTTCACCTAAATAGAGATTTAATATCATATTGCCCATTATGCGGTTGCTCCAAATATCCCTTACGAAAGCGAGACCTGCCGCTGACTCTTTCTTATGAAAATGAGCTTCAGTCACATGCATGTAAAACTACCCAACGTATGAAAATATTTGCAGCCAGCCGGAATTACTTTGCAAACTTGAAGGGAAAGGAAGACGCCCATTAAAATGAAACCCAAATGTTGAGCGAAGTCTTCCTTCTTTTCTGTGATTCATTGGCAACCTTGCCGAGCGGTAAAGAAAACGGAATCGCCATAATATCTTATTGGGACCATTGTTTTCCCAAGAAAGTCGACGCGGTCTGCTAGCATTCTATAATGTTATTTGTTTATCCTTTGTGAGCTCAATTTGTACCAATTTTCGTACATTACCGCTGTCAGTTAACAATCGATTACTTCATGTATAACCCGTTTTGGATGGATCCGGGAAGGTTGTAGAATAGGACATATAAAAAAGAGTTACTTCAGGCGATGGCCTGGCAGCAACTTAATTTCATTGGTTTTATTTTACGTACAACGAAGATCGCTACTTACAGTATCTTCAGCTGGGCATTGTATTCAAAAACGCCAGTGGGTAATTCCTTCAGTTGGTTGTTATATAAGTACCTATCGAGAATTAATAATAGCCTGTCCGTAAGAATCATCAAAAATATATTTGCGTTTTTTGTGCCGTTATCGCCGCGTTAATACTCGTACTGATTTAAAAGTCTTCACCGTCTGAATGGTAATAATTCTAGGCCCCTGTTGATTTGTTGAAACTACCCACAAACACGATGTCTCTTATCCTATTTGAAAGAGCTATTCTCGTATTTCGTCCTTTGCTGCTAAGTTATTTTCGTATTATGAAATGACGGAGTAAGTATGCTGTCACTTAAAATTGACCAGTAAGAACAACATTTTTAAACGACGTGGTTAATGATCTCGATATTAAAATAGTTTTATAAATTCATTGATGTAGGCCAATGCATGGAAAGGTAGCTATCGCTTTCATCTTTTTTTTTTTTTTTTTGCCAAAAGCGCAATAACAAAAGATTAAGTACAATTTGTAATAACTTGCTTCTTGTATTCGGATTCGTTCCGTAATCTCGTTTATTCCTCAATTGCAATTGCTCGTCTGCCTTGATTTAAAGCAGAAAAAGTCTTACACCACTGCATTTTAGGGGGTTAGCGTCTTGAAGCACTGTTTGTGTGTTTTAGGCCACGTCCACACTAATGCGTTCTTAAAAGTATCCGTTTTCGGATACAGAAAAAAACAAAACCAATAGATCCGCGTCCACACTTTTGTTTTCGCAGCGTTTTTAACTATCCATACTAGTGCGTTTTCTAAAGTATCTGTTTTCGGTGTCATCGAAAACATATCGATAGATCCGCGTCCAAACTACCGTTTCCACAGCGTTTTCAACTATACACAGTAATGCGTTTTCTAAAGTATCCGTTTTCGATGTCATCGAAAACGCAGCAATACATCCGCTTCCACACTACCGTTTTGGTAGGGTCCTCAGCTGTCTAAAACCCTCGCAAACGCTAAAGGATATGGTGTGACGCCGGTTAAACTATAAAAACCAAAATAAAATTGGATAGAGCAATGTTAAGCTCCAAAAAAGCTAATACATTTGCTAGTAGCATCGGCAAAAACATATTTTTATCTGCCATGATCGGTGTAGAAACTACGCGAGGCCTGGGTACAACTGACGTGGCTCGGATGATGTAAGTGTTTTCATTTCGATGCGTTTTGGACTCCCACACCGACACCGTTTTAAAAAGCCCACGTTTTTACCGATCCACACCAGAAATCAGGCTTGGAAATTTTAACCTTAAATTGGGCCAAACGCTTTTTGGCCGCGAGAGGGCTGGGCCCACGTATACAAAAATATCCAACATGGCGGCTCAAAATGAGCCTGACCAAGACGATCTTATTAATGGCATCAAAGGAGCATTAAACCGTCAGAAATCGCAATTCCAACGCCGGATTTCAAATGTGCACAAGCTGAATGATCTTGATCAAGCATTCAAAGCGCTAGAGAAAGTGGATGAAGCTGTTGTCAAAGGCAAATATGGTCCTCTTCGCTATCGAGCATGAAATCAATCATGTATATCCAATGTCGGAGCGTACAATGATACGAGCTAAGAATGGAATTAACAGACGCCTTACGCCACGAATGAGTAAACTCCATCCTTGAATGACCTGTTTTGATGTTGCTATGCCACAGGAAGTGTTCAATTTATTACACAAAGGAATAATAAATCGCACAAGTTATGGTGTGGATATTTTGGAGAAGCCTGGTTTAGTGACAATAACATTCACAAATATGAGAAGACTGTGTGCTCTATTCCTGAATAAATTTGAGGACTTTCAAGGATTTAAAAAGGAGCTAGGAGCTGGAAAAGGGGTGGTGAAACTTATTGTTGATGACAGCAAGAATGGAATTATAAGATACAATTTTAAACAGGAAATCTTAAAATTTAATTTCCATTACGGGTACTGGAATGCATTTGGCATCAGTCAGCATCAGACCTTCCAACACTCACGGTTTGGCCGTGAGACTCACGGTTTCAGATCCCATCTCACGGTCTCACGGTCTAACCTCAAAATCTCACGGTTTTCCTCAAGGAATGACAATCTTAATGAAATACAGCCCAAAATCAAACTTGAGTTACTTTATTTTCGTTTCTGCCTCAGTTTGAGCACAACATGAGTATGAAGATCACGTGAAGATCTTTGTGTTTTGAATTGCAATTTGACGTTCTTACATGAGGTAAAGGTTAAAAGCCATATAAAAACCCCATGTTCAATATGGGGGAACGAAGTTGTGATCCGGAAAGCGTCCCAACTAGTCCTAAAAGAAAAAAATCTACACATGTCGGCGCTGCCCGGTACCGTTCAAAGTTATTTGTTTTGCAATACTTTATAAACCTCACGGTTTGGGACCTAAATCTCAACGTTTTTTCGAGTTCATTTTTGAGATCTCAAGGTTTCGGGGTTGCAGAGGTTGGAAGGTCTGCAGCATTGAAACAGGAACAGTGCATATATGAACGATCATTGCAATTATGAGCGCTACTTTTATTTTCACTACTGCTTAAAGGGCAACTACGGGGTAAAATTTGCTCATTTTGGAGAGAGAGGCCTTTGGTGTACGTTTCAATTTCTGATAAAATATTTAACATGCGGCTTCTTAGTACGTAGATATTGTACCCGAAAGGCGAGCAAAAATTGCAAATAGAATTCCGCCATATTGGAAAAAATTGAGCCGCGCTTCACTGGTCAGCAGCGAGTTGTGACGTAACAACGTCAAAGTGTTTTCGCGGGACTTTCATATCATAACATCGTACCATCTCGCGGCACGGCCAAAACTCGTTTCGTTGCTGTATTCGGTGAACTTATAGTGTATATATTTTAGCTTGTTTTCTGTTAGTCACCGCTTGAAAAGGGCATTTTTAGCGAAAGATGGTGAGCTGCGTTGTTCCCGGATGTAATAATTATTCAGAGAAGACGAATAAAGCAGGAGATAGGGTGAGTTACTTCCACATCCCGCAAGATCATCGGACGAAGGCATGGCTGGACAGGATAAGACGTACTAATTTGCCTCCACTAGAGAACTGCCATGTCTGTAGTGAGCATTTCCTGCCAAGCTGTTTCAAGCCCGATCTCCGCGCACAGTTAACTGGGCAGGAAGGCAAACGGAGCCTGAGGGATGACGCTATACCGTCCGTGTTTAAGTACAGCCACAGCCCGGAAGAAAAAATACCCAGGCTATCAACCGAACGTCGCCTTCAACGACAAAGACATGAAGAAGTTAGTGTATCATTAGTTTGACGTTACCATGGATTATGTTATACATAAATGGTCCTGTTTAGTTCCTTTTAGCACGATATTAATGAAAACACACACCACAAGCCCCTAGTCTCTAGTCCTAAGTGTTTAATTTTTTTTGACGGTGCTCAACCGTCCGTATAACTTGCCCTGAATAGCTTTGTATCATTTTATTTATCTCTTACCGAATCTTCGATTTATCCTGAGAAATTGAGCTGTGAGAACCAATCATATGAGATAAAGAGATTGTAAATATTGATGTCCTTTCAGTGCCAGTTAGTAAATCTGTCAGCATAAACTACGTCATATTGGTTTATTTTATGTTTGTCTCGGTAATAATAATTATTGTTGAAAACTGATCTATTAAATCGCATGGAATACTTATTATCCAGGATCCCATATAACTGCATTTATGATATCCCTCGATTTAGATTTCTGGTCGCTTTTCATGCATGTCTCTGGCAGTCACGCGATAATATGGCTATTTTGGCTGTAACCTTCAGGTCAACTGTCAATTTTACATCCGGATATCCACTTTTTAAAATGTGGTTTAAAATTTAGTGTCTGTGCATTTCAATTTCTAACAGGCTGTTGCAGAACTACTTGCAGTCGAGAATGAGAACACATTCTCAGAAGAGCTCACAATTGAGGACCCTGAACTCTTTGTTGACGATACCGCTTTGGAGTCCTGCTCCTCAAGTCCTGGGGTGCGTGATGTTGGAGTACAATGTTGTTTTGAGCCCATTACTCAAAGAACTGTAGCAATCCAAACTGATGTTTGCAAAGCATCTCTCAGTGAAATTTTTTGTAAAAAACCAAGCACTGACATTTCCTCTCCTGTTAAAACAGAAACAAATTTCCAACAACACTCAAAAAATGCAGAATGGAAAGTTTCCCATGATCACAACTACATCATGAATGCACCCCCAGGTGTAATTTTTCCAGCCTATGACGAGGACAGTTTTAAAACAATTCCCTTACCTCCTGTATATAATGTACCATTTGATCAGTACAAGTCAAAAGATGTTGATACTGGTCATGAAAGTGATCCAGATGATGAAAATAATGATGATGACAAGGATGATGAAGATATGGACCCCAGCTGGAAATTATCTGATGTAGAGCAGTTTCTGTCTGATGATGACATGGCACCATCTGAAGATGAATTTCAAGAGTCACCTCCTGACAGGGAAAAAAAATTTATGGTCTTTGGTTCATGTCTGAATGAGCTACTAAAAAGATGCCCAGAATGTGGGGATGCTATCATCCAGCAGAAAAGCAAAACAACTGGTAGTATGTTAACAGTTGAACTAACTTGCCATAGTGGCCATACAAAAACATGGGAATCACAACCAGTTGTGAAAAGGAAACCTCTTGGAAACCTGTTATTAGCAGCAGCTATACTCTTTACAGGTAACACTTTTACAAGTATCAGTCACCTTGCCTCATGTCTCAACCTTCAATTTTTTTGTGAAAGTGTTTTTTATGATGCACAGAGGAAGTATTTGTTCCCAGTAGTTAATGAAGCATGGGAGGCTGAAAGCAGTCGCCAAATCAACTCACTTAACTCCAAGCCAATTGTTAATCTTGAAGGGGATGGGAGATGTGATAGCCCTGGGCATTGTGCCAAGTATGGTACTTACACGTTGATGGATGAGGACACAGGAAATGTGGTGGCATTTGATGTTGTCCAAGTCAGCGAGGTGTCGTCATCTAATGCGATGGAGAAAGAGGGTTTCACCAGGTGCATTGAAATGTTGGAGGGGAAGGGGGTTACCATCGGTAGAGTCGCAACAGATCGCCATGTATCCATCAGCAGCTGTATGGCCAAGGACTACCCACACATTAAACATCAGTATGATGTATGGCATCTGTCGAAGTGGGTGGTCAAAAAGCTGACAAACAAGGCTAAGCAAAAGGGTTGTGAAGAATTGGCCCCATGGATTCAGTCCATCTGCAATCACCTATGGTGGTCTGCTGCAACATGCAATGGCAGTGTCCAGCTTCTCCATGAAAAGTGGAAGTCAGTGTTGGATCATGTCAGCAACAAGCATAAATGGTCTGGAAACAACCTTTTTCATCAGTGCAGCCACAGACGCATTTCTTCCTCTGAAGCTAAGAAGATCTGTTGGCTCAAGCCAGGTACACCAGCTCACTTAGCCTTGGAGGAAGTGGTTCTAAACACTAAGCTCCTGAAAGATCTTGCAAAGCTGACCGACTTCTGTCACACTGGAAAAATTGAGGTCTACCACTCCATGATGTTAAAGTATTGCTCAAAGCGGGAGCATTTCTCCTACAAGGGCATGGTTGCCAGAACACAGCTTGCTGCTCTTGACAACAATGCAAACACTGGCCGCAACCAAGCTCACATTAAGGAGGGCGAACGGGCAGGCGAGGCTCGCTACAAACTCTGTTTTCCCAAAGCAAACAAGCGATGGGTGGTCAAGCCAATCAGTGAGAAGAAATCGTTTGCTTATCTGGCAGGATTACTTTCTGAAGTTGTCAAGCGCGTTGAGCTAGGGAATGCAGTTGCCCAGCCCATGCGAGTTCACCTACCCAAAAACATTGCCTCAAAGCCTGCACCAACTATGGCTGATGCAATAGAACAACACCGCTCAAGATTCAATAGATAAAACATCTTATTCAGTATACAGTCAGAGTTATGCAACATCGATACATACACTTGCCAATGGCCAGTAAAACTATAAATTACAAATGACAATATTATAGAGGACTAATTGAAATTTTAGTAGAATCAAAAACTCAGAGGTACACAGAACCTCTTTGGATTTGACAGTCTAGTGTTACATTGAAAGTCAAACCCAGTAATAATTGCTTATACCATTGGCAAATTATCCTTTTCACATATGTACATTACTCATCTGCATAACGAAATCCTTCGAAAACAAAATCTTCCTCTGGCCCAGGCGGCGGAAAGAAATTTCGTATGCACATGACAGCACAGGATGGAAGAACCACTCGTATTTCTTTCCCTAAGATCCCCCAACACCATCGAGCCAATTGTCTGTAAGCAATATGTCTAAAAAGTTTATCTTCTGGCCCATCATATGGGTCTTTGTACTGTTGCTTGTACTGATACCAAGCAGTCTGGAGGACCCATCTATTTATGCAAACTGGGTGAAATCCCGGGTGCTGGGTAATGCATGTGGGTTGTTCGTCGCATTCACCACAAGTGACAGCCTCAATTAGCTTATTTTTTACTTGCTCTATTTCTTGGCAACAAACACACGACTCTGCTCTTTCCATGATTTGACAATTCTCACAAGCACACCTAAGTAATGAAATGAAACTCGAATTTTTTTCCAATTCACAAAATCAAATGGTTCAGAAAGCGTAAAAATGTTGGGTAGTCTGATTAAAGCGAATAATAACTGTGAAATCATCGAATGGCAGCGAAGCAATAATGACCGTATTTTTATTTAACCAGCATTGATCATACCACCTACTTTTACTTGGAAGAATTAAAGCAAGTTTAAGAATTCACTTTCGGACAGCTTGTTTTTCTATTTGTTATAAGCTTCTATTACCCTTTTCGCCGCTCGGTTTTGTTTCTTGAGGAAAGCGGCGGCTACTCAAACCACAATAATGTTCAAATTAATTTCCAAGCGACTTTGTATCGACGTAAAACGGCTCAACCCAGGGTAGAGTATCGGTCGCTTAATTGTAAGGTTATTCCGACTGGACTCATAGCTTGTAACCTACTAATTTGATTCTCTGTAAACCTTTAATAATCGAGAACGCAGCTATTGTAACTATAGGTACACAAAGCACCACAAAGCAAGGCAAATACACAAATAAGAACGATACAGCTCAGTCAAAATAAATTTATTAACCATTCATCTGTAAGAATAAGGTCGGTGAAGCTATTAGTGACAACAAAACCAAAGCCTTCACGATCATTAATCTCACATACCAGTCTGAATTTTGCAGTCGCGGGTTTGTGGTTTCATTGTCGCTTTCGTCGCCAGATACGCCTTCTTCTGGGTTGCTGTCAGCTTCGTCTGAATCTATCCTTGGCTCAAACTGGTACGGCTGGATAGTAAACCTTTCAGAATCCCTCTCCCCGTCGAAACTGTTCGAGTTGCACCCAAATTTGGCCATCACAACAACGAAATCCTCAAGCGTATAAATCCTTTCTCCTTTATCCAAAATAGTGTACACAACTGGAAGACGCGCAAATATCGCATTACGTTTGACGCTGTGACGTCATACGACTATACGCTAACCGCCTTCTGAGCAGGCGGTCCGATTCCAAGATGGCGGCATTCTATTTGCATTTTTGGTCCGTCGTTTTGGTTATTTTTCGGGGTTGAAATACGCCGACAGCAATAGATAATGTCAAAAAATGAAACACGGTCTAAAGGCCCAACACCTGAAATACAGGCATTTTTATCCCGTAGTTCCCCTTTAAGTAGTGTTAACAACTGCAATGATCATTCACATGTTCATTCTTTAATCCTCAGTTCAAATGTACATGTAGGATTTTCATATAATCATTCTCACAGAAACAGGAACAGTTTATTTTCCAGTGTGAACTGGATGTGTGCAGTGGTACATGTACAGTCTTGGGTTGTAACATGTTCAGACAACAACATACACTTTGGCTATCTAGAATAGTTTCATGCTGGATTTTATGATTTTATACGCTTGAATTGAGCGTTCGTTGATTGTGTTGTATGAAATAATCTCATTGAAATGGTCGCCAATTGAAAGATAAAACAGGGGTTGTAATCTTTAGCAGGATCATAAAAAATTAAATTCTTCTATTATAACTTGTCAGCTCTGGGGATACAAGAAACTTTATGATCCCTTTAAGAAGTAAAGGCTGACATTGTTTCTGTTATTTTCTTCCATGCAACTTTTTGACTGCAAGTCACAGTTCAGCAGTTAAGACAAGTCCTTCAAGCACTCTCTTGTAGGTTTTCCCTCAGCAACAGACTTCATGACCTCATCCATGAATTTATGGCCACAAAAGAAACATTTGTCATCATTTTAACCTTTGGAAAACCCACAGGAGCAAAAGTGATGTGGATCTGTGGTAAGACGATTGGGGATGAGGCTGTTGCTGATGTAATCATGCCTGAAAACCTGATTCCAGCGTTATTTGAAAAGGTTGTTTCGTGCATAGCTAGCAATCTGAACATGCTTAGCTTCTCTCCCCTGCATGGTGTTCACACCTAATCCAGTTTTGAATTTCCCAAATGCCCACTGAGTGTGAACAGGGACCAAATGCCCAATGCTCCAAACTGTTCCAGATACAGTGCCCTTGAAGAGTCTGACTGCTGTAAAGTAATCCCGGGCTAAACCCTCCAGTTGATCAATGGCTGGCTGACCTATGTCGTACATTGAAAAAATGGAGGCACAGTCTCTGAGCTTAATTGCAATGAAAACAATAAACAAAAGTTTCATGAGCAATTTTGGATCATCTGAATCTTCCTTGATGGCATTCACAAGGAACGCAAACCCATGCAAAATGAGTCTTGAATCCTTTCCAGTCAGTCTTTAAGAAAATTCTTTCTTCCAGCATCCACTTTCCAAGCACACCCTAGTGCCTTCATGTACCTCGACATTGCACAAGTTGGGGACAATTGTGATAGGCTAGTGATCTTCTCTGGGAAGTTTAATAACTTAAGGAAATTGTGAGGTCAAGTAGCATTTTGTGCAAATGCTGCACCCCATTGTTTTTCAGGTGGAGGGGTTCTACAACCTCTTTATCACACAGCTTTCCAATCAGTGGCTCAAACTCTTACCTTGACTTTTTGCTCGCAATGAATTGAGTGATTTTTGCTCTTTTTGTTGGCAGCTTTGGCAAAACTTTCTACTTGTTTGGCAATATTTAATCTCACTGTGTATGACCATGGCTTCCACTTGCAATCATTTGTTGACCCAAATTTGCTATCCAGTGTAACACAGTCCTCTTTTGAGATATTTTCAAAACTGGAAAAATATTTGGCAGCATTGTTAAGTTCCCCATTAAGGAAAGCCAGAAATTTCATATCTGAGGGAACCAGTTCAAATTTGAAGGACTTCCTTCCCTGACACTGTGTATGTCTTCAGGCCTTCGCTTGAGCATTTATTTACATGACCGCTGCTCTTTTAAGCTGTTTAGAAGAATCGAAATATTTAGAAATATCAGCCATCTCGGTGTACTTGAGAACAGTGGAAAACATTCTATCAAGAGTAGGGCCTCTATTTTCCACTGAGCCTCCATTCACCTCTGAAGCAGCAATCAGGGTCTCTAATTGCTTCCTGTGGGCACTACGTCTCGGCAAATTTAATTTACCCTCCCCAGTGAGTTCAGATGGGCTTTTTTTTCCTACTTTGTGAAGTATTTTGAGAGATTTGAAATGCTGTCGCACGGCTTTGAGATGGCGGCCGGTCACCTCAACTAAAGATGACCCACACATTCTCGTATTTTCTCACTATTTTTTTGCAGGCGCTCCAACTTTTTTCTCAGAGCAGAGAGCTCTTTACTCTGACAGATACTCTTTTTGGAGGGTAGCCCTTTCTCAAGCTAGTTCACCAACAGGGGATCGTTTCTTCTGCGAAAATTGAAGCGATCTCCGAGGGGTTCTCCTCTTCTTACTTCCCATCTTTCGATCGCCACGGTCACAGGCCACAGGTTTTCATTTTAATCACTCAAGTATTTTTGTTACAAATTTTTACACATACAAAAGTAAAATTATCACTGCTCAACTCAAAATTATAATCAATCGATATCTCTTCTCTGGTTCTAGCGTTTTAGTTTTTAGTGAAGCAAGTGTTTAATCCTCATTTACCTCCGTTTTTGACGACGAATAGAGGCCTTCAGTTATAACTACAATCGTTCTGCGGACCTCCTTGTTCACTACGAATAAAAATTCAGAAAAATACGGACAAAGTCGATGAATGAGGCATCAAAAGAAAGCTGGAAAGCCGTAGATTTTATTTATTGCCGCCAAACGTTTGTTTTCGTTACCAGGCGCCCGCAAACAGACAAAATACATCGCCACTCGGGTCCTCCGATTCGTCATGAAAATGGCCGTGCAGCAGATTGCGTAAGAAGACTGGAAACTAGTCGACATTTTTCTGGCCTGGTTTGAGGCCATAATTTGCAAGCGTGAATGAGGCGTTTTCAAAACGATACGTTTTATAAATACTCCACTTTTATAAGCGTTTTTAGGCGTTTTAGTGTGGACGATAGGCGAAAACCATCAAACGAAAACGCATTGTGGAAAAGACATAAGCTAATACTCTAATGACACGTAAGGCCACAAAGGCTGATGGTTTTTATATGCTTTCTCGTTTAGCTACTTGCGAAAGAGTCCGATAACTATTTTAGCAGTTCCAGCGAATGAAAGAAAAGACTATGTTATCCGAGAGAGGGCGTCTGCGAAGGAGGCTAACAAGTCTGTTTTCTTTGCCAAGTTGTCAGTTAACGCGAACAATTAAAGCGTTCGAAGTCATCCTTTGCAAATTCGGGAGAACGATTTCCGCAACTTTCTCGTTCGGTTTCGATTAATCGGTAAGCATTTGGACCCATGGATGTATGGTAAATTTAATTTTGATGTCTTATCCTGACGTCGTCGATGAAATGTTATTAAACAAGGAACTTAATAGTAACGGTATTTTCCAGGCTGAAGATTTATTTTTCTTTAATCGCTTTCTCACGAACAGCTCGGCTAGGAAGTAGATTTGGAATCCTTCGCAGTTGGGCTTCAAAGAACAAAATTGACATGGCAAAGGTAGATTCTTGGATTGCTCATGTGACTGTATATGTAGAAGACATTGGTATCAAACCAAAAATACAGCCCGGATATCGTATCTGTCAACCAAGATTAGCGAGTTCCTGAGTAAGCCGAGTAAGCTCTAAATCAAATAAATTTTTCGTCAGTTGAGACTAAGGCACGTCGTGAATTAACTCTTGTTAAACGTCAAACACCTAAACGTAAGCGGCAATATCTTAAACGATTAAATAATAACAATAACAATGAAATAATAATGATAATAATGATGACCGGATAATAATAATAATAATAATAATAATAATAATAATAATAATAAGAAGAAGAAGAAGAAGAAGAAGAAGAAGAAGAAGAATAGGACTTCGCCATCAAAACAGTTGGGCTTCGCAGTTGGGCTTCAAAGAACAAAATTGACATGGCAAAGGTAGATTCTTGGATTGCTCATGTGACTGTATATGTAGAAGACATTGGTATCAAACCAAAAATATAGCCCGGATATGTTATCTGTCAACCAGGATTAGCGAGTTCCTGATTAAGCCGAGTAAGCTCTAAGTGAAATAAGGCAGTTCGTGAATTAGCTCTTGTTAAATGTCAAACACCTAAACGCAAGCGGCAATATCTTAAACGATTAAATAATAACAATGACAATGAAATAATAATGATAATAATAACCTGGCTACCGTGAGCGAGAAAATACGGATGGCTCCATAAACTACGCTAACTTCACATCGTATACTTAAAAGCAAAGTGATAAAGTGAGCGTTTAATATAGCTCCAGACAATAAAAACAGCTTCTTAGGACTAAATCAATGTCAACCGCGACCTCTCGATAGATATTAAAAGAGACGAAAGTAAGTTTCGGGATTTTAACAACTGACCTTTAATAGTAAGGGTGACCGCTTTATACTGTGACGCTTAAATAAAGGTTCGATTATGCATGTTTTTCGACTTGAAATTAGACATATAAATGACAAACTGACATGACATCTAATCTAAAACACTGACATGTGGGTAGGACAGCGTCTGTTTTGCCCAAATCTAGTTCAGGCTTAGGATTTGCCAAGATCAAAGTTTGCTTTCGAATGCAGTATCGATTACACAAATTAAAGTAGCGTTCTAAACCGAATATCGTGATGGCGAACAGAATCACAGCAAACATTCAGCGAATTATATCTACGTAAAGGTGTTGTCGCTCATATTTCGACCGAACATATGACACTTTCGAGGTATCAAATGTCGGGCATGAGGTCACTTAATTCACAGGATTAGGAACAAATCAAAAAACATTTCAAACATACCCTTTCTCCACAGAACTTCCGGCGAAGTCTCGCCTTCAAAAGGCCAATTTCTGGTCTTCACGGACGTTGAAAATCGCTTAAACAGGCCGGGGAATGATTTACCCTTATTTTTCATTAAGTTTTTTGTGTGAATGATATATGAAATGAATCATATATGTAAATACTCTTTGTCTTTGGCCATCGTAGCTTAACAAGAAATAACACACAAACTGCGGTGATAAACATGACAATAGAACGCATTGTTGGAAAACAAAAATAAAACTATATCGTTTAACTTGACGTTTCGTATGTTTCGACATACATCTTCAGAAGTGACCGTTAGGAATTAAAGTAACAACTAAATTTGAAATTTAAGATAAGTAACTAATTAACAATAATCTTGACAGAAGCTAAAAATAATTTGCATATAAAAGATGCAAACTAATAGAGATACAGCTTTTCGCTGCTTACATTTTCATTTAAGGTGGGTTTCAATTCTCTAATTAGTAGAGTCTCCTTTATCTTGCAATGAGTATCTGACCGACCTTTCGCCAATATCTCAAAGTGGTCCCATTTTAAGTTGTGACCAGTTGACGTGACGTGGTCTGCGATAGCAGATGCATGACAGCTACTCGTGATCGCTTTAAAATGTTCAGTTTTTCTGTCATGCAATCTGCGTTTTGTTTTTCCAATGTAGAAATCCTGGCAGTCCCAACAACTAGCTTTATAAACAACTTTTGGCATTTGGGAACGGTTAATTCTATCTTTGTATGGAAAAAGAGACTTAATGCGATGAGCGCTTTGGAAAATAACCTTAAGATCAATGCAGCCATAAAATTTACTAATGCAGGTCTTCAGTTGTTTGGTAATAATTTTGCTTTGTACTCCTAAATAAGGTAGAACTAAGATTATTTCCTTTTTGGGGACTGTGGTGGTTGGAATCTTCGGTCTGTTTTGTTGCCTGTTCAGAACATCATTAATGTTGTAATTGACAACACCAGCAGGATAACCGTTTTGTAACAACAACTTCCTCAGTTCGTTTAAACAAGACCGCAAAAGAGAAGGTGACGAACAGATGCGGAAACAACGAAAAGTGAGCGTGCGGATGAGGTTTACTTTGTATTTCCTAAGTGTGAAGGAGTCCCATTTTGTGTACAGGCCGGTAATCCCCGCTTGATTTCAACCACATTTGTTCTACACTCGAGAGCAAAGCATCCAAGTTGAAGGATCGCCAATCGCGAAAGCTAGAGGTGAAATTCAATAATTTTTAAAAACGGAAATGTGGAATACCACTTGTATCAAACTTGAACAGTGATGATATCATCTTCAATTACTCACATCGAGTTTTGACAGAGGCTGAGAAAATGGTATTAGCGAGAGGATTACGTTTCTGTCTACCACCCAAAAAAGTGGATGGATATGATGTGAAATGTTCGTTTGAATTGCTTTTCCGTGATCTTAAGAGATTCGGGCCACCTTTGACAGCTGAAAACCAAGACAGACTCAAATGTCAGCTGAAACAGATATCTTATGGCTACATCTATGCGTATGATTTCTCAAAACAGAAACACATTCTTAGCAAAGAGGAATGGGAAGCCCTGACTGATTTGCGAAAAGATGACAGCATTATAATCACAAAACCGGATAAAGGGAACGGGGTTGTAATCATCAACAAACTTGATTACTTGAATAAAATTAAACTGCTGGTCTCAGATGAAACAAAATTTAGAAAACTTACGCAGAACCCTACGAAGTCTAGAGAAGACAGCTTAATATCGTATCTTCGCAAACTAAAGAAGGATAAAATCATCGATGATGCCACCCTCCATAAGATACTACCATGTGGTTCTACTCCTGGTGTCCTCTATGGCCTTCCTAAGGTTCATAAGCCTGGTTGCCCTTTTCGCCCAATCGTTCCTCTATAAACACTTACAACTACAATCTGGCATCATATCTTGTACGCATACTTCAACCCATCTCCACGAATTAGTTGACAATCAAGGACTCTTTTAGTTTTGCGGACTGGGCCAAGACGTATAACCATAACAACGAAATAATGTGCTCGTTTGACGTTAGTTCATTATTTACGAACGTTCCACTTAATGAGACAATACAAATTTGTCTTGACAAATTGTATGCCCTCCCCAATCCGCCAACACTGCCCCGCTCAGTCTTGAAAGTTCTGCTTGAGTTTGCCACAAAGAAAAGCCATTTCATATTTGATGGCCAATACTACGACCAAATTGACGGTGTGGCTATGGGCTCTCCTTTAGGTCCTGTTTTGGCCAATATCTTCATGTGCCATTTTGAAGAGAAATGGGTTCTTAACAACAACGTTCGTCCTTCTATTTGGTTTCGATAAGTTGACGATACCTTCACCTTGTTCGACAGTAAAAGCACAGCAACTCAGTTTCTACACTACCTCAATAACTGTCACTCAAATATCAAATTCACCATTGAATTTGAAGAGAACAATACAATTCCTTTCCTGGACGTTCTCATCAAACGCCACAGTCAAACTTTCTCAACATCCATCTACCGAAAGAAGACCTTTACCGGCCTGTACACAAAATGGGACTCCTTCACACTTAGGAAATACAAAGTAAACCTCATCCGCACGCTCACTTTTCGTTGTTTCCGCATCTGTTCGTCACCTTCTCTTTTGCGGTCTTGTTTAAACGAACTGAGGAAGTTGTTGTTACAAAACGGTTATCCTGCTGGTGTTGTCAATTACAACATTAATGATGTTCTGAACAGGCAACAAAACAGACCGAAGATTCCAACCACCACAGTCCCCAAAAAGGAAATAATCTTATTTAGGAGTACAAAGCAAAATTATCACCAAACAACTGAAGACCTGTATTAGCAAATTTTATGGCTGCATTGATCTTAAGGTTATTTTCCAAAGCGCTCATCGCATGAAGTCTCTTTTTCCATACAAAGATAGAATTAACCGTTCCCAAATGTCAAAAGTTGTTTCTCATTTGATTTCATTTCCGCAGTTCATATATGATTCATTTCATTTATCATTCACACTCATTTCTTTCACGGGAACATACGAAGCCACAATTGACCTGCTCCCAACGTCAGTGGCTTCATTGCTCAGTTGTTAGAGCATCGCACCGGTAATCGCGAGGTCACGGGTTCAAACCCCGTTGAAGTCCTGACTTTTGTCAGGCTTCTTTTCGCAATTGAATAAATTGCGCTTATAACTTATAACTCCTAAGATCATTCTTCTTTTAATTAAAGTTTTTGTTTGTAGCCTGGTTCAAATTCAAGAACGATTTCACTCTGAGTGCCTCTAAATGATCCGCGACACCTACTGTTTAAGGCTTAAGACTTAAGACTTGTTACCACCAATAGCAATTACCTTTAGCCAGTATTATTAGGCAGCTAAGTAAGCCCGCCTGATCAAATCACTCCTTCAGCAGAAAATTGTGATGTAGGGAAGTTAATCGTTAATTAATTTGAGAGAGAAAGGGACAAAATGAATAGATATCGATAGAGGGAGTGCGGGTAAAGAAGGAAGAATACCCATTACAGTTCCTGCAACTGAGTATTGTTATCAAAAACGCCATTGGGCACTTCTATCAGCTGGTTGGTATGCAGGGATCTACCAAAGATAAAAATAAGCCTGATGATGACTATCATTTGAAATTTAGTTTACTTATGTCGTTATCACTGATTGAACACTCGTATTATTAATACTGTGTTTCTTTCCCTCCACGGGCAAAAACGGTTGAAGGGTCTCGTAGGTCTGTAGCAAAATACCCACACGGAAGTAATAAAGACAAAATCAAATCTATAATTAAGTACTGAATGTCTTCTTATTTTCTTTATAATCGTCTTTATTCTTAAATTCAACTGTTCGCATGCACTGACTTAAAGAAAAAAAAAAACGATTGTTAATCACTATAGTTTGCTTGCTTACACTAAAACATTTTTTCTGGGATTTTCCTTAATGTTACAGAAAGAAACTGTGTCTCCTACCCTCTCCTATCTGGATGCAGCTTTGGTTTAGAAGAAAAGTTCTAAGATAATTTTTTTCTTGTTTTTGTGTTTTTTTTTGTCATAACAACACTCCTCTTGAACTTAATTTGCGCTTTTGTTAACTGCTGATTGATTGATGACTTTATTTACGTGTCGGCAAAATCTAGCAGAAGGGATTCGCCACTGCGCAGTAATAGGGGACGCCTAGCTATTCTAGAATACAATCTAAAAATACAAATCGAATTAACATAGAATCGAACTAGAAATCTACTAAGAATAAAAATAAGAAAAAAACAACAGATAATAGCTACTAACATACATACAACTACAACTCTAATCATAGTCATCAAATTTCCAAAGTCATCAATGAGAAAATTCAAAAATCACGAATTGCAAAGGTAGCAACCACCACATCCATCTTAAAGACTGGTGGCCGATCTGTCTTTGCTTGGTATCTTGCTCCAGAGTCTTGGACCTAGATATAGGATTGAGTGTTTTCCGTGCGTAACTGTGTTAAAACTAGGTTGATAGAAATCTTTCTGCCGTAAATGTTGCTGTTAGTCAGCTTCGGCCTTGCGGAGACTAAGCAAGTTCATTCCGAAGTATGTAATGGTACGTCTCTACAAGTTTATGTTCTCCCACAACTTGAGTATTGCAGCCCTCTTTTGCTGGGTATAGGTAATGCTGAGACTACCAAACTAGAGAACACTAATTACTATTTATTAAGAAGTATCTTAGGCTTTCCGAAGTCTCTTTCACACGACTTCATCCTAAAAATAGTTAATATCAAGTCTTTGGAACAACGCAGGTAATTTCAGTCGCTAGTTATGTTATAAAAGTGCTTGTATAGCCACGGAGCACCCTATATTAGTAAGTTTTTCAATCTTAAGAATGTTAAATATAATTTACGCGGGTTCAGCGCCAAGTTGGAACTTCCCCTATTCAACTTGGAGTATATGCATCGATCTTTTACCTTTTTAGTCAGTAAACTATGAAATGCGTTGCCTCCAATGGTTAGAGAGTCCAAAGACACTGTACCTTTTAAGCGGGCTCTTAATGCTCGTATGACTTGAAGAGCTTTTTAAATTTTGAAGTTTTTAAATTTTGTACATAGATAAATTACTAGTTAGTATTAAGGTAATGTTTATTAATTAATTGATTAATTTTATCCTTTTAAATTTTGTACAATTTTATTCTCTTACATTAATACACATGTACACGTTTTAACGAGCACTTAGGAGCTCCTTGTTGTTACGTGTATAAATAAAGTATTGTATTGTACATAGTCCGTGGACAAAAAATGTGTTTAACCTCATACATTAGGATACATATGTCTTGTAGTCTCCTATTATACAACGATGGTAGCTTTGCTTTCTCTAACAGCTGTAGGTAACTAGATTGCTTGTTTTTAAATACAGCGCGCAATATACGCTCCTGTACTCTCTCTAGTCTACAGGTATCCAAGGCTCTACAGAAATGCCACATTAAGTGGCAATATGTTAAATGAGGGAGAATAGCTGCCTTGTAGAGATGTAATTTCGCCTCAGTTGGTATGAGATTCCACAGCCTCATGATCACACCTATTCTCTGACTAGCTTTCTTACAAACATTACTAATGTGTAAATCAAAATTAGGACCACAATCAATAGTTACGCCTAGGAGCTTTAAATTATCTGACTTCATTATATCCTTGCCATTAACAGTTAAACATCTTTTATCACCATAGTTCACATTTTCATTCCGAATGTTTATCGTTTGGTATTTTTTCTTGTTTTACTGAAGAAGATTCGAGTCGTACCAGTTAGTTGCTAGAGTGGCACTCTCTTGAAGATTCGCGACTACAATACACATGTCCTTTCCTTTTACGTAGATTTGGTGATCGTCTGCATACATTGATAGCCCAGAAACTACGTTATATGAAAGATCGTTTTGGGGTCTGTTCCACATTACGGCCCTGGCACTGATCCCCGAGGGCAGCCTCGTTCCACATTTCTTAATGAGCTAGTTACCAATCCAATGTGCACTCTTCCTAAGCGACTGCACAAATAGCTGCACAACAAATCCAGTGCTCTAGGCTGAAAACCGTAGGCTTTTCATGTTACGTAGCATAAGAGGTGGATGTAAGCTGTCAAACGCTTTGGACATATCTGTTGATAATCTTCCCACTAACATACGATTATCCCTAGTCAATTTCCAATCTTCCACTAGGCCTATCAATGATGTTTCACAACTCAGTATTGTGCTTTCGATAAGCCGTGAGGCCATGACCGAGACGATCATCATCATGCTTTGTTGTTATTTGGTTACCCAATAAAGCTCGAACATTTTGTTTACACAAGACAGCACAGTTACTGGTCTATAATTCTTCTTAGCGTGCTACTCATCTTTTTTATAGACTGGTGTCCAGTCCCCCTTTTTTCCAGTCACATGGCCACTGGCCCTTTTTGATGCACGAGTTGTAAAGAGTAGAGATTGGTAAAGACATTTCCTCGGCTCCGGCCTTCAGGATTTTGATAGAAATACAGTTGTGGACGGTAGCTTTATTTACATCAAGAGACTCCAGCACGCTTTCCACTTGCGTCGGGTTTACTTCCTGGAAATCAAATGTCTCACAGCCCCTTGACTTTTCGTATCCTACGCTCTACTCGTAACGTAAAGAAAAGAGAAGAAAAATGTTGTGTTTGGGAAAATGCCTCTTAAGAATTTAAAACAACGCCCGAGTTAAATCGTTGGATTTAACCATAGTTAGTAGAGGGAGATGGTTAGGAAACCTAGCAAAGTTCTTTGTTTTATGTTTTTGTTTGCTATTTTGTGGGTTGACCCTGTTCAAATAACAATAGGTGGTTACGCGTGTTCATGCAACTAACCAATAGAAACATCGCGATTATGTCATTCATGCATACTACATGAGTGCAAAACAAAAGATGTGCAGGGTCATGGACTTTCAACATAAATCTTGGCCTCTTTGTTTTGCTCCTTTGATGTTTGCCGGGCTTCATAACCATTTCCCTCTATTAACTATGATTTAACCAAGGGTACTTTTTATTTTCAAAACTTCCATTTCACCGCTAAACACCAGTGTACTTTCAACTTCTGAAGCTGGGTATCGTAATCAAAAACTCTTGTGGGAAGCTCCTTCAACTGGTTCTTATTCAAGTACCTACCAAGAATTAACGGATTTAACTAATTTTAACTCGAAAACGAACTCGGTGAAACCCATTTTTCATTATTAAAATGCAATAGGCGTGTCAAGATGCAACAATTTTCAAAGTCAAAAAATGTAGAAACGGATTAAAAGTTTAAGGTTGCTTCCGATCCGCTCCTACAAATTTTATTAACTTTGTAAAAAAGCTGCATTTTATTATGGTAACTATTTGCTGTCAATAAATAATGGGGGTCACCGAGCTTGTTTTTTTAGTCATTGTCTCTCAAAGCTGACATCAGGGATGTTTTTAGCAGTTAAGGTGTTGCTTTGGTAACCTATTACTTCGAAAAGAGTTTAAAACCTTGTCACCAATTATTTGACACTTTTTGATACCGCAATTAAGATAATAACGGACAAAGGTTGCTAGTAATGAGCCTCAAAAAAATAATTGGAAACCAGTGTGAGCCACTTGAAGGTTTATCCATTATCGAACGCGGCATCGACTAAACGACTTAAAGTAGTGTTTTAAACCTAATATTGATGGCTAACAAGAATCACAGCGAACAAACGGTAAATTACTGCTACGTAAAGAGCTGCCTAATGTTATCGCTCAAGTTTCGACCGAAAATCGTAATTATACTATGACGCGTTGAAAGTATCAAATGTCTAGCATGAGATCACTAAATTCGAAAGGGTAGAAACAAATCCAAAATATTACTACTCTTTTCGTAGTGAAATGTCCCACGAAGCCTGGCTTTTGAAGGCCAATTGTTGCCATTTGCAGCTTTGAACGAGGGAATGTTATACCGTTCTTTAACGAAGTTTGTAGCCTGGTTCAAATTCAACACAGATTTTACCCTGAGCTCCTAGAAATAATCCACGGCAACTACTGTTTAAGGCTTAAGGGCCTGTTCACATGGAGGTGGGGGACTCCAAGAAGGTGAGGTACCCCGCCTCGGTGGGGTTACCAATCTCTCCATACATTCTCTCTTTCTCGATCACGTTGACATGTGAAGTGGGGTACTTCACCGAGGCGGGTTGCCCGGTCAGCATGCAGTACGCCTGCAGTGCAGGGTTGTTTCACTTCGGCAGGCCTTTCAGGAACAGCAATTATTTATAGTTCATATCGTAATAGAACCACGCACTTCTTTTGGCCTCGGCATTGTTCAGGATGAAGTCTCTCTGTCTCGCCCTCTTTTCAGCTTTGTCTGGCGCCCATGTTTGTGACAACAGGATCCACCTCGAGATTAAGTTTGGGGAACAGCCGAAGCAAAACAGCTAAGCTTAAATGCTGGTTATCCCTGTCGCCAACTAGGTTTTCCCAGAAAGCCATCCTCATCTCCTCCAGCCAACATTTCAGCGTGTAGAAATCGTCTCCGTTGATAATTTTAAAAAGTTCCCCTCTTTCTTCGGAGATTTCACGCTTTGTCAGGTAAAGGACCGTGTCACGGTATTCTCGCAGTGTACTCCTCGTTGTGGATGGAATGATCTCTTGAGAACAAACATTACCGAATTTTGGTCATAACAGCAGTTACCAATCAAATGCCGCGCATCCTATATAATTATTCAGTTACGTTGTAAGTTTTATCACGTTTCGCTTCTTTTGCGATATGTTCTTCGCTTTATTGCTCAATTAATTTCCATTGTTATAAAGAAAATGTCTCACTTACGTCCATTTCATGGCACAGCGATATTACATAGGTGCAAATATACAGGTTATGAAAGCAGTAATGTTTTTCTTTAGCGCGAATTTTTGTATTACACTGGAACGCCGTTAGAATTTAGCTACCAACGGGCTATCCCGTGCGTGCCCCGTTTCCCGTGCGTGTTTCGGCGTATGCTACAAAAGCCGGTCTAGTTACGCAGTACCAACCGGCCGATGATAACAATTTGACCTTGTGTACGGGATGGATATTAATTTCTATTGTTATAGCAATTTTCACACTTAGTTCACTTCATGGGACTAATATTGTAGGGGCAAGTAATAAAAGGGGTAAATTTGTCTGACATCCAAGTTATAAATGCGGTGCGTTTTGTTTTACGCTCCGTTCGGATCGGAAACCGTATCGCCACCCATCAAGAGCCAGAGATAACCGGAATTTAGAAATCTCCCATGTTTGGTGCTAAGGAGTGACGTTATAAGTCTGCATTAGTGCCATCAACGTACTCGATTTGCCTTTTCACTGCAGAAGGCGTCTAAGCGCACCTTATACAATATAATGTCATGTAACATGAATCTTCGAAATTAGTATTGTACACGCTTCAGCATTTAATTTATCGCCATGCGGCACGCTTTAGCGGTGTACTCATGGCGTTTTGTCGTTTTACTTGAATGGTAAAACGCTAGTTTCGTCAAATGTTATGTTTTAGCGATCGCTGCGATTGGTTGAGATTTTTGAGGAGATAATGGCATATTTCGACATGTGATGGCTAGCAATTACAGCGATTGACAGCTTCTCAGCCTGAAATTCTGTTTTACCCTGCCTTTCATAGACGCGCAACCGACTTTGGTAAGTTGTTGCTACATTCTGAACCGAAGTGAATCGCCTTCGGACATTTTCTAACAGCGGAAATACGAACAGAAGAGGTATGATTGACGCGACTTTCCATTTTGTTGCAGAGGTAGGTCTGAGAGGGATCCCTCGGGAAGGGGGGGGGGGGGGTGTAGTCCCTTATATGGGCTACATAGCTATGTGCAGCCCCAAAGGGTATGGTTTCTTAGCCGTTCGGGTATGAAATAGGTAGTTAATTTTGGCCATTTTGGTCTAAAATAGGGTATGGTTTGTACACTCTAGTCTTTAATTATTATTTTTTTTTTTAGAAAGAAGCTACTCCTTCATCATAAGGCGATAAGACCATCAACAAAAGCCCTTCTGAACTTATGTTTGCACCAACCGTTTACGTGAAGTAGGTCTGAAATAGAGCATCGAGGTTTTGATCAGGTCTGAAGTAGAGTAGGGAAAATCGCAGATTTTGGTCTAACAAAGGGTAAGGGTTTCAGGAAGGGGCCGCACACCCCCGCCCAATTTTTCTTGGGCGTCTCCTCCCCCACCACAAGATTCGAATTAGTTGGAATTTCCTTCGGGTTTGGGAAATTGGTGAGCGGTAATCCTTTTCTTGAAGCATAGTGATGTATATGTAGCAAAGTTAATGTATATTCTGGCGGGAAATATGAAGCCGCGAAATACGCGCGCACTCGTTATCGATCGACGATAATGAAAAATGGGGCTGGCAAGGGGGCGCGGGAGTGGGCGGCTAGTTATCTGGATATGGATATTTGTTACATGTTGTCTGTCCAAGCACGAAATACTACATCAGAGACTATTTCTTCCACTTGTAATGGTGATTAAAATAGCGGCAGCTTTAAAATTGAAAAGTTTTGTTTCAGAAAATTATCGTTCAAAAACAGCTCCTGAAAGGTACAATTCATTATTTATTGTACTCCTAAAAATATTTGAAAGCTTCTGTGTTGTGTGAGGATTAAACAAAAGTGGCATATGTACCGTCCACATGAAAATCTAGGCATAAACGCCAAAAAAGTCTAGGCAAATGCTGTATATCTTTTCTGGTTCATCCATCTTGAATTCCTTGCATCACTGTGTATGCCTGAGTGCTTCTGGGATATATAACGAATAGTTTTTTGGAAAACGTAGGTAAAAGTCTAGGTAAATGTTGTATATACTTTCTGGCTCATCCAGGTTGAAGTCCTTGCATCACTGTATGCCTGAGCGCGCTTCTGAGATATGTAACATGGATAGTTTTTTTTTTTCACTGCAGATAAAAGTCTAGGAAAATGTTGTATATCCCTTCTGGTTCACGCAGGTTTGAGGCGGTCTACAATTTACGGTATAGTTTTGGCTAACTAAGAAAGAACAATTTAGGTTCATAGATCGTTCTTAAAGTCTTTCTATAAAAGGCCTTCGCTAGGTTTCGAGTAGTCGGGACATTGTTACAAACGGAAATCGCGCGAGCGCGTGAGTGAAGGCATTCTAGCGGCGATAGTCGTTCTCCCACACTCTTTAGTGAAGCTTTTCTTTATGGCTTGCACATTAACAGATAACATTTACCATCGTTATTCGGAAAATAGATCAACGTCAACATTTGCTTATCGTGAAAGAACTATTCAAGTTTATGACGCTTTCAACATCCCAGTCCTCTGTTTCTAACAAACCAATGGCAACATTATTGAATGAACCATACGACATTATCAGGGAAAATCTGAATTATTAGAGTAAATCTCAGCACTGGCCTTCTGCCTCCTTTTTCTCTTTTCACGTTAAGTGCAAATGTTCCCGTCTCTTTTTATCTATATTTTTTATCCTTTGAACCTTTTCCGTTTACGTCTTCATATTTTTATACATTAACGTTTTGTCATTATATCCCTTTTGACCCATTACTCGTTTTTCTTTTTTTTTTTTCGTCCTGTGAATTTTCTTCTGTTTACTCATTTAAAAACAGTACTCGTATTGGTAACACTCTCCGATCCGAGAAGAAAGCCCTATTACAAAAAACTCCGCTAAATCTCACGAGCGCTACGGTCTGTACATTACTATACTGAGAGCGGGCGCGAGGATATTCGGTTAAACCGTTTTCAGAACAAGCACTGAAATGTTTATTTTACGTATTTAATCTATTACCCGCTCACTTTGTGCAGTTATTTTGAATTATGCACATTTAATGAACTTTCCGGTCTTTGGATGATGGCAGGATTGCTCGAAAGATGACGCCTTTAACACACAAGACAAGAAATACGATCATTGACTAATGGAATAGGACTGTTGCGAGCTACTGGGTATCCAGCTGAGATAGAGGACTAAAAGTCTCCAATCACAGCTGGATGCCTAGCAGTTTTATTCGCTCGTTATGACTCCAACAGTATCCATGAAAATAGTCCCGCTAATGAGATGCAATTGAAGAAGCGTATGCTGCTCTTTACGGAGAAAGGTGCGGTATTGCAGAATATCAAAATATCAATAGGTCGTATCACTTTTGATATACCATAATTGTTCTCATACTAACTATGTGTAATGGTATGCCTGTGACACTAGGTCACGTGATCAGAAAAACCATGTGCTTTGGCGAGGGAGCGGCCATTAAAACCTTTTTGCCTCTTGTTTAATACTCCTCTCGTCATTACTTGAGGCCCTAACGTTACATGGTGTCAGAAGTAAACGCTTAAACTTCGCAGCAAGGCATCTCGCAGATTTTGGACGCAGCTTCCATCGACGTTGAGTCGAATTTGCATGGGTATACAGCGACAAACACGTCCGAGACAAGCAGCGCTACGACGTTCCAAGCAGAGAACGCCAGCACATCGACAGCTCCAAGCGCTCAAGCACCGCAGCAAATCTTCATTTCCAATGTCCCGATACCTCCAAAGCTAGATCTTCGCAGGGAACTTGCAAAGAAATGGAAAAATTGACTTCAAACGTGGAAAGCGTACGAAACGATCACCGGTTTGACCTCGAAACCAACGATTACCGAGTGGCGACTTTCATCGCATGCATCGGACCAGAAGCTACCGAAATCCATTCTGGTTTACCCTTCGCATCCGAGGAAGAGAAAGGTAGGATCGATAAAGTTCTGGAGTTGTTGAATAACTACTGCGTTGGCAAGACTAACACAATTTACGAACGCTACAAGTTCAACAACAGAGCTCAAGAACCCGGAGAGACAATTGAAGCCTTTACATCTGCGGTCCGAAAGCTGGATGAACTGTGTTCGTTTGGTATCCTAAAAGACGAAATGATCCGAGACAGGCTTGTGTGTGGAATTCTGGATAATGGACTCCGCAAGAAACTATTACAAGAAGCAGATCTGACAATGGAAAAATGCATAAATTATTGCAGAGCAGCCGAAGTCGCAAATAGTCAGCTGAAAGAGATATCCAGCCATGGCGCAGAGGCAGTGCATCAAGTGAATAAGCTGAGAGGCACACACGCCCACCAAAGCAGAATAACAAGCGTACGAGAGGATTGAAATATTGCAGATATTGTGGCAAAACACATGAGCAGAAAATGGAGAAATGCCCGGCATACGGCTAGATCTGTGAGAAGTGCTCCAAACGAAATCACTTCGGTTCTGTCTGTCAGCAGAAAATACTGTCACCGAGAAAGACAATACTCCACAGTAACACACAAAAAAGTAACGTTAAGGTGCATGAACTGCATAAAGGTTCGCAATCTCCATTTGAGGATGAACTTTGGGCTTTGTCATTCACTGAGCAAGTCAATGCTGTTAGTACCAACAAGAACAGAATCTATGCAACTATGGAAATTGGAAACAAAGCGTTAGAGATACAGGTAGATACTAGAGCATCTTGCAATGTCTTACCCTGCAGCTACTTACCACCTACCGCTGAGATCAGGAAAACAAAGCGAGAACTTGTTACTTACTCCAAGTCGAAACTGAGTGTGCTGGGTACCGCAACAGAGTCTGTGCGAAACCCAAGGAACAATATGGAATATACTGTAGAGTTTGTCGTAGTTAAGATGGATTCACATCACTAATTGGAGCCGAGGCAGCACGGAAAATGAACCTCGTGATTGTCCAGCACCAGAACATCCTACACCCTGGGAGCGTGACCTCAGACAGCCCTCAGCTCACCGAAGATTCTTCATTTATCGTATTCAGGATTTCATTCCAAATATATTCGTCTTTTCCCCATGACTTGTAAATTTCGTTTATTTATAGTTATTTATAGTTCAATTTTCTGTGTCTGTGTCTGTATGCCATTCCGACCCTAAATATTGCAATCTTTTTTATGTAATTTGGCTTCCTAGCCTTGTTAACTTTCTAGTTATTTTAGGAAGCCACCACCCTTTTAGTTTTAAATTTTTATTTCATGTAAACTTAATTTTTTTCAAGTAAAAGGGTCAATAAAGTTGAACAGTGTCAACAGCCTGACAGAAGAGGAAGTCTTATCAGAGTACGCCGATCTATTCAGAGGCCTAGGCAAGATAGAAGGCAAACTTAACCTGGAAGTTAGCAGTGGCACTAGTGGTAATGCCGCCCCGACGTGTCCCAATAGCAGTTAAGGGTTAGCTAAGAGAAGCACTTGATCGCCTTGAGAGCCTGGAAGTACTCAAGCAGGAAAGTGAGCCAACAGAATGGGTGGCCAGTATGGTTGCAACTCAGAAGCCAAGCGGAAAAGTAAGAGTCTGCATTGACCCTCAGCGTCTCAGCCAAGCACTCAAGAGGAGACACTACCCTTTCCCTGTAACTGAAGATATCTTGCCAGAATTACTCAAAGGAAAAGTACGCGACAGCTGATTTAAAGGATGGATTCCTGCAGATTCAACTTGACGAAGAATCAAGTAAGCTGACGACATTCCATACCCCATGGGGCAGGTACAGATGGCTCCGCATACCATACGGAATCAGTCCAGCACCCGAGTGTTTTCAACAGCAGCTTTTATGCCTCGAAGGACTGACTCGTGTCTACAAGATTGCAGATGACCTACTTATCGCTGGCCAAGGTGACACAGATGAAGAAGCCGATCGTAACCACCATGAAAACCTGAAGAGCCTTCTGAACCGCTGCAGAGCGAAAAACATCGGCTAAACGAGGAGAAGTTTCAGTTCAAATGCAGTGAAGTGTCGCTCATCGGTCATATAATGACGAAGGATGGCTTGAAGCCCGACTCTTAGAAAGTTGAAGCAATAGTCAAGATGGAACGACCGGCTGATGTCCCAGCAGTCCAGAGGTTCATTGGGCTTGTGAAATAACTGTCTAAGTTCCTGGAAGACTTGTCAGAAATGTGTGAGCCATTACGCCGTCTGACGTACAAGAATGCCGAGTAAATCTGGACGAGCGAGCAAGAAGATGCCTTTGAGAAAGTGAAAGAAGCAGGTGTCAAGGCACCAGTACTCAAGTACTTCGGTGAAAGTGACCCAACAGAAGGCCAGGGAGATGCATCGCAGAATGGGCTTGGATTTGTATTGATGCAACATGGCCAGCCTGTGATATTTGCAAGCAGAGCCCTCACACTGGCGGAGCGCAAGTATTCCCAAATTGAGAAAGAATTGCTGGCTCAAGTTTTTGGAATGGAGCATAACCATCACTATTTGTGTGGTCGGAAAGTCATCTTGTGGACCGATCACAAGCCGTTAGTCTCTATGTCTCAGAAGCTCCTGGCGTCTGCACCCAAGAGGCTACAGCGTCTGCTATTGCGACTTTAGCAGTATGACTACGAGATTCGCTACAAACCAGGCAAGGAGATGCCACTAGCTGATCCTCTGTCAAGAGCTTACATTGAAGATTGTGAGCGTTCAGCTAGAGAAGTAGAGGTGGAGTGTATTCATGCCACACACTTCCTTCCAATCCCAGATCGCCAACTCAAGGAGCTCCAGAGAGAAACCGCCTGTGAGTCAACCGTTGAAGCTCTGAAGAAAGAAATCCTGAATGGCTTCCCAGATACAAAGGATGAACTTCCAACAGCCATCCATCCTTTAATATCAGGGACGAGCTCTCAGTAAATGATGGCATCATATTCAAGGGTCTTCGATGCATCATACCGCCTACTCTGCGACCCAAGATTAAGGACAAGCTGCACGAGTCGCAAATTGGAGTACAAGGATGTCTGCGCAGAACACGAGAGACAGTTTATTGGCCAGGTATGAATGGAGAAATCACTGATTACATCCAGAAATGTGGCACCTGCATGTCATTCCAGAGCAACCAGAGGAAAGAGCCACTAATATGCCATGAGATTCCAACAAGGCCTTGGGAGAAAGTAGCAACCGACATCTTCACTTTTGATGATAAGAGCTTCCTGTGCACTGTAGACTATTATTCCGGATACTTTGAACTGGATGAGCTACACAGCAAAACTGGAACTGTCATTATAAAGAAACTGGAAAAGCATTTTGCCACCCACGGAATACCTAATGAGCTCGTAAGCGACAATGGGCCACCCTTTAACTCCGCTGAGTTTGAGAACTTCCTAAGATCATCTGGAACTGAACATTTAACCAGCTCCCCAGGCTATCACAAAGTAACGGGTGAGTAGAGAATGCAGTTAAAACAGCGAGGAATTTGATCAAGAAAGCCAAGGAGTCAGGAGCAGAGTACTATCTCTCCTTACTGAGTTGGAGAAACATCCCAACTGAAGGGATGAATCTCTCGCCGGCATAGCGAATGTTTGGGCCACGCTACCGAACTAAGTTACCAACAACTGAGATGCTACTGAAACCACAGTCACTAGAAGTAACCTCAACAAGAGATCAAATACTCAGATGGAAGGAAAAGCAAACCTTCTCTAAGGAACTTCCAACCTTAGTGAAAGGCGAGAAAGTCAGAGTTGTGCCACGGCCTGGTGACAGCAGTCAGAGATGGTTTAAGGCAGAAGTAGAGGAGCAGGCTGATCTAAGGTCTTACAATGTGAGAACAGAAGAAAAAAGAATCTTGCGCAGAAACCACAGACAACTCCGCAGGAGCAGAGAACCGTTATACCCTTCTCAACCAAGTGAGCTCGCAGTAATGCTCCCATCTCTGTGTCAATCAGCTACTCCAGAGAAGCCTCACAGGCCACAGTCAATGCCAACAACACCAGGTCAAGAGGACCAGCCTAATGAGCCAGCCAAACCACTTTTGGCAACGCCAAGCAAAGACCAGCCCTTGTGTGCAGCCTATGATGGACCCCAACCAGTCAAGGGTAGGATTACAAGAGCTGGACGTTTGTCCAAGCCTCCCGGATATTTGAAGGACTATGTTAAGTTATCCTCGTTTGTTGATTTTTGGAACTGGTCCGATCTTTTGTTGAAGACATTAGGCACTTAGAGTTAATGAAACAGTTGATTTTATCAGATAAGTTCTCAGTTGCTTAATTGTATTATAGCTGCACATCGCTCTTAATGCAGTTGCTTTTCTTTTAAACGAGGAAAGGTGTAATGGTATGCCTGTGACACTAGGTCACGTGATCACAAAAACCATGTGCTTTGGCGAGGGAGCGGCCATTAAAACTTGTTTGCCTCTTGTTTAATACTCCTCTCGTCATTATTTGAGGCCCTAACGTTACACTTTGATTTTTTTTATAATATCATCAGATTTTGATAGTGATAGAAGGCACATCGCTGATGATATTTTGATAATCTGCAGAGGTACTTGAATATCAAGATCTCATGATATTATCAAAAAAAATTCAAAGAAACAAAAAGGAAAAATACTCCTTGGCTGTGTGGCACTAAAAAACGGAAAAGTGCCGATTTTATATTAATGTTTCCAAGCGTTTTGGGCTTGGTATTCTTCAGTGGAAAAACGAGTTCGTTATATTCGCTACAAGTTCTGTACGCGCCATGTAACCTAAAATTTAATCTTTTTTAAGTGCGCGCTAGGCCTAAAGAAAAATGAGGTACAGTTTAGGCCGCGTGGATGATGAGCGCCGAACTTGAAAATCAGTTGCATCTCCAGACGTTTCCTTTGCCCTTTCCCGCCGCATAGCAAGAGTCCACGAACTAGTGCATCGTAAGTGGAGTGTCCAGCTATGTTGAGATTCTCGGCAATGCTTGGAGGGTGCTCACTGAAACGTTGTCTTAGTGTACGCCCTATTTCGCCGATGTAGAAAGCTGGGCGACGGCGACAAGAGATGCAGTAGACAAAGCCAGAAGTTTGGCAGGTGAAAGCTGCCTTGACTGTAATCTCCATTTTCACAACCACATAAACAAGACATGCCAGTTAGCTTTCTTTTCATTGTACAACATTAGGCGTATCAGAAAATACCTCCCTTTTGAAGCTGCAAAGACTTTACTACAAGCTTTAGTCATAAGTCGTATGGACTATTGCAACTCGCTATTATATGGTCTGCCAGCTATACATATTCATAAATTGCAAAGTGTACAAAATGCAGCTGCCAGGTTACTGACCAACACGCCGCACTATGCGTACATCACACCTGTCATGATAGAGCTTCATTGGTTGCCTGTTAAATTTAGAATTATTTTTAAGTTCAATTTAACAATTTTTAAAGCTCTTCATGGTCTTGCACCAGCCTATCTTAGCAACCTTTTATCTTTTAAACACTCTAATTATAATTTAAGATCAAATAATAATAATATTCTTGCCTTGCCCGCACTAAAATCGGCCAAGACCAGTGGAGATAGAGCCTTCTCGGTTGCTGCTCCAGTTTTATGGAACGCCTTGCCGCCAAGACTTAGGGCTATGGATAATATTATCATATTTAAAAGAGAGCTCAAAACGCATCTTTTTAGGCAAGCGTATTTTATTAATGTTTAGATTTTATATTTCTGTGTGATGTGATTTTTATTTCTGTAATTATAATATAATTAGCACTCTAGATATAGTTTTACATTTTTAGCATAGTATATTTAATTTTTAATGATTTTTATCAATTGTAAAGCGCATTAGATCATATATTTTTAATGAATTTTGCGCTATATCAGTAACAAGTTTATTATTATTTTATTTATTATTGATGGCAAAGGACCATTGAGGGCCCCGCAAGTTAATGTCGGTATGTACCTGGATATCACGAAGGTTTGCTGTCGCGGCTATAGGCAACCCGCGGTGGCTGTGGAAAAGGGGCTCTGATTTTAAGATCACTGGATAAGATTGTAAAAATTATGCAGAAGAAATCAATTGGTTCTTTCAATTAGTGGGTGGTAAGTCAGAACCAAGGGAATTCTATCAGAGCCGTTATTGGTGCATCTGTGATTATTGAGGACATCAGCGCGGTCATCCATCGAATAGCATCAAGATCACGCTGTAAAAACGCGGTGGGGTATCCTCGTTGAATGAAAAGCTATACGATTTCACTGCCCTTTTCCAGAAAATCCGAGTCATCGAGGCAAAGACGGCGATGTCAAAAGAGTTAACGGCTAGGGAGTCCATTTTTACAGTGCTTAGGGTGTAAAAACTGATGATGAAGGTAGGTGTGGGTGTCTTTACCCATAGACGTGCTAATTTGATCATTAGTAATGCGTTAACGTGATGTCGAGAAAGGAGAGCTCAGTGTCAGAAATGTCGTGCGTAAATTGAAGACAAGGATGAAAGTTGGATACTTTAACTGGGCGTACACTAAGACAAACCACGACGTCAAGATAGAGCTATCTTGACCGCTCGGGATAGCCCGTTCGTCTAGCGTTTTCCTGTCTTTTAATAGCGCCCTTAAAGGCATATTAGAAATCCTTTATTGACCAAGCTTGTTCGGTGAAGATGGCGGGATATTGGCCACGTTCTTTTTTATTATTATTATTATTATTTTTTTTGCGTGTTTATAAACCTCGACACACAAAAAAGAACTTAATTGGCCAATATCCCGCCATCTTGACCTCACACTTGGCCAATAACCATCTTTATCATTGCATGCTCAGTGATCTCGCCTATGAATGGAAACGAGGCTGGTGGTGACCTTGCTTTGATACAGACCTCACTGCTTTTCTTATGTAAATCATGTTGTTCTTATGCTAACTAGTCCACACTGGCATGAGAAAGACAGAGAGGTATGTATCAAAACAAGGTCACCTCCAACTTCACTTCTACTCAAAGACCAGGTCACTGAACACACAACTGTAAATTGGACTATTAGGTGCGTGTCTCTCGAGAGTATCCTAAACAAATGCAAATGGAATTCAAATGCACTCGTAGAAAATCAATCCCACATCATACATTATGAGGTTGCTCCAACTGAACGACCCTATGCAAGCGAGACCTGCCGCACAATCTTTATTATGAAAATTAGTTTCGGTCAAATGCGTGTGCAGCCAGTCTGAATTGCTTTTTTTGATTTAAAAGGAAAGTAAGATGCCCATTGAAATGAAACCCAAATGTTGAAATCTCCGTTACTTTCTGCGATTCACTGGCAAGCTTGCCCCGGCGCGTAAACGTTGTAATTGTACCCGGGATAGTCGAATAGTGGACAGACTCGGTGGCAACCTAAATTTTACAGGATTTCTTTTACGTGGAACGAAGAATACTACTGCAGCTGAATACTGTGAATGCTACTGAATACTGTGTCTGCAGCTGGGTATTGTTATCAAAAACACCAGTGGGTAATTCCTTCAGCTGGTTGTTATGCAAGTACCTACCGAGAATAAATATAAGCCTGACCATAAGAACCATTTGAAATGTATTTGCGTTTGTTGTGGTTTTATTTTGTGTGGAACGAAGAACTTACAAGATGTCTGTCTACAAGATGATGTTAACATTATTGGATACATATGCAAAGAGCACTGCTCGGGTGTAAAGAGGGTCAGGGTTCTTTTAGACGAATTATTCAGTCGTAGAAAGTTAGGAAAAGGAGCCAGCCTCTAATTTCTAAGGGAGACATATTTGGGCAACTTCTTAAAACAAAATAGACGAGGGGAAGAAAGGGCAACAACTGACAAATGTCGGGATGAGATGTTCAGTATTAAAAGGAAAAAGTTATAGTTTCCGCCGAAAACGTTGCCTGGTCATTCTCGTTTTCCTTTGTTTTGTTTTGTTTTGTTTTGTTTTAACAGCTGAGCTCTGCGCGCCGACGGCGCGCGCGTGAAACTCAACCGTTAAGAAAATATGGTAGCCCCTCTGTGCGAGAAATTTGGTTTGAATCACCGTAAGACCGACCGACCGTACTTGCCTACGTCCGCCCCTCCATGTATCACAAGTGAAAAGTTCACACTCGAGGTAACCCTGTTCTGTTTTGAACATCATAGGAAAAACAAACAAAGAAACTGAAGACAACAAGAGAAGAAACCTATGATCTTTTAGCGATATCGGCATTGTATTTTAAAATATTAACGTTATTGAAGGCAAAAACTCGAGGAGAAAAAGCCGATCAAATGCATGTGCATAAAAATGCATGTGCATGTCTCAAAATCTGACAGAAAGTTGTAAAAAACTAGCGCTATTAAAGCTTCATTGAAAACGTTTAAAGAGATCTTAGTCCTAAAGACTGTAAACATCATACGTTTTGCGTCTAAATTTAATTAATTCTGCAATTTTTTGATTGTTTGAGCCGGTAAAGATCAGGGTTTAGATGTTTTGGCTGGCTATGTACGAGTCTACGAGGGTAATTGTTGTTTTTAAAAGTTTTAATCAAATTGAAGACCGATACTCAAGCTCGAGTAAAAACATGTATGTACACGCCTCAAAATCTGACTGCAAATCTTAGCGCGTTTCACACTTTATTGAAAAGTTTCGCCGTCTTAATTTGTTTCAACCGGTAAGAATCAGCGTTTAGATGTTAAAATTGGTTGACTGGCTGGCTTTGATAATTTTAAAGCGGAGTAAACGTGGACGGGTCTTCGAGGGAAAAGCGGGGCAAAAGCTCATGTGGTTTTCAAAACGCTGTCTTCATTATAACTGGACGATGTTTTGCCACTGAGAATCATTAATTGAAGAAGACTCCTCGGAAGAATTGGGACGTAACTGTAAAACTATCACGGCACTTTAGAGTTTTTATTTGCCTAGTCAAAAAACCATTTCGTGTGAAATGGAAATAATATATTGATTTAGCCAAGCCTAAAAGCGGAGCTCCACGATCATAACTTTTTTTTTGTACTGGTATTGAACTTCCATGGCTTTCCTTGCGGCAATATTTTATGTTTAGAGCAGTCAACAGGAATTGACCGCGGTGCAAAAACCTCAAAACGTTAAAACATTACAATAAAACAATATACGACGCGTATGTTTGTACAAATACAAATTTAAACAAACTAAAAACGATCAAACATTTCATCCAACATCGTGTTGGACGAGCAGGTTTGACCATTTAGCCACATCTCTCAACATTGCATTTCAATGACTTTCCATGTTTGATTTTCACGTTACAAACAAATGTTTGATCATTTAGCCACCCCAACCAGCAAAGCGTCCAACCAAATGAACCAAATAACGTCGAAATTTCAGCGATAATGTGCAAAAAATTGTTCTATAGACTCACTCTGTCTAGTGCTTGGTCAAACATTGTGCGTTATGTTTGACAAAAACCATGTTGGATGAAAATGTTTGATCGTTTAGTCGTAGCTTTAACCTTTTTTAGAGGACTCATTGCGAGTACGTGTTAATAAGATAAAGGGATCCTTAAAGCTGCTGAGGCACAGACGTCGAAAAACAGGTCAGCCAAGCGGAGTAAAAAGTCTCAAAATACTCGTTCACGATTGCTTGCAAGCAAAACAGCAAAACAAATAAATAATTCAACTACTTTTTTGCGTCCAAAACGAGTAGAGATGATCGTTATTTATGTCCAGTCGAAAGAAAAATACAAGTTTCATTCCTGATCCAAGAAAAGTAACAACGATTAAACCAAATGTTAAGCTTCAATTTAGTTAATTCACCTGTGATGAAGAGGTTCTTGAAAATAAGTATCCACGTTAGTAAAAACACGAATATCCAAAAATAGCAAGCGGTTTGTCCAAAGGAAGAACTTCTTCCACTTATTTTGAGCTACTCGCTCCTCCCATTCATGCCGGTTAACCGTTAAATGACATTTCTTGGTGAGCTGCAAGATGCCGCGGTAAAGTGAAAGCCCTTGAAGCGTTGAATCATTTTGTTTTTCAACCACACAATCCGAGCGCCACGCAAGTGGATCTAAGTTTTAAGCCTTTCCTAAAAAAATATTTTGCTCTTCAATCTTATCACTTGAAAATTCACCTTCCGGAGTATGTTTAAGAGCAGGTCTCTGAGAAAGTGAAGCAAAGTTGGAAATGAAAATTTTTAACCCCCTTTCATTTTTTGTGTGGAGTTAGGTTCCCTAGGAGGACGAACGAAACTGTCCAAATAAGGGTCACCAGATGTATTGTTGTCATGGTAACCACAATTGATCATACCTGCCTCCAACCCATGTTTTGAGCAAAAATTTTACTCTGAAAAGGCCAACAAATATGAGTCTATTTCTAGAGTGAATATGAGCCAATTCAAACAACATTCCACCAGGAGGTAGGGCTATTCTTCTACTTTTAAACTAATACTGTGATAGCATTTTGACTTCTACAAACAACTAGAAAATAGTGGCTTTACTATATTGCCTGTCAGCCATTTTGACAAACATCAAAAACAAGCTCTATCAATTTCGCAATTTCTCTAAAAGTACTCTCTTCCAGACATCACATTCGTAGTAGAGTTTAAACAGATATTAGAGTTTCTAAATATGAGAAAATCTATTTGGGGAAAATTATATTTTGGCCATGGCCGATAAAAACATTTGGTGCAAATTTGAATAAATGCCAAATTTGGCCATTTTCAGACTGCATTGGTTTGCTCTAAAATGATTAGGGTGGGCGTTTAAGCTCTAAACACATTTTCTATAACCTTAAATGTAGGCTAAACTTGATGTATGATGCTTTAGATCATTACGATTGATGAAAACGAAGTTTGACAGAAAGCCTACCTTGTAAATTTTGGTAATTTATGCAGGATACTATTATCGCGTCCATTTCTCTTTTCGCTCGTCTCACTCGACCAAATCTAGTGCAGGCTCGAAAAGACCAAATTCCCAGTTTCTCCCATTGAACATCGACTCAGTAGGAATATTTCAGCTTTTTTAAGCCACGGATGATGGTGGATTCGATCCGCATGTACTTGATAAACACGTTCGTGGTATTGTGGTTTCTGCCTTTGATGCCGTAAAATCCATCCATTGGGGTTTATTGAGGAAATTACATTAATCACGATTTTATGCACTAAACAAATACACGCTTGTAAAGACCAATAATAAAGCATTCGGCTATAATCGAGTCATATATTGTCTTCAGTCGCCATGAAGTTGTTGTCGGGAAGTTTCGGAAAGACGTGTAGACCGGAAATGGAAGGGGAGACTGCTGACCGGACGTCCGACACAGACTTCGTGTTACACTCATGAGGAATAGCCATATTTTAACGTAAGAATTTTTAACTTTTGGTGATGATATTATAACCAATGATTTTACGAGATTGGATCGGGCAGTTAAATAGTAATCTGACTCGGAATTTTTGCGACTTTAATCGTTGTTGGATTTAAAAGGCCTTGTTTTAACTTATTTTAAGATCCTTTGTGTAGATAATGTCAAAACTCAGTGTCAGTATCTGGGCAACCAACACTTCAAATTCAAAGTGCTGCAAGTTTGACCCGCGGAGGGGTACTCCCTTATTTGGCCTAAACGGGTATGTGCCGTCAGATATGATATGGTTTTCAGGGTCTTGAATCCTAATTAAACAGGGTATGCAATTTCGCTATTTAGCGTCCTCAACAGGGTGTCTTTCTGGACCAGTAGCCTTGAACACAGTGTGAACGTTTGTCGTGCGAGCTCTACATGACCTACATGTGCCTGTACCAACAACATTTTCTAAAACATCGAATTCTATTATGTCAGTTATAGAAAAATACTTTCTGTATGTGAAATGAAAAATAATAGAATAAAGGTTACGAATAATTAAAGGTCTCTATTCTTGAACAGATTATAACAATGAACAATGAACGGATTTATAATGGAAATTGAACTAAGTGGAGTGCAAATTCGTAGACTACACGTGATTTGAAATCATAAGTATGATTTCAGACAAAAATTGCATGACACAAAGTTCAATTACCATTTTCTTACACCCATTTTGAAATCATACTTTTTTTCTCAATATTATTATTTGTTTATTCACATCAGGAAACCGAGGTTATCATTTTGATATGTTATAAAAGGGATGCGATTTAGAACAAAAAATAATGCGATTCGCGAAAAAATTCCATTCTCTAGAGCCAATCAGATTGAATACATTTCCAGTTATTTCAAAATGGGTGTAATAATGTCTTACAGCACATCGCCAGCAGATCTCCACCCAAATTTCCATTGATGTTTAAAGGCCTCTTGTGTGTGTAGCAGTAGCTCTTAACTAACTCGTCTGGTACTGCTCCTAGTGTAGCATTTTCTCTCCGTTCCTCCGTAGCTGGCTTAACTGCATCTGGGACATTCTTCTGACTGGCGCCAATGGGAGAGAGGTATATAGAGATCTGTTGTGACGTTAAGAAATCGTCATGGGCAAATAATCGTTTGCCATCCTGGCCACGAGCTCGTTTCACCTGCCTGAATACATCCTCATCGCTGATTTTCTTTCCGGTCCCTCACTAAGATTTTACTTTAGATCTGCGAACCGCACTTGATCTTCTCGCGGTTTTTACCCAGTCCGTGTGTTTCCACATGCCTGCTAATTTCTCTGTCGCATTATAACGTTATATCGCTTCCTGTGCAATCCCCGTCCCCATGAAATTTGTAAACGAACAGCTTTCCATTCATTTGCCGTCAGTTTATTTCTTGTGACTTCTACGATATGCAAATCAGCTTCAGTGCTCACGGCATTTTTAATTTGGCATTGAAAATATACTTCCAGTCAGGAAAATATACCTCTGCCCTCTGCCAAAAGCAAAAATTGAAAGGTTCAAGCTCTTCGCCTTCCAGTGTAACTTCGCCGAATTATTCCGTTCCCAATTAGTCATGTATTGTGGAGGTATATGCTCTTGAACCATTTATATTATATCTGGCACGTTATTAAGAAAACAACAAAGCAAGAAGAAACAGAGAAATTGTACCAATAAACAAAAAATGAAACATCCGCTCAGCAGTCTGCGCCTTGTCATTTCCGGTCCCTTGTCACACATGTTGTTCCGAGAACAACTTCTTCGCTTCTAAACGAACGCAAAGTATGTATCGGCCGCCTTTAGTCAAATCCTCTATTCCTTATCTACAGGCCTACGTTTACTAAGCATGGCGAAGCACTTGTGTAACTCCTTGGATTGACTTTCTTACGGCAGAAACCACAATCTCCGTGCACGAGATTGGCAATTATATCAAGAGGAGATCTTTGAGCAGCTAAGATGCTTTTTAAACAGCCTTGTCATTAGTGTACTTTGCGAAGCTCAAGCCGTCGTATAAACGAGCACTCGCACCCGTACGGCCCCCAGTAGCTGGGATCCTGTGATGAAGACTCAAACGAATCGCCGTTTACAAATGTCAGGGTTATCATCAGTTGTTTCACAAGAAATAGATGAAGATATTTGGCTGCTTATTACTAACTCCGTCAAGCAGTTGCGCGCTTAGAGAAATTCTCTTTTTTTTTTTCTGCGAACCTTGTACTCGTAAACGCTGATCAGCGGTTTTCCGTAGCGAGTGGCGCGAAATAGTTCTTGTAGCAAGAAAAATAAATCCCAAGGAACAGATTTCGCGACAGAGGAGTAGATACTCAAATTTACTATCTGAGGACCAAAATACTACAACAGACCCCGTCAGCGAAAGGTAATTCCCGTTCCCTTTATGAACAAGTTAATTTCATGTCTTAGGCCTTATTGAGGGGGATAAGAGGGATTCCTAGGACAAGATAAAATTGTAGTTTGCTACTTATCAATGTTTATAAGAACGAGAGGGCGGTAACTCGGACATATTGGGACATTTGACTTTTCAAAATAATTTTTGGTCAAAATCCTACAATAGGACCTGAAATTTGGTAAAGGTAAAACTGGATCAAATTTCCCCAACTTAGGCATTAATTATATCTCTTTATAAGTATCACAGTTCTCCACTCCCTCCCCTTTCCTATAGATCAACCGGGATACATGATGATCTTGAATTTCTGTTGGAGGAGGAGCTGAGCAGTATTCAACTCTTTGCAATGTCACTTATGGAAATACAAAATACTGAGCAGCTTCTTGGTTCTTTGGCTTTGTTGCCTACAAGATTAATTCCCTGCAGGAGGCTAACTGGGCACTGAGAAGTTATGGTCCAGAGTCCTTCAATCGGACCAACTGACGGTGCAAAAGAAGACTGGACGACAAACAGATATTGGAAAACACAATATCCATGTTAGCTCAATTTCAGGTATGTAAAATGGTAAAGATTGAACATTAAAAAAAATCCTCTGGGGATGTTTTGCATGTGCAAATAAATGGCCTACATGTATTGTTGCTGGTTGGTGTCAATGCAGTCAGCAGCTTATTTATGACAAATGTCCATTTTTTTTTTCAGGTCCCACAAAAAGGAATACCTTGGGAAATATAGAAGATATTGTGGGGCATGCACTCCCCATTGAGAAGATGACATTTTTTCCTGAGCAATTTATTTTGTATATTTTTTGATTTTATGCTATTTGAGACCAGATCAACAGATTGGAAAAGATGTAAACAATTTACATCTTTTCCAATCTGTTGATCTAGTCTCAAATAGCATAAAATCAAAAAATATATATACAAAATAAATTGCTCAGGAATCACCAAGGTTATCAGTAACATCCAGATGTATTGTCAGAGTGTGCCGCTGTTGCCTTTAGCAATTCTTGTTTTCTTTTTAACTGTTCAAGTATCACCAAGGTTACCAGTGGCATCCAGATGTTTTGTCAGGGTGTGCTATTGTTGCGTTCTAAAAATAGAAAAGATACGCGCAAAGGTTGACTCAAAGGGCTTGTATGGGAGAGTGAAGCTCCTACTTATGGGCTCCTGCATATACCTGATATAGCCCATATAAGGGAGTACTCTCCCCTGACCTCTTATTTATTTATTTATTTTTTTTATTTATTTATTGTTTTTTTCATTCACTGATAACTATTACAAGCAAATTAATGGTATGGCGATAAGCAAAAAAATGGTACCCAGCTACGGCATTCTTTCTTTTCTTTTCTTTTTTTTTTTTTTTTTTTTTTTTTTTTGTAAGCTATACGTTGAACACCAATTCTTCAATCAATGCAAAGACCCTAAACCTGAACTATACGGTCGCTACATTGACGACGGCATCGGTTCAATGTTTCGAGGAACTCAATGAATTTATAACCCCCGTAAATTCCTCTCATCCGGCTCTGAAATATAACTGCGAAATTGCAGAAACTTCGCTGGCTCTTCTTCAAATCAAAGTTTCTATCCGTGGCGACAACTTATGTACCAGTGTGCTCTCCAAAGTCACAGATTCTACAGTTATTTACTGTATTCATCTTCACATCAATCTCACGTCAAATACTGAAAGCCACTGCTCCCTGTTACGATCGTAGGAAAACCCACGGAAATTTAGTCAAATCAACGTAGCCTGCTTTGGGTAAATTTTTCATAGACAAAGGAAAACGTGCTATAATTGTAAACGCTCACAAAATGATAAATTAAAGTTATAATTGAACATACATTGCTTGAGTGAACTCGCCTACCAGGAAGCGAACGAGTTGCCAAGGCGTAGGCGAGTTTACCGGTATTCCTACTTCGGCCGAGTTTTCTTACTTAAAAAAAAAAACGAATGCGTAATTTGGACTTCTGCATTATTGTTTGTTGTCTCGTTACTTTCTCAGTCTCCCCGCCGCATAGAAAGTGATCCTAATTTTCTCACGGCTCAATCACAGTGTTTCCAGTGACAAAAATTAGTTTTGACAGCCGCACATCCGAATTTTCACGCCTTCTACTTTACACGAGCTGATTCACTGGCAGATTGAAATTCAAATATGTAAGGAATGCGGGGTCCACAACCCCGCCTTCCTTTGAAATACTTCCAGATAGACCCCGGTGCGTCTCGTCATGTTATAGTCTGGTTCAAATTCAAGGCCGATTTCACTCTGAGTGCCTGTAAATGATCCACGACATCTACTGTTCAAGGCTTAAAACTCGTTACCACCAATAGCAAATCTCTCTGGCCAGTATTCTTACGCAGCTAAGTAAGCCCTCCTGATCAAATCACCCGTATAGCTGAAGGTAATCGTTAATTTCTGAGAGAGGGGACAAAATGAACAAATACCGATAGAGGGAGTGCGCGAAAAGAAGGAGATCCAAGGTTGAATACCACTTACAGTCTCTGCAGCTGGGTATTGTAATCAAAAACGCCATTAGGCAGTTCCTTCAGCTGGTTGGTACGCAGGGACCTACCAAAGATAAAAATCAGCCTGATGATGACTATCATTTGAAATGTAGTTTACTTGAGATATGTCGTTATCACCGAGTGAACACTTGTATTAATGCTCTGTTCCTTTCCTTGCATGGGCAAAAACGGTTGAAGGGTCTCGTAGGTCGGTAGAAAATACCCACACGAAAGTAACAGAGACAAAGTCAAATCTATAATAAGGTATTGTATGTCTTCTTATTTCCTTTATAATCGTCTTTTTTCTTAATTCAATTGTTTGCGTGCACTGACTTAAAGAACAAGAACGATTTTTATTCATTCTATTTTGCTTGCTTACACGAAACTTTGAACTAAGATTGTCCCGAATGTTATAGAAAGAAACTGCGTCTCCTATCCTCTCCTACCAAGAACAAAAAACAAAAAAAACTTGTTTTGGACGCAGCTTTGGTCTAGCAGAAAAGTTCCAAGATAAATTTTTCCTCCTTATCTGTTGTTCTTTTGTCATAACAAAACTCCTCTTGAACTTAATTTGCGCTTTTGTTAACTTCTATCACAACGACTTAAGAAGATATATGCCTTCTAATCAAGAAGTCTGGTTTTGCTTTCTTATTACAGTGATACTTCTACATGGAACTCAAACTTGTGACTACAGTAAATCAATTGATCTCCATCAATGCACTGAAAAACATTACTGAGAGATTTAAGTCCTAACACTAGAACAATTCGTGCAGTATAGATTTCGTATAATTACTGCTTTACATATCTGCCAAGCTTATCGACCGGTTAGCTCAGTGGCAGAGCACCGGACTAGCGTGCGGGAGGTCGCGGATTCAAACCCCGGCCGGACCAACACTCAGGGTCTTTAAATAATTGAGGAGAAAGTGCTTCCTTTGTAATAGCATCTGCAAATGGTTAGACTTTCTAGTCTCCTCGGATAAGGACGATAAACCGTAGGTCCCGTCTCACAATTTTTCGTAATTGATTCTGTGGGACGTAAAAGAACCACACACTGTTCGAAAAGAGTAGGGGACGTAGTTCCCGGTGTGGTGGCACAAGCTACTCTACACTCCGAGGGTAAATAAAGTAAGGTATGTATGTATGTTTGTATGTATGTATGTATGTATGTATGTATGTATGTATGTATGTATGTATGTATGTATGTTGTTTGTTTGTTTGTTTGTTTGTATGTATGTATCGACCAAGAATTCAATTTTTTTATCAAAGACATGTTAAGAAGATTTTCACTGAATTTTATAACCGATTAATTATGCCGCCCATACATCACGTTTTGATTGGCGTAATTAATGTGATGTAGGATTCACTCTGAGTGCCTGTAAATAATCCACGACACCTACTGTTTAAGGCTTAAAACTTGTTACTCCCAAAAGCAAAGCTCGCCAGTATTCTTACACAGCTAAGTAAGCCCGGCTGATCAAATCACTCGTATAGCTGAAGGTAATCGGTAATTTATTTGAGAAAGAGAGAGAGAGAGAGAGAGAGAGAGAGAGAGAGAGAGAGAGAGAGAGAGAGAGAGAGAGAGAGAGAGAGAGAGAGAGAGAGAGAGAGAGAGCCAGTGGGCAGTTCCGTCAGCTGGTTGGCATTCAAGAACCTACCAAAAATAATGAAAAAAAAAGTGACTGTAGGGGATGCGTAGACGCGAAGAAGGTTGTTACACTCGCTTGCAGGTAGAGAGGTACCAAGAGGCTTTAATCTTTGGTCGCTTGCTTTACACTCTCTCAGTTTGACACATTCACCAACTAAGGTTAGGCGCAACTATTAGCAACCTAAATAGCTAAACAGCAGACATATTTGGGTTTGCTGAGCGTGGGAACTGGGAGAGCTAGACACTGCTTGTTCAGGAATACCAAAAAATAATAACGCGACCGCTTCAACAATTACTAGAAGAATGGCCAACATAAGAGGGCTTAAGAACAATTCAAGGAGGTCACACCCAAGGTCAGCAAGATTTCCTAAACATGCCCACAGCTAGAAAACACTGAGACAGTACAATCAAACTAAAAGACAAAGCAATCAAGAACATATAAATTACATGTGCTGTCCACACTTGGCCTACGAATAAAACGAATGTGAGGGATAATCTGGAAAAACCTTGGAATTTAAACACGAGTCATCGAAAAACATCGATCATGAGAAACTCCAACATAAATAGCTGATACATGTAATACGTCACAACATGACTAATATATAGATTTAGCCAAGCCTTAAAGCTTAGCCCCACGGTATTGAGCAACTTCGCATGGCTTTCCTTGCGCCAATGTTTTATGTTTAGAGCAGTCAACAGGAATTGACCGTGGTTCAAAAACTTTAAATCATTTAAACCGTCACTACAAGAAAACAGTACACGACGCGTATGTTTGTTCCAAAAGAAATTTAACAATCAAAAAACAATCAAACATTTTCATCCAACATTTTCCATTACGAAGGAATGTTTGATCGTCAGCCACTTTAACCAACAAAACGTGCACACCCAGTAAAAAGCAACCAAATGAACCACCTAAAGTCGAAATTTCAGCTATAATACGCAAAAGATCGTTCTGTGGACTCACTCTCTCTAGTGTTTGCTTAAACATTGTTTGTGCGTTTAGCCACCCAACGTTATGTTTGACAACTGACCATGATGGATGAAAATGTGTGATCGTTTAGCCGGGGCTTTAAACCTTAATTTTACGAGGACTCATTGGGATTACGCATTAATAAGATAAGGGCAAAAGTTTCTTAACGCTGTTGAGGTACCGAGGTCGAAAAGCAGTCAGCGATGTGAAGAGTAAAAACACTCGTTCGCTTGCAAAGAAAAAAACGTAGCAAAACAATCAAACAATTCAACTACTTCTTTGCGTCCAAAACGAGTACAGGTGATTGTTATTTAGATCCAGTCAGAGAAAAATACAAGTTTCATTCCTGAACAAAAGTAACAACGATTAAACCACAAGTTAAGCGTCAATTTATTTAATTTACCTCACTGTCCGGTGTTGTAGAGTTTTCTACCACTTGAAAATACGTAAGCTTCAGTAAAGTAAAAACAAGCATCCGCAAAAATAGCAAACAATTTGTCCAAAGAAAGAGCTTCTTCCACAGAGTTTGAGCTACTCGTTCCTTCTATTAATAACGGTGAACTGTTAAGTGACCTTTCTTGGTGACATGCAAGATGCCGCGGTAAAGTGAAAGCCCATGAAGCGTTGAATTATTTTGTTTTCAAATACACAATCAATCCAAGTTTGAAGCTTTTCCTGAGAAAAATCTTTCGCCCTTCTTTTTATCACTTGAAAGTTCACCTTCCGGAGTATCTTTTGACAAGTTCTTGACTTTTATGCTTTTTACGCGAATTTAAACACAAACTTCGATCGAAGTTGTTTTGCTCAAAATGAAGAAACCAACTAAATGTGAAATTGCGAGCCGCAGAAAGCGCGCGAAAAATTAAGCCTCGATTTGGTTTAGGTGTCCCACACCTGGCTTGAGCCTGCAATCCAATCGAAAGCAAGTACCTGATCAGCGGTCGACTTTAAAAAAGAACAGCTGACCTCGATGAGTTCTTAACTGAGCCCGCGATAGGGTCACGCGACACTGGTCAGAGGATACCTTGTTTTGACAGGTGTCAGTTGGCTATAAGAAGGATGTCCAGTATCAAAGCCGGACGTTGTAAACTAGCTGGGCAGCTGGGCCAGGTGGACTATGGTCGCCGTGTTGGATAATTATGATTATTATTAGGATTTTATTAATTATTGGGCAACGTCGTCGTCGTCGTGCAGTGACGCCCGCGAGCAATACCGCTAGCCATGATTACCATGAGAAAAGCAGTTGAGGGGCTTCTATAGGTATGGTGCTCCGCTTGGCGGCCCTTTAGGCCGCCTGAGCTCCGATATTATTTGAAATGTAGTTCAATTTAGATAGGTCGTTATCACCGAGTCAACACTCGTATTAATACTGTGTTCCTTTCCCTCCAGGGGCAAAAACAGTTGAAGGGTCTCGTAGGTCTGAGGAAAATACCCACACGAACGTAAGAGGGACAAAGTCAAATCTATAATAAAGTATTCGAATGTCTTGTCATTTCCTTTAAAATCGTCTTTATCCTTAAATTCAATGGTTTGCGTGCACTGACTTAAAGAACAAGAACGATTTGAACTCAGATTGTTCGGAATGTTATAGAAAGAAACTTCGTCGCCTAACCGCTCCTACCAAGAACAAAAACGCAGCTTTGGTCTAGTTAAGTGACTTTTTATTTATTTATTTATTCTTATTTTATTTTATTTTATTTTATTAATTATTATTATTATTTTTTTAATTCCTTATATATAAATGACTGATCCACCTAGATTAGCCAGTGCTATTTGCGGATCAGTCACGTTTGTAAATGTGTTGTTGAAATCTTAATTAAAGATCATCATCATCAGCAGCAGCAGAAAAGTTCCAAGATATATTTTCTCTCCTTGTGTGTTGTTCTTTTGTCATAACAACATCCTCTTGAACTTAATTTGCGCTTTTGTTGACTTCTATCACAACGAATTAAGAAAATATCAGCTTTCTAGTAAACAGGCCTTGTGTTGCTTTCTTAGCGGAGCTCCTCGCGCCGAAGGCGCACGCGCGGAGCACCATGGTTAAGAAAATATGTTAACCCATCTGCTCGAGTAAATTTGGTTTTGGTCACCGTAAGTACGTCCGTCCGTCCGTACGTTTACTCCTCCATGTATGCCAAGTGAAAAGTCACATTCGAGATAAACCAGTTCTTTTTTGCGCATTTTTGCAAGAAACCGTTGGAAAAACAAACAAAACAGCTGAAGACAATAAGAGTAGAATTTTATGACATTTTAGCGGTATCGGCATTGTATTCTCAGAGCCGTAGACGGACGAAAATAGTCAGTACCGAGGCAATGCCGGTAAAAAGGAAAAAAGACCTCTTTAAAATGTATGGACTCTTACAGGAACCTCAAACAAATGCTTTAACGCAACTGTGAGACTGGAGAGCCTGCATTATATTTTCGTAAGACACACACAATAAATAAATACCATAAACTCAATAGGTTTACCGCGGCAAGTGCCTCGGTTCGCCTCATGCTAGCTACGGCCCTGATTTTCAAAGCTTAATGTAATTGAGGGCAAAAATTGAAACTCGAAGGGAATAAAGCCGTTTAAATGCATGTGCACCTCTCAAAATCTGATAGAAAGCTATCAAAAACTAAGCGTACTTCACACTTCATTGAAAAAGTCAGAAATCTTTGTCCTAAGACTGTATTATGAAACAACTTCTAACTTTGATTAATTCTCTAGTTTTTGTTTGAACCGGTAAGGATCAACGTTTGGAAATTTTTGCTGGCTGTGTACGTGTCTGCGAGGGAATATTGTTTTTTAAAAGCTTTTAGACGCAATTCACCAAAGGTTCGATTAACAAGTGAACAAACTTCTGTGCGACTGTTTTAAATGTCTACTTAAAAAAATATTTCTAGCAGCACCAAACGTCAAAAAAGAATGTTGAAGTAATATATGAAACACTTGAAAGTACTGGTGAAATGTAACTGATGATGAAATTTTGCCTGTGTTTGCACAAGTTCTCTAAACTTTGAAATTTGTTTTCTTTCGTTCCCATGGGAAATTGTTTTCGATGTTATTTCAGGCAATTATCTATTTATTTAGCTCTAAGAAAATGTAAAAATGACTGTAAAATAATCGTAGAAACAATACAGTGCGCGAGCACTTATTATCGGATATCTTCGCACGTTCACAAACATCTGCCGAGTTCAGAGTCTTGTCGAGCATCCTGTTCAACGCATTGTTTCCAGATTCTGGACTATGCAGCAACTAAATATCAAGTGAGGCTTAAGGAATCCATATCAAATGGGAGAAACCCAATCTCAATCAGCAGGTGAAACACATAAACCTGACACTATCCCTGTAAGTCGCTCTATGTCTATTGTTCAAACTATTTAGCACGCAATATTGTAAACGCAATGTCACGAAACTTGTAATTTCACATTCGTTATAAATTCAGCGGCGATTTCAAAACTGTACCCTGATGATGACGGATGCACCGTCGAAACATGTCTGGAAAATTAAAGAAAGTTGTATTGTTTCTACGACTATCGATTTGTTGCTGCTCAGCAGACCAACTGTAAAATGCTTAAAATTATTCTGGTACCAGATTTTTGTCCACTTAAACCTGAAATTGCTCGATTTTCTAGCGGATTTCGTCTTAATTAACTTAATTGAAGGCAGAAACTCAAGGTCGAGTGAAAAACAAAAAAACTAAAGCGCATCAAATGCATGTGCACGTCTCAAAATCTAAGATAAAGTTGTCAAAAAGCTGTCAAAAATGTCAAAAACCAGCGGGCTGCACTCGTCATTTGAAAAAGTTTTAAGGCTGGTTTTCACTGGCGACGGAGTCGGAGTCGGAATCGGAGTCGTAAGAGCGAATACACCAAGTGAAAATCAAAAATCGGAGTCGTAAGTGGAGTCACCGACCGGTTAGCTCAGTCGTAGAGCACCGGACTACCGTGCGGGAGTTCGCGGGTTCAAACCCCGGCCGGACCAACAATCAGGGTCTTTAAATAACTGAGGAGAAAGTGCTGCCTTTGTAATGACATCTGCAAATGGTTAGACTTTCTAGTCTTCTCGGATTCCTGAGGACGATAAACCGTAGGCCCCGTCTCACAACTCTTCATTATTGATTCTGTGGGACGTTAAAGAACCCACGCACCGTTCGAAAAGAGTAGGGGACGTAGTCCTCGGTGTGGTGGTCTATCTCTACTAGAATGTGGTTATGGGGGAGGGATTTGCAGTTACGGCCTACAGTAATTGGCGCAAGCTGTTGTAGTGTCCCTGCCAGGTCTCTGGCGAAGCTAATGTAATGCAATGTAATGTGAACTTTATTTAAAACAGGGTGGCCCAGTCAGCTACGGGGCTGTTCTCCTGAGGGGCCCTGTATACACCTAACTCATAGTAGCGATAAAATGAATAATAATGAACACTTGTAATCTGGAAACTAGAGGTCTAAGAAAAGAACTACAATATATATGACTCTAAATGCTATGTTACAATATTACAATTGCACACTAATGATATAAAAACTATGCAAAATCGTGTTTCATCAATAGTCGCTTAAAAGTCTCCAGGACGCTGCCCGTTTGAATGTTTCAGGTAAGGAGTTATATAAGAGTATCCGAGGCTAAGCTTGGGTATTGAAGGATGAATATCTTCAAGCCGACGTGTATTGGAACTATGGAAACTGTGGTTTCTACTAAAATAATCACAAAGATACTGGGGCACTAAATCATTGTGACATTTATAGACTAAGATTAATTTATTCCTTTTCCTGATAGTTTCTAAGTTAGGCCATCCAAGTGTATTGAGAGCTTCGCTGGTGCTATCTCGTCTGACAATTATACGTCCAGCTCGATTTAAAATAATAATAAAATGAAATAAAAATAACGGAAGCGGAGTCGGTAGAATCAGAACGTTTCCATTTTCTTCCGATTCCGCTTATGACTCCGTCGCTTATAATCCAGTGAAAACTAGATTGTCGGAGTCGGAAGCAGAAGCGGGAAGAACCAACCAATCACAATGCTTGTTCTCACGCTCTCGGATTACAGTTCGATACCAAAATAGTGCTTCCGACTCCGACAATCTACTTTTCACTAGATCATAAGCGACGGAGTCATAACGGAATCAGTATTTTGCTTCCGACTCCGTCGCTTTGATTTTCACTAGATCAAAACGCTCCACCCTTCTGATTACGACTCCGACTCCGACTCCGTCGCTAGTGAAAACCAGCCTTTAGAGATCTTCGTAGAAAGCGGCAAGTAAACAACAATTAAGTTTCGCCGTCTATAAACATGTCGTCTTAATTGTTGTAACCGGTAAGAATCAGCGTTTGGATGTTAAAAACACCGAAATGGGTTGACTGGCTGGCTGGCCAGCGGACGGGTCTGCGAGAGAAATGCTCGTGTGGTTAGGCAAGCGTTTTCTTCGTTAACTGGATGATGTTTTTCCCCTGAGAATCATTAGTTGAAGAAAGTTCTTTGGAACACATGGGAAGTAACAGTGAAAACTATCAAAGCACTTCAGGGTTTTCTGTCAGCCAAGAAAAAAATATGGGGGAAATGGCGGTCTTATTCAGCTCTATCGTGTTCCGAGTGATTGTTGCCTGTGAATCATGTTGACTGCTCAAAACGATCAGGTGCAAACCTCTTTTTTGTCTTTTCTATGGACATTGATGTCAAAATTGCTTAGCAATTTTTCTGGCTTAATGCAACGTATTTTTATTACTTGTCTAATTTACTGTTGACTGCTCTAAACGATCAGTTTGAACCCTTTATTGTCTTTTCTATGGGCATAAATTATGTCAAACCAAATACCTATTTTTCTAGCTTAATCAGCACAAGCTATTTTTATTACGAGCTAGTCTTGTTTAATTTCTCCACCTTCTCCTTCTTCGAACAAACATTCGCATCGTAGTTTGTTTGCTTGTGGTGTTTTGTTTTTGATGCGCTTTGAAATCCTTTACACTTTCATCTGAAAGTAGTCTGAACTCGAGAATGTCTGTCTTTTTTTTTTTTTTTTTTTTGCAAACGTTTGCTATCGAAGACTTTTCGTTTTCCCTGCTGGTGCTCAATTGTTTTGGACACAAATTAAACTGGCCCAAGGAACAGGGGCGCCCAACGACAAGTTTCGCTTAACATCTTTTCGGTGGAGTATAATTCGCCTTGTGTTTTGGGCGTCGATTATAGAGTGCACTCGGATTTTCGTAACTAAAACGTGGCCTAAAAGATTTGCTATTGAGAAATCATAGCCCTCAGGTTTTCGAAAAGGTCTTAATTGCTGTTTTTGGCAGTCAAAAACGTCAACTAGCATTCTCGGAAAGAAAATAGTTCCCTTGAAAGTTCGTGGAAAGTTCATTTCTGCTTGCATTTTCTCAAAGGAAGATTTTGTTCCTTAACATTTTTTTTCTTTTCTTATTTGCAGTTACTTACAGACGTTACAGTACGTATTACCACTGTTACAATCAATTATTTCCTATTATTGAGTTAGAGCGCAGTGCAGAGGAGAGGAAATAGCTGGCAAGATCAATGCAGACCGTGAAATGATAGTCTCAAAACGTGGGGGAGAGCGTACAGTAAATAATGATCAAAATAGGTTGTAGGAGGCTAGTTGGTGTTAAGTAGGGGGATCAAAGGTCCCCATTTCTTAGATGTTGAGCCTAGTTTGTGGGTTTCAATATTGAATTGAGATTTTAGAAACGCGAAAAACGTTTTTAAGTTGGGAATCTTATTACTGGTCTTGGAACACCATATGTAGTATCTCGCTAGAAGAAAACAAAAGTTTAATTGCAGCGAGAATCCGAATCTGTGATGTCTCTCGGGTAATTTTGAGGTGTTAAGTTAACGTCCAGAAGTTTTTCCATCAAGTTTGTCCAAAATAGTTTGACTTTTGTACATTGCCAGAAAAGATGTGTATAATTCTCGGGGGCGTTACTGCAGAAAGAGCAGTTTGTGTCCTGTTTGATACCAATTTTTGTTAAAAACATGTTGGCGGGCAGAATTCTAAGAAGAAGTCTGTATTAAAAACTGAAAAGAGTCGTGCTTTTTGTGCACGTGGATTCCAAGGTATATGCGGTTTTCCAAACAGCAGCACTCCCTTTATAGAAGTAATACTGCTGTTCCATTTTGGCTGACTTTTCAATGGTATAGAGCTTTTGATTGTTCGAAGAATTGTTGTTCGGTTTTTATTAGCATCCTCAAAGTTGACTGCTGACCATATTTCTAATAGTTCTCGTAGAAGGAGTTGTTTATTGGTATCGTGCTGAGGATGTCAGCCTTGTTAAGATTAGCTTTAAAAATGAAATTACCGCCATATTTTCCAAGTTCAAGATCGACAAATTCTTTCCATTTTCCATGGTTCGAATCATCGCGGTATTTGCTGATCCACATAGTCTTCAGAGATTTATTAAACAAAGATATATCAATCATTTTTAGGCCACCTTTGTCGTAGTCATTTATCGCAACAGAACGCTTGATCTTGTCATCTTTGTTTTTCCATAGGAAATTGTAAAGATTATCGTTGGTTTCCTTGATAGATTTCTGGTTTGTCGCTAGTGGTGATAGAATATATGTAAGCTGAGATGCCGCCAGGCTTTTGATCACCTGAATTTTGCCGATTAAAGTAAGCCGTCGGTATTTCCAACAGCTCAGGACGTTTCTAATTTTATCTATTTTCTCCCTATAATTAATGATTAAAGAGGTATTAGCGTTGGTAGAAATCCAAACGCCTAGGACTTAAACTCCATTTTCTGGCCATTTAAAATTCTTTTCGGGGAGGAGCTTCAACTTCTTCCCCACCATTGATCCAATCCATAAGGCTTCCGTTTTTTTGTTATTGATTTTAAGACATGATACCTTACCAAATTTACCAATCATATCGAGGGCAGTGGATAAGGATTCCCGCGTACCATTGAGAATTAAGGTCGTGTCATCTGCGTATTGGCTTATTTTTATTTCATAATTATTCACTGAAATTCCTTTAATGCTGGCGTTAGCCCTGATTGCCTTCCTTAAAATTTCAACCGATAATACAAAAATATAAGGAGAAAGAGGGCATCCCTGTCTGACGCCTCTTTGTAATTTAAAAAAATTGCACGCCCATCCATTATTTAAAACCCAACTTTCGATATTGTTATAAAAAGTGCGGATCCATTTTATTAAAGATGGTCCAAACCCAAAATATTCAAGCGAACAGTTTAAGAAAGACCGTTCAAGTGAGTCAAAAGCTTTTTTAAAGTCAACAAAGAGCAGCAGACCCGGGATATTCTGTTGTGCGGCATAGCTTATGGTACTTTCAATCAGTCTTATATTTTCTCCAACAAATCTTCCATTCATGAAACCAGTTTGGTCATTGTTGATGAGTTTTGGAATAACGGTTTTAATTCGGTTCGCAATGGCCTTTATAGCTATTTTGCGGTCAAAATTAAGAAGAGTTACAGGGCGCCAGTTTTTTTATATAATGAGGATTAAAATCCTTTGTTGGTATGAGTTTAATTATGCCTCGTCTTTGTGTGAAAGAAAGTGTTTCTAGCTCATAGGCATAATTAAGGGCATTAATCAGGATATTGGACAAATCTTCCCAGAAGGTTTTATAAAATTCGGCAGGAAGACCGTCGGCTCCAGGGGATTTTCCAGATTCCATGTCTTTTAGTACAGCTAGACATTCCTTTTCAGTTAAGGGGCCTTCACAGCTTATGGACTCATTATTGTTCAGGACAGCGTCATTCTCTAGATTGATGAAATTGTTACCGGGCGCAATTATGTTTCCTTTAGAAGTGTAGAGGTCTTTATAGAAGGTTTCACATTCTGTAAGGATTCCAATGTCAGAAGTGACGAATTCATTCTCATTTGTTTTGAGCTGTTTTATCGCGTTCAGTTTGACGTGTCTCTTCTCAAGATTAAGAAAATATTTGGAATTTTTTTCTCCTACATTGTACCACCTAGCTTTGCACCTTAAAATTGACCCTTGGGTACGCCACCTGATTAGATCTTCTAATTCATTTTTATGCTCTTCCAAATTTTCTGTCAAACTGTCTTTCACCGGTGAGCTAATCGAGGGTAGTCGGGTTAGTTCTGCTTCCAATGACGCAACTTTTTTTTTCTAAAATGCGTTCTTTGTGAAGAATTTTGCGTTTTTCCAATCGCGAAGCTAACAAATTGTTCTCGGATTTTCATTTTAATCATGTCCCAAAGAAGACCTGGGTTGACTGAGTCGTCATTTGCATATTCCTGTTGTGTTTGCTCGATGGTTAGCTTTTTCATGTCAATATAGTCGGCATCAGTTAAGAGCGAAGTATTCAGTTTCCAAAAACCTCCTCCTCTTGGATTTGAGTGCAAAGAGATGTTTAAAGTTATCATCGAATGATCTGTTCTGAAGCCAGGTAGAACGTCAGCCGAGGTAACATTACCCATCAGGCTTTGGCTTACCAAGAAGAAATCTAGCCTACAGTGAATCTCCGGTTGTTTTTGGCGCCAGGTGTATCTACTAGTATCCGGATTTAAAACCCTCCATGCATCAACCAAGTCAAAATTTTCGGTTATCTCGCTCACAGTTTTTTTCGCATTGGTATGAGTTTTGGCCAGACCACCTTTCTTATCTTTCTCCATATCTAAGACAAGGTTGAAATCGCCGCCGATTATTATTTCATTTATTTGAAATTCTTCAATACGCTCGGCAAGGCATTTGAAGAAATTTGGATCGTCTTCATTTGGGGCGTATATATTTACTATAGTTATAACTTTTCCATTTGCTTTTTAATCACGCATTATACACCGACCAGCACTGTCAATATAACATTTTATGATTTTAAGCTCAAAGTTGTTATTGAAGAGGATACCGACACCTGTTTTAGTACTTGACCAGGAGCTGAAAAGACATTGATAGCCCCATTCTGTGGCCCATAAAATAATGTTTCGTGTTATCGGAACAATGAACTTCTTGTAACAAGAAGATGGAAAAATGTTTGGACCTCAGCCAATTAAAGGTTTCCCTTCTTTTTGTATTATTTCCGTGGCCCCGCTCGCTGAGAGAAGCTATCTTTATTGCATTCTTAACCGTACTGAAGATGAAAGGTTAGAATAATCCACTGCACGGCGCTATTGTTAAGAGGTGTCGGCTCTTAGGTTTTGATTTACATACTTCTTTGATTGATGCTTTTTGGAAAATTGCAAATTAAATTGAGAGTAACATGAAGAAATCTAATTCCACGAGAACACATGATAAAGTAGAAATATACGAAAACATTAAGTAAATAGTCGAAATAGTACCATAGAAAGAAGAAAAATAGGCATAATAAATAGGAATAAAGTTAAACTATGTACAGAAAAGTAATTGGGTCGATTATTAATGGCTGTCAAAACAAGACAAAAACACATAAACAAGTACGAAACAAAAGCCGATCGGTTCCCGGTTTTGGTAGCAAGTAGGCACAGAACAGCGTACCCGCTAAATTAGCTCAAATAAATCGCTGCTTATCGGTCCGCCTAAAGGGATAATAAAAAAGCTTAATGTAAATCACAACACAATTTACTCATCGGATTTGTCTCCTGATTCTAACAATTTTCCTTGTGGCCCAGAATTTGCCGTTGATATAAAGTTTATCCGGTTCGCTTCTGCTAAAAGACACTCTCAATACCATCTTCCGTGCTTCCTTGTAAGTTGGCATTTGTTCCCTTCTGCGCTTAATTATTTCTTGCGGAAGATCCCGAAACATTTGTAAGTTGGTCCCTTGTAAGCGCCTTCCTAAAGCCAAGATATCTTCTACATCCTTATAGCGGAGAAATTTAGTGATTGCCGGCTTGGGGCCAGAATCGTTGCGTCTTTTAGGGAGACGGTGCCCTCGTTGTATTTCCACCGTATGAGCGTTTCGGTATCCAAGGTCTCTTTCCATAAAATTTCTTAGTGTTGCTTCGGTGTCTTCATCTTGTTCTTTGGGGATGGAGAAGAATTTAATGTTCTCACGCCTAGAGTAAGCTTCAAGGTAGAGATCTGATTTGATCTGATTTGATCATGTGGATTTCTTTCCTTAATCATCAGCGAGTTTATTTTTGCGATCTGTTCTTTGAGTTGGTCTTGCAACTCTTTGCAAGGGTCTCCATTGAAACAGCATGAATCTTGTAAGTCTTTTATGTCCTTCGCGGTCGTGATTTCAAATTGTTCTAGTTTCGCCGTACGTGCTTTAAGGTTTGAGAGGCAAGCCTCGATTTTTTTTAATGGAGTTTTCGATAGGGTCGAGTTTGTTTAATCTAGTGAGTATCTTCGGAAGCGCTTCCATCACTTCGTCTATCGATTCGTTGTCGACGTCGTTGTCATGCACTCCCACGTCTTTGAGTTTATTCGCCTCTGGAGAAATGTATTTTCCGCTGGTATTCGAAGTAATTAGTCGTGCTTGTTTCGCTTTAACACCTGCCGCACCCTTTCATGCATCTTCTATGCTGTTATTGGTCAGTTTCTAGTACTTATACTCTCTGCCATTTACTGCATGACATTCACGTTTGCGGTTCCTACTACACAGTTTATATCCATTCAGTCGCGGGGCAGAAGGTTGTCTTATTAAGGCCCAATCTGTAAGGCGGGACTTGTATAGTGCGGGTTTCGTAATTAATGAGGAGAAATCAGTATGGAAACCCACTCAAGTTTTGGACTGGTTAGGTATAACTTGGAATTCTCTATTGGGTACCCTAAAAATTGTAGACAGAAGAATAACAAAGATTACCAACACTATAGATCGTATTATTGCAGCCGATTTTAAACTCTCTGCAACGGGTCAAATTATCTCCACTGCACCTGTAGTTGGAAACATTAGAAGGATTATGAACAGACATTGTGTCATGTCTACCTTGTGTGTAGATAAGTGGGATTCAGTATTCTGTCTCGATGATTATTGCAAAGAGGAATTATATTTTTGGGAAGAAAATTTGATTAATCTCAACAGCAGGAATTGCTTTGTAAGTAAAGAACCTAGTTATTTTGTTTATTCAGATGCTAGTGCCACTGGAGGCGGTGCATTCATTGACTTTAACGATGACTTTGTGTGTCACAGAGTGTGGACGGAGAATGAAAGCTCGCAAAGTTCAACATGGAGGAAGTTATCTGTAATTGAATTTTCATTGCAATCAGTTGCCTTATTATTGGAGGGATCGCACGTTAAGTGGTACACTGATAGCCAAGCCGCTGCTAAGGTTGTTGAAGTGGGAAGCATGAAACTTGATCTACAAAGGATCGCAAGCAGCATTTTCAGTATTTGTATTCAATCTGGAATTCATTTAGAGGTCCAGTGGATCCCACGTTCTTTGAATCAGCAAGCTGACTATATAAGTCGATTAATCGATACCGATGATTGGAAAATTACCAACGAATTTTTTCTTTTTCTTGATGAGCATTGGGGGCCCCATACGGTTGATTGTTTTGCCAATTTTTATAATCACATGCTTCCTAAATTCTTTTCAAGATTCTGGAATCCCAACACTGCGGGCGTCGATTTCTTTTTTCAGCCTCTTCGCGGGGAGAATTGTCTCGTCGTTCCACCCGTGGGTATTGTTGCGCGCGTTTTGCATTATATGAAGTCTCAGAATGCCTCTAGTACTCTTGTTGTACCTTTCTAGCCCTCGGCTCATTACTGGCCGTTAATTATGCATAAATATGGTAATTACCTTGTAGCTCACGCTATTCGTGCTGGGAAGGAGGTTCTAACTCACGGAAGGAACCATAATTCGCTCTTAGGGTCCCATCAATTCTCAGGTTATATTATAGCCTTAAGGATGGAGTTTACCGAGTTATAAGCTGGGCATGTTCATCTTCTGTGTTGGGCACTGGCCTAACCTTATGCGGCACTGGCCAAAGTAATGATTTGTATCTTGTGGCACTGGCCAATTAATGTTGTCTTTATGGGGTACTGGCCCAGACTCTGGCACAAACATTGATTTGTCGGCATTTTGCGTATCACCATCTTGTGGTCACGGCACGATGGTGTTTGTTCCATTTAGTTTGTATCTTGTGCTCTTGTTTTCTTTCAGTTAATTTCTTCAAGCAAGTCATGGAAAGGTTCCCCAATTCTCTCCTCAATGAACGCCAATCAGGTTCTAGACGTGATGTTTGAAATCCAGAGCAGAAGCGACAGCTAAATCTTACATGCGAGTTATTAAGAAGTTTTTGGGCTGGTGTAAAAGTAGGCATATAAGCATTGAGCTACCTTTTCCTTTAGGTGTTGTATCTCTTTATTTATTCGAAGTCCAGCAGTCTTGTACTTCCGGTTCTTCTGTGATTTTGACCCATACTGCCCTTAAATGGCTACACTCATTTGTTCTCAGTGTCGATTGTAATCCGCTGAATAGTGACTTTTGAAGGAATATTATCGAGTCTGCCAAACGCCAAAGGTCACAACCGATAATGAAAAAGAAGCCCATTACCACAGATCATTAGAAATATTTTAGATGTTTATAACATGAAGTATTCTAATTTAAAGGATCTTCCTATTGCCGCGTTATGCTCATCAGCCTTCGCCGGATTTCTTAGGTACGATGATTTATGTAATATCGTTCCCAAGCATATTGAGTTCCATAATGATTATATAAGGATCTTCTTGCCTCGAAGCAAGACTGATATATATAGGGAAGGGAATTACGTCTATATTAGTGCTTCCAGTTCAAAGTACTGTCCTGTCGGTGTTTTAAGAAGGTATTTGAACCTTTCTGGTATTGATAGCGATAGTACTCTTCCTTTATTTAGGCCTCTAACCTTTCATTCTAGTAATTCAAGTTATACCCTGAGAAGTGGTAAGATTTCATATACTAGGTGTAGGGAAATTCTTAGAGATTGCTTAAGTAAGCTGGGTTATAACCCTAATGATTGCGGTCTTCATCGTTTAAGATCCGGTGGTATTACATCTGTAGTGCGTAATAGTAGTAATTCGGTTCCCGAAAGATTATTTCAAATACATGACAGATGGAAGTCCGATTCTGCTAAGGATATTTATGTTGAAGAGAGCCTTGAGAATAGACTGCAAGTAACTAAGCATTTATGTTTGTAATATTATCGAGCGTTTATTCCTCTGTGAAGAATTGTAAAAAAAAGGTTGTATTGTATTATGGATAATTTAGTCTACGATGTAATAAACTGTGTTTTGGATCCGCTTGCGTATCCTCCCATATTTCTTGTCTGATTTATTTGTATTACGGGAATTTAAGGGTAAAATAATTTACGTTCGTCTGAGCGAAGCGAATTAGAACGTAAGTGGAAATTTCCTCGCTAGAGCTTGCTGATGATCGATCTCTCCGTTTTCTGATATAATTGGATAAAAAATCGGCTATATGTTGTTTGGAAAGGGTGAAATAGGCGGACGGTTGGCAAAGCGGTCTTCACGTCGGCATCACTCGACTGAGTCTGTCTTATATCCCTAACATTTTCGAGCAATTAAAATTTCAGCTAGGGAATCCAAACAGATAAACTTCTTTT
>JAEMWC010001275.1:0-22500 GCA_016490735.1 Pachyseris speciosa | reverse complement strand
GACGATCATCATACTTTGTTGTTATTTGGCTACCCACTGGCCACTGGCCCTTTTTGATGCACGAGTCGTAAACAGTAGAGAGTGGCAAAGATATTTCCTCGGCTCCGGCCTTCAGGATTTTGATAGAAATACCGTCGTGGCCGGTAGCTTTATTTATATCAAGAGACTCCAGCACGCTTTCCACTTGCGTCGGGTTTACTTCCTGGAAATCAAATGTCTCACAGCCCCTTGACTTCTCTTCTATGAACTGCACACTTGGATGATCATTGAGCTCACTTAAGTTGCACACACACTCACACACACTTGGTCACCCGATGGCGGGCAACCACTAGATCTTTCCACAGGCTCTTATCAGCCTTCAGTGCAGCAATCTCACATGCTTCGAATGCCCCAGTTTCCCTCTTAAGAGTGTCAATATAGGTAGTTTTCGATCTTCCTCTCCCGCGACGACCATGAGTGGGCTCCCATAGGACTAATTTCTGGGTACTTAACTCTGGATGGCGATAACAGTGTCCCGCAAGTTGTAGTCTACGATAGGCGATTTTATTGCTGACTGCGGGTAGTTCTCCGTACAGTTGTTGGTTTGGTATATGGCTGCTCCAGTGGATGTTTAAAGCTTTTCGCAGCATCCTAGCGTATGTTCCAACGACTTTTCTTGTGCTTTTGACAGAGCCCAGCTCTCACACCCACAGTTCCGCATCTATTCCCCCAATCCAATTGGCCGTAGTGGCGAAAGGATCTGCCAATATCTCTGTGCCTTTAATTTTATCCTTCACGACATCTCCTTCGATGTTATCAATATCGCGATCAGACCTGATGCCTTCGTCACTGAGGAATGGCTTAAACGTTCTGAAGAAATCTCGAGAGTTTCTTCTCAGATAGTCTTTAGATCTTTCGCGCATGACATTTTGTATGTGTTTTTCGCAATTTCCCGAGGGTAGGAGGTCAACACGATCTTGTTATTCCATATAAGGGGTTATCACGGTGATATTGCTGGTCCACAAGACTGAAGGCTCCTTGCCACGCATGTCACGCCAGCTGTAGCTTGTTTTAAGCGATCAACTGCAGCTAACAATTCGGTAAGTATTTGATTTATAAGTGTATTTTCGAGCCAATTTCCACCTCAGAAGCCCCCTGCCTGGCATTATAAGGCTGAGTTAGGGGGCAGAGGCAATCCTCTGGAAGAAAACAGAGGTGAGAAGCCATTTACACGAGGTGGACCGCCAAGATTGTTCGATCGAGTCATGGCGATTCACCGTGTAAAGTTATGTTGATAGCTGAGTTAATCTTTTGTCTCACGATTGGGTCACAAAGATGTGGATCGCGACGTTTCGACCCCTATACTGCTGGTCTTCATCAGGCGATGGTGTCGACTGGCTGAGTATAAGAAGCACCGTGGCTAGTGGTGATTGGTGCGTTTCGATCCTCGCTTAGGCTGTTGTTGATTGGAGGATTTTGATCCTTGTCGTTCAGACTAGAAATTGTTCCCTCAGCGGTCCGCTTTGGTACTGATCGGCTGTTGTGTTGTTTGACCGTGTGCATCCACGCTTCAGGAATTTCATTTCCACTGTCCCTGTTGATGTTGTTGGGGTAAAGTCTTACGTGAATAGCCTCTTTAACCCTACGAGTGTACCAATGTGGTTCTCGGTCAATAAATTTAACTTCGTCCCAGAGCGGATAATGTCCGGTCGCGTTGCTATGTTCTGAAACGGCGGAGGATTGGTTTCGAGCAAGCCGTATGTCTCTGTCGTGTTCCTTAATCCGTTCATGCATAGATCGTTCCGTCTCTCTCTTCTTTGAGTGGATTCCGCGACCTCGCATGGCAATTTTGGCGAGTTTTGATTTGTAAATAATGCAGTGAATGCAATATTCTGTCAGAAGAACCGAGTGGCTCGACACGTTTCTGAAAAAAATATCTGAAATGGAAATTGGCGGACTACTATGCGGCTGTTATCCAAGAATATTCCAGAGTTCCTTTGGGTCGCAAGCGCGAAAATTACAGACAATGAGAGGAACTGAAATCAAATAGCGTTATCCACATCGCGCGAAAGAAGTGAGCAGAAAAATGTGGAATAGATTGCAAGTTTGATAACTTAACTGCCATAGACTTTTTACAGAAAATTGCCGACCCTGTTATGTTACAAAACACAGGTGATCATCAGATAGTGGTATTTGAATGACAAATGAGTTGCAACCAATTTTGCTAGGACGAAAAAGAACTTTTTCAGGAAACAGTGCGGTTAGTGTGTGATTATTTACTATTTGTCATTGAACTCGTTTCGTATCCTAAGCTTTTTGACTTGGTGAACATTATTGGGCCACGCGAGTAGAGGAAGGTTAATATTTATGAAATACTTTATTTTTCACCAAAGTTACAAAGCCACTTAAAAGGAACATTTAATTATTTTTCACAACTTCACATTCACTGGTATAACGAGGAAGAAGACATAGTGATAGAAGCAGTAACAAATTCAAGTTTCCGAGATCACCAAAGCGGTAGAACTAGCCGAAAATAGTTCCTTGCTCTGCACTTTTTTGAGCTTTTTTGTGACTTAAGCTCAATCTTCAGAGACATAATATACAAACTACCGCCGGTATTCTTGCCATGTTTTATCTGCTGTTGTACTAATCTCGCGATGGAAATCACCCCCTGAAAGCTAAAAGTACCTCATTACATGTATTTGACAGTTTTCACCAGTATGAGTTTGCCAAAGGAATTCAAAACCTCTGTTACAATGGGACCTTTCAATGTTGACCTTGATTAAGATGTGTGAGCGAATCGTTCAATTAATAAATATTTGTTGTTCCTTTTTTTTTGTTAAGCTACTTTCTATTTCTAGTTAATTTTTGTATTACTAAAAAATGTTTCTAGTATCAATAGCTGAGACATTCATGAATAATTAATATATCTAACTAATGCTCCTTGACATACCGATCTGTCTCAGAATAACAACAGACTTCGCCTATGGATGGAAACGTGGCTGGCAGTGAACTTGTCTTGATACTAGACTGCGAGCAGTCCCTCTTTCTTTTAGTCTAGTGGCTTAGCGGAATGATCGTGACAGACTGGACAAAAATGCCAAAATTTGTACAGATGTAGCTTAGCAGTAGTTAATCAATCCTAGGATGGGTGCCCAATCCAATCGTCTATCGTTCTCATTTTATTGAGCAATCAAATATCTCACGTAATAGCTTTGATGGGGTGCTTGTGGTGTAAATAACACACACACATAAAAATAGAATTTTACTATTAATGTCAAGAAAATAGTAAATAACCCTTTTAATCTATAGAATTTCAAATATTCAAAAGGAGCAATAGTTATTGCGTTCGAGAAAGGAGAACGCACACCTAATTTCGTGTTGGTTTTCTTGTGTTCATTGCGCTTGGTGCTCCTGTGCACGATAATACTGTAAGGACTCCAGATTTATTTTTCAGGGGCGAATAGTCAAAAGAGGTCGAGAATTTATCGGGGGAAGTCGGAACTTAAAGTCGGAACGGTCGGGTAGGCGTGTTTTCCGCTGGCGTTGCTTTCGCGTTGAAAGATGGGTCGTGCAAATACTCACGTTAGCCGTTATTTTGAGTTCCTTGTATCACACTACGGTAACCGGTTGCCGTTTTCATCCCGAGAAAGACTTGCTTTGAATTTCGCTCGCTTTTCTTTGCTGTTAATTTTTTTAGCTACCAAATACACTGTACTTTCCAGTTTTCTCACAGCCGTGACAGCGCAAGGTAAACATACTTTTTTGTTTTGCTTAGAACAAGCGCTGTTAACATTGTAGCAAAAAGGTAAGGAATGTTTTATTCCACGCAGACAAAGAAACTGAAACGTTGCTTTGAAATATCGAAGTCCGCCGAATGGTGCGGTGCGAAACATGATCTAATGAAACATGATCGCTCTGTTTGCCTAGCACGTGACAAAAATCTGCCATTGGTAAAATGTTTTCTACCGCTTTCCGTGAACGTTCCATTGGTTGAGGCCCTGTTTACAAGCAGGGAGGGTAACCCTAGTGCTAGGGTTACCGTAGAAGGAGGGTCAAACACAGCCCGGCGGGTTTACAAGGAAAATTCCACAAGTAGGGTTACCCTGGCAACCAGGACAACTGAATCGCAAACAAAATGGTCGACAAGAAAAGAGTTCTGCTAAGTACTTCGATTCTCCTTTCGTGTTGCCTGTTATTGCTCCTTTCGAGTTTCATGGAATGCTGTTATGTTACCTTTTTATTTCTAGACAGCGACAACAAGTTACAATACAACACTTTACTTGTACTCGCAGGAATGACTTGAATGTAACATGTGCAACGGGAGAGTGATTCGACGAAGAAGATTACGAAGAAACTTAGCCGTACAGATCATTGGTGAAAAAAGTTATTCGAGGGAAGGATGCTTACCTAACTTGCACCTGAAACGTTTTCTGTTTAGCTGCCTTGTAAACACGTTGATAAAAAAACGAAGAAATGTGGGAGCGCTTATAGGGTAACCCCCTGCTAGGGTTACCCTACCTGCTTGAAAACAGGACCTAAATCAAGACCTCTGTCGAAGTAATCGTCAAGAATACAGCTTCAATATGGTTCGGAAATTGAAAACTTATGGATAGTGAGTTTTTACCCTTAACTGCGCTTAAATTGCGCAGTTATTTCATTTGTAACGGTTTTTCCTTTAAGCGCTGAACTGTTTTTTTCTCACTCACCATTTTGCTTAAAACCGGGTCTGGTCACTTTGCCCCTCACGGGAATGACAGACCTTCTGAGCCGACTGATTGATTTTCTCCTATCAGTATGAAATATTTTATACTTTGATTGATTTTATACTATCAGTCTATGCCGTTTTAACACATACTTTAAGGATTTAAGTGAGCTCACTAAATTAAATTTTTTCCAGAGCAAATTACTGTTAGCATTTAGCACTGAAAATATACATTCCTTCCCCCCCCCCCCCCTCCCCACCACCTGTAGCCGTTTTCTCGATTTCAAGATGCGCTTATTTGGCGACGCTTCAATTTCGATATTTTGCGGAAATTTTCCGGTTTTGAATCACTTTAATCAGTTCGCGTTTTTGAGTAAGACTTAATTTATAACTTGTCATTGAATCAAATAAAACTACTTCATTTTATTATCAACCGTAAAAGCCACATAGAGGTTCAAGCAGCCAGTGGAACAGCACGAGAAGAAGCCAGTAAATGGACCGCTTGAGGACTGTTCAAAAGAAATGCTGCCTGCAGCAGAGGAAGAAAATAACTGAGTGATGAGGAGGATCAAGACGTTGCCTCAGAATAGTTAAAATATGATTTTCTGAAGGTTTCATTGCTAATAAACTTGTTCTTTCTTGATTATTGACATACAGTGAGTCATCTCAGTTATTTTCGCGACACTTATTGTTCGTGTCACTTTAATTTTGCAAATCTATTAAAATCGCAACATTCGCGAAATTAACGTGCCACGAAAACTTTATGTAATAAAGTACCTGCCCACGTCTAGCTACTCACAATAACATATATTTGTTATTATGACGAAATAAAGAGCGTACCATTTGATTCAGTGCACAACTGATAAGCCTGGTTGGCCTGTGCTGCAAACAACCCCTCAAAAGTGGAACTTGGTAACCACCCACATTTATGTAATATTTATTTATACATTAATGAGCATAATTTGGATGACCTTCCAAATAAAATCTTCACAGAAATCCTAATGTTCATTATATAATCTTTCAATAGCCTAACAAACTTTGTAAAGGGCTTATAATATATATAAAAATAACAATTGCTTGGTAACCAGGCAATTTTGAAACATTTTATGAAAGGAAAATAAGCAATTATCATTCAGCGAAATCCTTGCAATAATTCTGAGCCATTTTACACTTCAAAACTGGTTACCAAGCACAGCAGTGTGAAGATGAAAAGTATTTCCCAGTTTAAACGTAAAGGAGAAGTTTCTTTCTTGGGCACCCATCCCAGATTTAATACTCATATCCCAAGGAAATTGCACACAAAGTTTGGCACTTTTGTCCGCTATGTCACGATCCGTCTCAAATTTTGCGTTAAGCCTCTAGTCTATTTCCTTCGTCGATCTTGTGAGCAAACGCGAGGCCCCAGCGAGCGGAAATTGGGGCGAGCGGAAGTCAATTAGAGCTAGCGGAAAGAAGGAGGGACTGCAGCCTTTTCTCTTTGCGACGCGTTCAGATTACTCAGCCGTGAAAAGCTCCGCCCCTTTTTGTCGCGTGAGCCAAAAATAAACTTTCGCGCTTTTGAGAATTTTCGAGCCATTATTTTGGTCTCTCTGGAAAGCTACAAACCTCTAGTTTAATTGCCACGCTCGAAATAATTTCAAGAAATTGAATTCCATTTTTCCGTCAATGTATTATAAAATAGCGCTATGATGTTGTCCGGCTGCCATCATGGTAAATAAGATAATACTGTATTTGTCTTGCCGGGAAAAATATACAAAGCGTTTTATTTGTATTCTTGCAATAATTTTGGTCTTGATGGAAAGCTAAATCCTTGCAGTTTTGATTTTTGCATTCGCTTGGGCGAAAATGTTCACAGAACATTGAAAAAATTTTCCGTGTACGACTAAAACAGCTGCTTGAGTGACCACTCTAAAGGCACTAAGGCCACATGGTAGCGGGCATTACCCCTTAACTCTACCAAAGCAAAGATTGAGCCCAAGCATTAGCAGCCATGGACAGCTGTTTCGGCCTTGTTAGGCCTCATCAGCATGGCATAGCTAATGCTCAGGCTCAAGTACCCACATATCCATAAAACAAGCAGTGAAAACGTAAAGCTTGTGGGATGTGGCTGGAGTGACAAGGATATACCTCACAAATTAATGTGATTTGGTAAGCTGAAGCCACTCTAAAGGCACTAAGGCCACATGGTAGCGGGCATTACCCCTTAACTCTACCAAAGCAAAGATTAAGCCCAAGCATTAGCAGCCATGGACAGCTGTTTCGGCCTTGTTAGGCCTCATCAGCATGGCATAGCTAATGCTCAGGCTCAAGTACCCACATATCCATAAAACAAGCAGTGAAAACGTAAAGCTTGTGGGATGTGGCTGGAGTGACAAGGATATACCTCACAAATTAATGTGATTTGGTAAGCTGAAGCCACTCTAAAGGCACTAAGGCCACATGGTAGCGGGCATTACCCCTTAACTCTACCAAAGCAAAGATTGAGCCCAAGCATTAGCAGCCATGGACAGCTGTTTCGGCCTTGTTAGGCCTCATCAGCATGGCATAGCTAATGCTCAGGCTCAAGTGCCCACATATCCATAAAAACAAGCAGTGAAAACGTAAAGCCCGCTACCATGTGGCCTTAGTGCCTTTAGAGTGGCTTCAGCTTACCAAATCACATTAATTTGTGAGGTATATCCTTGTCACTCCAGCCACATCCCACAAGCTTTACGTTTTCACTGCTTGTTTTATGGATATGTGGGTACTTGAGCCTGAGCATTAGCTATGCCATGCTGATGAGGCCTAACAAGGCCGAAACAGCTGTCCATGGCTGCTAATGCTTGGGCTCAATCTTTGCTTTGGTAGAGTTAAGGGGTAATGCCCGCTACCATGTGGCCTTAGTGCCTTTAGAGTGGCTTCAGCTTACCAAATCACATTAATTTGTGAGGTATATCCTTTTCACTCCAGCCACATCCCACAAGCTTTACGTTTTCACTGCTTGAGTGACCGCCGTCTCAAAGAATAAACAAACAATGACGCTCTGTTTTCGAAAATTCTAACTCTCGTTAGTTTCGTCGTAAGGCGATAATTTTGGTCTCTATGGAAAGCTAAAAAAGTGTAGTTTTAAGATTTTGTTATTGGCGCTCACGAAATCCGTTCAAGAAGTTAAAATCGGTTTCCGTCAATGAATGAAATTGGGTTATCATGTTGTCCTTTTTCCTGTCAAGGCAAGAATTAACGAAATATTTGTGTTGCCGAAAAAAAATTATAACTCGCGTTCTAGTTGTATTCTTGCAATAACTTTGGTGTCAGTGGAAAGCTAAAGCAAAGCTAAAGCAAAACAGCGCTTTGAGTGGCCGCTGACCCACAGAATAAACAAACACTGACGCTCAGTTTTCGAAAAATACTAAGTCTCGTTAGTTTCGTTGTAAAGCGATAATTTGGGTCTCTATGGAAAGCTAGAAAAGTGTAGTTTTTAGATTTTGTTTATATTGACGCTCACGAAATCCGTTCAAGAAGTTGACTATCGGTTTTCCGTAAATGAATGAAATGCGTTCTCATGTTGTCCCTTTTCCTGTCAAAGCAATATTTGTGTCGCCGAGAAAAATTATAACTCGCGTTCTACTCGTATTCTTATAATAATTTTGGTCTCTATGGAAAGCGAAAGCTTTGTAGTATCTGTTTTTTTAATTCCGCTTGGACCAAAATGTCCACAGAACATGAAATTTTTTTTCCATGTACACCATTGCTGTCTGCTGTGTTTCGTTTTCTCTGTCAACAGGTTGCCAACGACTTATGCTAATCAAATTCTTCTGACAGCGTACATTGTCTGATTAGCCAATCGGAATTTTCCGTTGCCTGTCCAACAAGAAATTCGAACGCTTCGCAAACAGAAATAGGTGCAGTCTCTCTCTCTTTCCGCTCGCTTGCGCTGACTTCCACTCGCCCCAATTTCCGCTCGCTCGCGCTTCGCGCTCGCCCACAGGGAAAGAGGGACTGCTCGCAGTCTACTTGATACAGACCTCATTCTTTTTCTCATGTAAATCATGTTGTTCTTTAGCTAACTAGTCCACATTTGCATGAGAAAGACAGAGAGGTTTGTATCAAAGTAAGGTCACCTCCAGCGTCACTTTCACTCGAAGACCAGGTCACTGAACACACAACTGTGTTAGTTGGTTTTTTGAGAGTATCCTTGACACAAGACGAACTTTTTCGCATACCTGTTATGCAGTTGCTCCAAATATCCATACGAAAGCGAGACCTGCCGCTTATTCTTTTTTTTATGAAAATAAGTTGCGGTCACATGTATGTAAAACAGCTACCCTATGAAAATATTTGCAACCAGCCAGACTCGCTTTCAGATTTGAAGGGAAAGTAGACGCCCATTAAAATGAAACCCAAATGTTGAGGTTTCCGTTATTTCTGTGATTAATTGGCAACCTTGTAGAGCGTTAAAGAAAACGGAATCGCCATAATATCTTATTGGGACCATCGTTTTCCCAAGAAAGGCGACGCGGTCTGCTAACATTTTATGATGTTATTACTTTATCCTTTGTGAGCTCAATTTGCATTAAGGTCTAAAGATTGTTTTTCGTACTTAACCGCTGTCAGTTAACAATCGATTAGTTCATGTGTAACCGGCGTATATATAATAGAATAATAATAATAAATATACTCGCACTGATTTAAAAGTCTTCACCGTCTGAATGGTAATAATTCAAGGCCCCTGTTGATTTGTTGAAAGTACCCACAAACACGATGTCTCTTAACCTATTTGAAAGAGCTATTCTCGCATTTCGTCCTTTGCTGCTAAGCTATTTTCGTATTATGAAATGACGGAGTAAGTATGCTGTCACTAAAAATTGACCAGTAAGAACAAAATTGTTCAACGACGTGGTTAATGATCTCGAGATTAAAATAGTTTTATAAATTCATTGATGGAGGCCAATGCATGGAAAGGTAGCTATCGCTCTTATTTTCTTCTGCCAAAAGCGCAATAACAAAAGATTAAGTACAATTTGTAATAATTTGCTTCTTGTATTCGGATTGCTTTCGTAATCTCGCTTATTGCTCAATTGCAATTGCTCGTCTGCCTTGATTTAAAGCAGAAAAAGTCACTGCATGATTCCCCACTGCGCAGAAATAGGGGACACCTAACTATTCTAGAATACAATCTAAAACTACAAATCGAATTAACATAGAACCGAACTAGAAATCTACGAAGAATTAAAATCAGAAAAACAACAGAAAACAATTAAAAACTCTAATCATAGTCATCAAAGTTCTAAAATCATGAATAAGAAAATTCAAAAATCACGAATTGCGAAAGTAGCAACCATCACATCCATCTAAAACGTTACTTAAATCAAGACTGTATATCCGAGTTTTTAACTGCCCAAGACTGGTGGCCGATCTGTCTTTGCTTGGTATGTTGCTCCAGAGTCTTGGACCTTGATATCTAGATAGTCTACGGGTATCCGAGGCTCTACAGAAATGCCACACTAAGCTAAGTGGAAAGATGTTAAATGAGGGAGAAAAACTGCCTTGTAGAGATGTAATTTGGCCTCAGTTGGTATGAGATTCCTCAGCCTCATGATCACTCCTATTCTCTGACTAGGTTCCAAACATTACTAATGTGCAATCAAAATAAAGACCTCAATCAATAGTTACGCCTAGGAGCTTTAAATTATCTGATGCCATTATATCCTTGCCATTAACAGTTAAACATGTTTTATCTCCATAGTTCACATTTTATTTCCGAATGTTTATCGTTTTTTATTTTGTCTGGCTTTCCTGAAGAAGATTCGAGTCGTACTAGTTAGTCGCTAGAGTGGCACTCTCTTGACGGTTCGCGACTACAATGCACATGTCCTTTCCTTTCACGTAGATTTGGTGATCGTCCGCATACATTGATAGCCCAGAAACTACGTTATATGAAAGATCGTTCTGAAGTATGTTCCACAGTAGCGGCCCTAGCACTGATCCCCGAGGGCAGCCTCGTTCCACATTTCTCCACGAGCTGGTTACAGATGCAATGTGCACTCTTCCTAAGCGACTGCACAAATAGCTGCACAACAAATCCAGTGCTCTATCCTGGAAACGGTAGGCTTTTAAACTTACGTAGCATAAGAGGTGGATGTAAGCTATCAAACGCTTTGGACATATCTGCTGATAATATTCCCACTAACATACGATTATTCCTAGTCAATTTCCAATCTTCCACTGAGCTGGTTACAGATTCCAATGTGCACTCTTCCTAAGCGACTGCACAGTTCCGCATCTATTCCTCCAATCCCAGTGGCCGTAGTGGCGAAATGATCTGCCAATTTTATCCTTCACAATAGTTGATGTGCACGAGGTACTCCCCTTTGGCGTAGACCTCATCACAGCTTCCTCGGGTGGCGGCAGGCAAGTACCGTCGTTGTTGACAAATATCACCAGGTACAAACTCTTCCACGGTTACAGGGAGATCATCCGCAACAAAGTAAAATACTTTTCCATACTGGAAGGAATCCCCGAAATTTCAAGGCACTCTCATAGTAAATCTTTCAATTATGTTTTCTTGCTACCGCGTGCATTTGTACTTGTTTGCGAGTATGGTCTTCCACTGTCGATATTAAGATGTCTGTGCTGGTTTGAATGGACATGACCTTGTATTTATTAACTACCCATTCACCGGAGAACTGAGATCGGCTGTCGCTGCATGTTGCTTTAAAAGCATTCCTCAAAGCCCCGCTCGAGAAAGATTCCTCTTCTATTTTCAAATCAATTTTATTGGAAGACCGTCATTCCACTTGCTTTGTTCAATATACAAAAATTTGAAGACGTAAATTAATAGTAAATTTTTTTAGGGGCCTTACTAATTTTCAAGCCTTTAATAAGTGTGCAATAGATAACGATTTCGGAAAAACTGTACTGCTTGGAAGATTCCCTCGTTTAGCGCGTGATGGCGAAACTGGGGCGGGTTTCGTAGCGCGGTCAGTAGGCTTCTTCAATCTTCCCACTTCTTGAGGAGTAAAGATGCGGTCGGCATTTTCTTTAGGTGGAAGAAAGCGAATAAAGTATACTTTACGACCCTTAATCTGCTCAAATTTTGTGCACGAGGGTCCTCTGTCTGAAGCAAGAATGTCGCAAGATCAAGGAGGGGCATTGTAGAACTTTTCACACGCTTCTTTAATGTTTGCAACGGAAGCTTCTTCATAGCCTTCGAACTGTACAAAGTCTCTCGTATCCAGTGGCTCATACTTTTTCAATCTAACCGATAATGTAGACGACATCCTCTGCACAAGGACGTCGTTTGGAACTTTTATACCTGCCTTCTTACTTTCTCTCCCCGCGTTACGCTCCATCCCAACTCCTTTCTCGAAATCTTCCCACGATTCCTTTTCTGAAGGTTTCCTCGTTTTCATGGCTTGAACTTGATTTACAAATAGGACAAAATGAAAACAACAACAAACACTACCCTTGACTTACCCTTCGCTTTGAGCGCCACAACTACGTCTGACAACTACGGGTCTTCACCATTTCTCTATTTCTCAAGTTAAACTCTATTTTAGTATTTTAGTTATTAGACATTTTATTTATTATATTTTATGTATAGTATAATGAGGGGCACTAGTTTATCAGTTTTAACTGTCATCATCATCATCATCATCATCATCATCATCATCACAATCAGTCGCAGTTCTTACCGCGTGCAGTGATGATGCTGGGCCGTTCGCATTTTTGTTATTGTTTTTGTTGTTGTTGTTGTTGTTGTGTTGTACCAGTGATAACGCTGGTCCCTTCGAGTTTTTTTTTTAAAGATGATTTGTATATTGTGACCACTAAGTTGGATATTTTTGTTTTTATATCTGAACTACTTAATCTGACTTTGACAAAGCAACCTAAAATCACAAATAAAATGTAAACAGGAGCCCATGAATAGGAGCTTCACTCTCCCATACAAGCCCTTTGAGTCAACCTTTGCGCGTATCTTTTCTATTTTTAGAACACTGCGGGTTTCTAAATTTGCAGGCACTGTTTAGAATGTCCAAGAGAAGGATCGGGGCAACGCGCTCCCCACCTTTGGCCACAATTTTATTACGAATACTTGTGTCCGGAATGGACTGGAAACAGATTTTCATAGTAAATTGGAGCCTCCTGCAGAAAAAAGCAGTTCTAAAAATAGAAAGATACGCGCAAACGTTGACTCAAGGAAACAGTGCATATGGAGGCTCCTATTCATGGGCTCCTGATGTAAATTTAAAACAAATATTGCAAAAAAAAAATTTAAGTTTTGTAGTAGGAAATAACGCCAAGTTTTGAATTTTATAAAAATGGTTTGGAAATACATGAGACAAGAAATATAAGTGATAGAAACCGACGTTTCGGTGCATATCGCGCCATTCAACTTAGCTTTTCACAAATCGCTTTTTATCAAAAATCATGTAACCTTGATAATGACGCGAGATGTACCGAAACGTCGGTTTCTGTCACTTATATTTCTTGTCTTTTGAATTTTATGCCAAAAAAAAAAAGACATGATAACGGTGGGCCACCATACATAACATTGTGGTAATGCAGAATTTTCAAGAACACACGAATTTTATAAAACTATTGCGCACTTTATTTCTTGGAAACGTAAACTCAATTTTACTCATGTCTGAAAGTCAAATGAATTTGTCCTCAGCACTGCCTTTAGCAGAGCTAACGAGCCTGCTGTAGATGGTGACACATTTCAAGTAGCGTCCATACTATTTCAGTATGGGCAAAATGAAAAATTGACAATGGGTTCAACGAACTACCAAGATCCAGGTTGAAAATCAAACACTACTTCTGAAAGATCATAGAAAACTGTATGAGTGTCTTAATTAATTAGCTTTGCCGATGGTACCTACGCATGGTCAAGGATGGCGACATCTTGAACAAGGACTGTTTAAAGTGGTTTGGTTGATATAAAAACCTCAGAAATTTTTCTTGTTACCACTTTGATATATTTATAGTTATATCAACCACACCACTTTACAAGTCAAGTGTCACGTATCTTCGTTGAAATTCCTTGAACTTTCCATTTAAAATTTAATTTGAAAAGACCTATTTAAAGACGTTATAATCAGTTATTTGCTTACCGTATTTTCTCGATTTAAAGCCGGACCCCGATAACAGGCTGGCATCTTATAAACGCCGGGTCAAAACTGCTAATTTCTAAATAAACGTTAGGGGCATTTGAACGAGGTCCCGGCGTTTGCTCGAGGTCCCCATTTGCGGTATGAGATTACAAGTGAAAATGATATCTTGAATATCACTGCTACGTCAAACTACTAAGTACGGGATGCTGCTTTGGTAATCTGGATAAATGTGCAAAGGAAAAGAACCGGCGAAACATAACTAGGATGGATGCTGTACAACAAAATAAAACACATCATCAATGTCCGCGTTCGTGTTGTATCACTGACGCACTTTCTTTCTATTTTATAGTACTCTCTATATTTGGATCCCTCTAGTGTTTGTTAGTTTGTTTTCATGAGTCGTCCTCTCTGGGAGGAAATCGCGCATTGAACAGTAATAGGGAAGAATGTTGGCGCAGTGGTGAAAGCACTCGCCTTCCACCAATGTGTCCCGGGTTCGATTCCCGGACTGGGTGTCATATGTGGGCTGAATTTGTTGGTTCTCTACTCTGCTCCGAGAGGTTTTTCTAGGGGTACTCCGGTTTTCCCTCTCCTCAAAAACCAACATTTGGTTTAATTTGATTTAATTTGATTTGATTTGAGATTTGTAATTAGTAGGCGAAGGGCCACCTCGTGGAAGTACTACTAATACATTATTATTATTATTATTATTATTATTATTATTATTATTTGAAGGTCACCTTTCTTGCACTCCATTATTTAAAAAGCAGAGGGAGCAGAGTTGGCGCAGTGGTGAGAGCGCTCGCCTTCCACCAATGTGTCCCGGGTTCGATTCCCGGACTCGGCGTCATATGTGGACTGAGTTTGTTGGTTCTCTACTCTGCTCCGAGAGGTTTTTCTCCGGGTACTCCGGTTTTCCCCTCTCCCAAAAACCAACATTTGATTTCATTTGATTTATTTAGAGTTGATTTGATTTAGTCTCCCCAATTAGTAGAGCATCTGTGCTCGGCTAAATACATTTGAGACTTAAATAAAGTGATTATTATTATTATTATTATTATTATTATTATTATTAAAGCTGGTCCCTTTTAACGTCGGTTTCAAATAAAACCTGCGACCAAATCGCCGATTTTTTTAAATAAACGCCAAAGGCGTTTATCGAGTAAACACGATAGTAAGGTTGAGTGGAAACATGACCTGTTAGAATTACAAACAACCAAAATAGTTTACTTACTTTCATAATCTAATGCGACGTTTAGTAAACATAAAAGGTTATCTTTCATTAAAGGGACTAATGATTGGTAAATATTCTGTGAAATGCTAGATAGTTTTATGGTCACATAACTTCTTCATTACGTAAAGCGCGTAAACAGTGAAAAAAAAAAATGACTGTACTGAGTGAGATTTATTAACACCGTGCTCGCTCATTTATTCATTCATTCATCCATCCATCCATCCATCCATCCATCCATCTACCCACCCGTCCGTCCGTCCGTTCGTTCGTTCGTTCGTTCGTATCTTTACCTATTTATTTATTTATTTGTTTGTTTGTTATCTGTACAATAGAATTCATTACGGCCCCAGTCATGTATCTCAAGAATAAAGAAAAAACAAACTCGGATTAAAAGCCCTGGGAATCTTTAGTTTTTATACCAGAATGGCTCCGAATTTGCCCAGAAAGACGTCCCACTGGATTTTAAGCCGGCGAAAATGCACTCGTTATTCCCTGCTAGGAGGGGCCTCTTTTCCTTGTATTCAGCGTGTGGGAGAAAAGATACCTCTGCCTTGGTTCGCAATGGTCTTTGATTAAACCGCCGTCCGCGGTCGTGGACCGAGGTTTTAAAACGCATGCTCCCTTTATTGTTTGCTGACCGATTATGTTCTAAAAGCATCACGTCATGGTTCGGTCGCTAAGAAACCGCGGCGCATGCTCAACACAGACCGTTTCGACCAATGGCAGAGGTTTCTCTCGCACGCTGAATACAAGGAAAACATGCCTCTGTTACCAGGGGACAGTCGTTAGCGATAAAAATTGTGAAAAGATCTAAACGCTTAAACCTATTTTGTTTTTCCAGGGAGCCATATTTGACATTTTGAAAGCGTACGGGTCACGATGACTGGATAGCATCAGCTGTATTGAGAGATACAACTAGTATATATCGAGCAGGAAAATAGAAGCCAAGAATAAAAATGGTAGAAGATGTAAACGATCGTCGCAGTTATTAACGCTACAAAGGGGGAGCGAAGAGAAGCCCGCAGCTGCTAACAGAGCAGTTGTAGTCACTGACCATCAATGACAAACGCTTTGACAACAAACAAGCCGCAGAATATCCCCGTGCGTTGTTTCGAAACAAGAAAGCTTTCCACTTTAATAGATAGTCTGTTGTGTCATCTACTAAATGATGTCAGTAATATGTGATACGTATGCGAATAGCGCCGCTCGGACCAGGTGACGTCATCCAACCTGGGAGGCTTTTTTTTAGCTTTTTCACTTTTCAGTTTTGGCTTGTATGTCGAAAGAACAGTAGCTATCGAACTTGAAAGGAAAATAGACAACTAAAACAAGGAAAATAAATAATAAATAGGTGTACTCAACTTCCCTTTTCAACTTAATTTATTTGCAGTTCATATCAACCGTTAAACCACACCTCACTTATCATTTAATACTTCTTATATCTATGAGGCGATTTTCACCAAATTCACAGAAAACACGTTTCGAAGATAAATGAAGAGTTTCTGAAACGGACAGGCTTCCGGAAAAAATTATCTTGAAAAAAAAATAAAAATAACAAACAAACAAACAAAAAAGAGGGAGGGGAGCATAGCAACCACGCCTTATACGTCCGAGGATTAAATATTCCCATGACCAAATTCCACTTCATGTTGACTTGCACCTGTCTTCGCGATTCAGTCAAAATCTTTAATAGCCTTTCGATTCAAAGAGTGTTGTGAGACTAGCGGCGAGGGTGGAGAAGCGGAATAAGAAGAGGGAAAAGGTACCTACCCCAGAGGTCCTCAAAAGGGAAAATTCCCATCAGTTAAACGGAGTCAAGCGAATAATTCGACTCTTTGCGAAAATAATATGTTATTCAACGGAAGTTTTAGTCGGATAATCGAACCCTTTTTAATTTTTTGAAGCAACTGGGGCCCGTTTCTCGAAGCTCCCAGAATTACCGGACTCGTTAAGCTGTTTTGTTTTCCTTTCCAGATGGGAGCTTCAAAGGTTTTGAAAATTATGAAGTGAAGTTATCAGCTGAAGAAAAAAATGGACTTCATTCAAGGTCAGGATACACCATTCAACCAACCATCCAACGCCCATAGTTTACAATTAAAATTGCGATTGTTAAAACGGCCAAATGATAACAAAACCGTTTCACCAAGATACTACAAAAGACTAATGAAAGATGTACAGAAGAGGAGGAACTAGTACTTCCTTTTGATAACAAAATTCATGTCTGGGATAAACCGAACAGTTAGCACAGGTACATCTGACCCTACAAAGACTTAGGCCCGATTCAGATACCGATCTTTTGATGATCCGAACTTACTTCGAATTTGGACCGACACAAATTAACAAAATTACGTCTGTTTACGAACTTAATTTACTGTTCCACGTGCGTTCCTATTACAGTTCCAGTTCCAGTTCCAGTTCTGAGTAAAACGTCTTAAGTATATACAACATAATAATTTGTGCATGTTCGGCAAAGTTCGGCGTCTAAATCAAAGTCGAAATTTTCACCTCATACAGGGGAAAACAACGGCTGAGCCGATCCAAATTAAAATAGCCGTTCTTAATGTATTCAGACGCCGAACTTTTGATGTACTTAATGAATTAAGTTCGCTTAATGAAAAATTACGGTGTCTAAATCAGGCCTTAGTCATGCGTAAAATGAAATACAAGTGCCACGCTTCTTCGATTCATAATCACACTTTTACCTATCATCGCGAGCTCTCTTTAATTTTAACGTCAGTAAACGAAGGAGACTTTTTTTTATAACGAATTGAAGTTTTGGCTGTGGTCTAACAGCTGTTCCACTGACAATGACATGTGATGTCTGCAAAAGCGTTACCTTGGCAACTTCTTAGGAAACTACGGACGTGATTATCGCTTTGTGTAATTGTCTGAGCTGTATTCTCGGGGTAGCAAAACTGCATTTGAATCGCTGATACAGTACCTCGTTGTAAAATCCTGACAAGCTTAGATGGTTTATTTCTCTCCCAATTGGTGAGATTCTAATGAATATCTCCGGCGGTACAAATTATGCTCACTTGTCTCGTAACATTTCTTATTTCTCCCCCTGTCCAGAAAGGGAGTGCTAGCAGTATATAAGGCTTTATGGAGATGGAATTTGAAATCTTGAAATAAAAGATAGTAGCTTTTTATACTCATCTCCCCGAATAGAAGTGGCGTTAGTTCAGTTTCTTTTTCCTGTTGTACAATTTTACTATATTCTACTTTCTCCGCATAGCGTTTTTCGGGAAAAGGCGTGATCATAACAGTGCGAATTAAGTTGCATGGTAATAAACTGGTTAAAATTTTGAATCAGCTGTGGTCAGACGATTTCATTCAGAGATGCTGCCTGACCTTCCGATAGAGGATTTTCACCATACATGACAAAAAGACACCAGTTATGGAACATATGATCCTTCTTCTTTTATGCGTGTTCGTTCTCTCACGAAATTCATGTATACATAACCTTTTGCTGCCACCATCATCAATTAATCGTTCCGAGAGAAAGCATTAAAGGTAGATGAGAAGAAGTGGCACTTGCATCATCATACGCTCGTCATAATTGGTCAAGTGAAGGCATTTGAAAGTTAAATCAAAATATCTTTCGCGGTTCACACATACAAATACCCAGGAGCCCATGACGGCTATGAATAGATCGTGATTAAATGTACCGATGCCATATAACGTGACATTTCTGGTTTGGCAACTCATGATGGTGTAAGCCATAGTCAGTTGTAATCATTTGTGATTGTTTAGCGCATGCACTTGACTGTCACGAAAAAAAGGGGAACATTGCTGGCAAACAGGATATTTTGTCTATAATACTGAAACCCAGAGGATTTCGAACAAATTGTAGTATAATTATTAACTGTATATTTGACCAAATGGCTGACTGAACCACTTTGGCCTTTACAGCATTTGGTGCTAAGAAATGTTTTACAGCTACCAACAAATTAAGACGAGAGCCGCAATTAATCCGCTCATTTGCAGCTTATAGAACGACACTATATTAAAATGCACCTAAAGGCAAAAATGTTTCTTTCATAAGATAATTCTTTTGACTTATAGGAAACATACTTAACCGTTTTCACCTCAAAATTCTGCTTTAAATGTGGTGCACAAGCTATGTAAAGTTAGCATTTGAAACTAGCAGTCATATGGCCCCACGGCCGTGCTGTGAGAGGCATGGGCCTATTCTCGATTTAACGTCACAAACTGCTTTGCATTCAAGTTTTCAAAGAGTTTTTGCATTACAAAACAGTTTGTGACGTAAAATCGAGAATAGGCCCCCAGTTAAACAACTGTGTAAGTAATCATGGTGCTGGTTCCAGTTAGTTTGCCAAACAACACATATAGAACATAATACATGGTATATGCCCTTTAAGATATCATCCCTAGTGTATATATTTGGTCGCAAAATGAAAATAGCACGTTTTTTGTGATCGTAATCAAGACCTACGTTTCGCAAAAGAATGTTAAATAACACTCTTTTACTTTTCAAAATGGACAGAAGAATAATCTTTGAATTTTGTTCGCGCTAAGTATGCCTTGACAAGTGGCTGCAATTTACTGTAAGTCGGTTGCCAAACGGAAAATGAATGCGCAATGCTTTACGATGTAGTATTTCACCGCAACAAGGGAAAGCGAACGCGAGCTGTTCAGGTCTGTTTCCTCAGAAAATCGCTTTCGCCAGTTTGTCTTTCTTTCTTATGCCATCGAGATAGCGCCAGACTGATTCGAGCCCGTGCAACTTTCCTATAAAATCATTGTCGGCAAAAGGCAAAGACCGTGGAGAAACTGACCCAGCGCACCATATATAAATCTTCAGTGAAGAGACAACCCGTACACTTCTGGCAAGCGACTGTAGTTCGTATTAAATCCAAGGCCGATGGTTAAAGAAAATGAGAAAGAAATAGTCACTGCAAGTCGTCCTCAGTTGTTAGCAAGCAAGATCATCTTCTAGGTTATGATCTTCGTTTGTTTTAGCCAGATGTCTGTCAATCCGAATTTACTAAGCTGGGAAATGGTTTTTCCGTCTTTTGCTCTATAAACCATACAATAAAATAACGTTTACTCTCGTAGCTTTTCCTCGAGAACACCGAGGCTTTCCATCACAGCAATCATGTTCCTCTTCATATTACAGTATTGTTGCAATACGGTGCTAAAATCTTCAGAATCTTCAACGCTTACTGAAATCGCATCGAATCAGTAATTCTAGGATCAAGTGGCAATTGTTCACGACGTTCTTCTCAAACTAATTAATAATTCATAATTTCTATTGCCAATAAAAAGCGGCTACATTCATCACTAGCATGAGTTTGATACCCGATGAAAACCCAGTTGAAAATTACGCGTGTTTTGGATTAGATATCCAAACCAAGCGTGGTTTTCATCTGGGTTTTCATTGGGTATCAAGATTCACGCATAAAAACAAAGCAAATTAAACACAAGAGCAGTATTTACTATTAGCTATACAGTGATAGTTAATTTTTTTCATTTACAGAAAGTTTACATCATGATTTGTAACTTCGTGAGCCAGCAGTTAAGAGATACGGCATCCATTTACGTTGGGGTTTTCGGTTTTGGCCATTTTTAGGTCGGTTTTTTCGGTTTTTGCACCGAAAAACTTCGGTTTTTCGGTTTTTTGGTGTCTGTTACGGTATGCGGTTTATGCTTTTATTAGCATTCGGTTTTCGGGTTTCGGCCACAATACAAGCGGTTTTTCGGATCTGGGATCCGACTAGTTCAGTTCGGTTTCTCCTAATTGGTTTTAGTCTTTTTTCGGACGACACCAGTACCGTTTACACCACTGAGTAACCATTTTACAGTCAAAGCATTTCACACGTGACTGATCGCTACAAGATTTCAATCGAATCTCTGAATTCACTTCTAAGCTCCCCAAATTATTGATTTTTGATGGAGCTTTTAGTAGGATAACTTTTTGGCCATTTTGCGATTGCAAATACAGAGAGTAGGAGATATGCCTGATTAGGACCCACGGGCCGGCAAAGTCCGTTTACTAGATACCGGCGATTAAAAGAAAAAAAAAAAGGTAAAAGCAAAGTAACTGTAGCACCTGCGTCCTAACATGCTTGTTGTGTAGTTTGAAATGAGACCTAATTTAACGAACCGTTTTCATTTTATGTTAGCCTGTTCCAGACGTTCAAAATAGTAAACGGAGCGCGATAGTACGGCAGAGAGAGGCGAAAATAAAGCGGCGAAAAATGGAGAAGGGCTTGGGATTGGAGGCAGGAAGGAATGCCTGTAAAACTTTCTTTAACAAGACGCATATCTGCGTAAGCTTGGGCTTCTTTCCTGGCATATCCAGCTGTAAACGCCAGAAAGTTGTTTTTGTCGATTATTTTACAGCTCTAGCGTAGTACAAGCTTGTAAGCATTGTATATTCCTGGTCTAAATTTTATCCTCTGTCCGTTGTTTACGCCCTGTCTGTAGTCTGCGTTTTACACTGACCAATTAAGTAATACATTTTAGAAACTAATAAAGGTTTAGTGTGGGTCTACCGCAACCGGTGTGTGCATTTGTACATGGTTTGAGCGGAGAAGAAATCATAGTGTTCGTGCTTCACTTTCAAGGACGACGCTTGATATAAATCCACCATTTTTTTTAACCATGTGCGTGCTCTCTAATCATGCGCATGCGCAGAGACAATAAGAAGGGACGCATGCGTTTTAGGACTCTGACGGCGATTTGTGACTGAACGCAGAAAAAAGAACGAAGGGCATTTTTTTAACCTTGGTCTCCCTTTGGGAAGCACAATGTAAAAAGCTCTTCCGGTATACAAGAACCTGATATATCCCTCTGATTGGTCAATTTTGACAGTTGCTGTCAACACAAAGCGCGATCATGGCGGATCCGGTAAAACATCTCACGCAAAGTTCCAAATGGTAGTAAACAACGTGCTGAAGAACTTTCCACACATTGTTTCGCTTTGCGAAGAGCAGGTAGATTGCTTGCAGAATCTTGTCGCTGGAGAGATGTTTTTCGCGATCCTCCTAGCGAAGGGTGGAAGTTGTGAAATCGTGTACGGAAATCCCTGAGAGCTCTTTGTCAAAGGAATGGAAAAAAAGAACTAGAGGAAGGAGACACTCGGATAACTTTGTTTCCTCAGCACTTTATGGTTCAAAATACTCAGCGAGTGTCGCCTATCATTCGAGAATAATTTTTATTAATTGCGAACGGACTGCATTAGATATATATATATATATTTATTCGTATCAAACTTTCAAATTAATTTGAATATTGTAATAATCCAACCGTAGCCTGAGTGTGACCTCATTTGAAATATCTCAGATATCTATTGTTGGTCGGTTTATTTCTCACGTGCCTTGAACGCTTCGTGTGGTGTTTACATCCAAATCGGCCTCGGAATAACCTGTGACAAGAAGAGCTACCACACTCTGCTGAAAGATGGCCTTTCCGCGGCTATTTGCAGCTTTTGAATATCTTTTTCTTGGGAGCGCGTTCGTTGAAAA
>JAEMWC010001274.1:187500-204723 GCA_016490735.1 Pachyseris speciosa | reverse complement strand
AAAAAAGTAATATTAAACAACTGTATTCTAATTTTGATGGTGGCCATTCAATATCATAATATTATTCCTATAATTTTATCTGAAAATCCTGGTTTATGAGTTTGTGGCTCTGTCAATTACAAGCCAAATAGGCTAGGTTGATGTTCTATATGTAAGCTTTAACAGATCAAAGACAAATAATTATAAATGGAGATTTTTTCACAATAAGGATGGAAATGATTGGCATACAGCTATCACTATAAATGAATCACTTATCAACTGAAAAATGGTAACATAATATGGATCGATTACTTTAACACTTGCAAAAGTTTTGACGCATGTAAGTAAGCTTATTATACCAATGAAATCTACTTTATGCAGTAATAGTCTCTCATAGCTTACCTTGTCTTTGCGGTGGGTATTTGGTTTATGTTAGTACATGATGGGCCTTGTTCGACACCAGCACATCGCACGAGCCTACCGGATAGCCAAAGTGTTCCGCGCAAGCAATCTTCAGGTTTTCAAGCGTTAAATCATCGCTGGAAAACTCGACGAATTCTCTCGGTTGTACCGGGCGAAACGTTTGCTTGTTGTCAGGTTCTGCTGTCAACCTTTGCACGATGATGTCGCTTGGAGCCGTTCCTTTAGCACTTTTGCGAGGTCGTGTTGCTTGCTGTTTCTTTTGTTTGACATTTTTTCTTGAAGGGCTTTCCAAACTTGGTTCATTTTTGCGGCATCGTGGATCAAAGACTTATAACTTTCCAATAGCACCCCTTGGATCGAAATCCGCCAGAAGATGGGAAAGCGTGAGCTGAAGTGTTCAAACTTCACACTTCATACAAACAACAGGACATGTCCGCATTTTGGGTCAGACCACAGGAGCCCAAAAAAGGCGGGAAATATGCGTGCAAAGCATCCTGGTCTATGATAACGACAGCCACGTGGAAATAACATTGGTTTTTTTTTTCCTATGTCGATTTCCAATGTTGATTTTCAATGTTGATTTTTTATGTTGATTTTCGATGTTGGTTTTCAATGTTTTTTTTTATGTTGATTTTCGATGTTGATTTTCAATGTTGTTTTAAACAATGATTTTTCTTTTTTCTTTTTTTTTTTTTCGATTATATTTTTTTCAAAAATATTTTTAGTGCTTAAATATTATTTTTTTTATTTTCTTTTTACTTTTTAATTTGACAACAACTTTTTTTTACTTTGCATTAATTTTTATTACAATATTATTTTTCTCCCTTTTTTCTATTTTGATTGCTTGTATTTTTCGTTTCTTTCCATTTTTTATTCTTTTCTCCTCAAAAACTTACATATTTTACTATGATAATGCTGGGCCACCATAGTGCTGACAAATATTTTGAGCGTTGGCTGCAGAAACCTCAGTAGAAATTGGTTACATTTTGTGACTGATACATTTAAAATTTTGAAGTTAAGATCCCCAATTAATGGAGGTAAACAGCATTTCAGGGCAAGGAGAGTGGACAGTCATGCACAGGTTAAATATAAACAGAAGGAATAGAGTCTACAATTACTTTGAAAATAAAATTATATTAAACTGTTTATTTAATAAGTCAGGAGGAAAAGACTGATGAAGTAAGGTTTCCATTGGAACTAAAAGGCCTTTTACATGGCAGAAAAATTTAGTCTGGACCCGAAGAGTTTTGTAAAGAAACAGTCAAATTTTTGCGGGATATTGGGTCCAGGCCAAATTTTGCTCCAAATACTAAGCCTTTAAATTTGGTAGTTTGTCAGACATATTAGACAATTTTCTCTTGATGATAGCGACCTTTAGTTTGGAGTAAGAGTTTAGTTGAGCACGAGTATAACTTTTCAAGCCTAGTGCTTATGCAGCCCTGTTGTTATCAGGTTTCCAGCAAGAGGGAGGAGTGAGGGCTCTGGGAATGTACACTGTAACTGGATTGAAATCGAAAAGTCGTACTCAATCATGTACTCCTACTGCTATCTAAAAGACTCTAATACATGTAGCTGAAAGTTGTACACTCTCTTTCCCTTCAGGCAGATGTTCACTTTCTCTATAAGTTTGTCCTTGGATAAGCTGTACAAGCCTGAGCAAAGGTACATGTGAAATAGCTATTATTTTTGAAAACACATAATTATATACATGTAGGTAATCAATGAGTAATCAGTATAATTGTAAGTTTTGGAGTAGAAAGGAGACTGGTCTAACTCTTGTCTCTATAAGTTATGATGTGCAGACTAAGTTGCAAACTCAGTGTGCAAGTCCACATACATGTACATGTACTTATGAAGATTCCAGCTACAGTATGATTTAAATGTACATTGTATGAGATTGTGCACCATCCTTTTCATAAGGGCTTTATTGGGAGGATGGCTTCTAAACAAAATTACAAATTTATCAAGACATTGTATGGTGTATGTGCCTACATGTTAACTTTTACAGAAGGGCATTTGACTGATCGCTCAATAACAGTCAACTCTCTCACAGTAGACACCTACAGTATAACTTGCACTGTAAGGCAGATACATTGTTACCCCTTTACATGGACATGGCTAGCTGGTATTAAACATTAATGGGATTTTGGCAACTAACAATCACTTGGTACAAAATCCACTATGCTGTAGAGCAAGCTACATTTTGGGGACATCCTAAAGAAAACAAATTCATCCAGTCAAGTATTAATGAAGTTTTTCTGTTTCTGTGTGTTACTTGCTTTAATCAGCATGACAGATTTGTACCATGTGGTTATTTGCAAAGGGCCCATTTCATCTTAATCCTTTAAATGCCCCTTATCAGGGGCTTCAGTAAATTTGATAGTGCATTGTAGGAAGTAAACAGTGTAGTACTAAAAATAAAACACAAACAGTGGAGAATTAAACATGGTAAACCAACGTATTTTATATAGACTTGACATTTCGTATGCTAGGCAACATATATTTTCAAAAGGGACCGTTACAATTTTTGAAAACTGTTTATATACTTTTAATACAGGGGTCTGGATCCAAGATCAAGAAAAACTATCTTAACAGTAAATATGTGAAAGGATACACCTTATTAATAAAGCAACAACTTCTCACTACTAATGTTTACATTAAAAGCTGGCTTAAATTCTTGGATACATTGTAAATAAGGTTTCCTTAATTTTGCAATGATAATCGGTTTTGCCCGTTGCTAAAATGTCAAAATGATCCCACTTGATGTTGTGTCCAGTGGTTTTAATGTGGTCAGCAATAGCTGATGTGTGGTCATTTTTAGTGAGCGCCTTGAAATGTTCAGTTTTCCTGTCATGAAGTCTTCTTTTTGTCTTACCGATGTAAAAATCAGTGCAGTCCCAGCAACCGGCCTTATAAATGACTTTAGACGTCTGAGAGCGGTTTAAGCGGTCCTTATAAGGAAAGAAAGACTTGATGGCCCGGCCCACAGTAGCCGCCATTTTCTGTCTGACGTACAAAATGAAAAGCGCACGAAGACTAAAGGTGCGGTTATACGTGCTACAAAATCGAGCTACAAAACGTGTAACATTGTTGCGTAGCGAGTTTCAGTGTCATGTAGCACGAATTACTACGCGCGCTACAAATTCATGTATTGCGTGATCTTGTTGCGCTAATTAAGCGTTGTGATTGGCCAATTTATGACATCCAAGATGGCGGCCGAGAAGAGGCGCCGCAAAGCAACGGCCCTTTTGTTTATAGCTTTGTCACTTGAAGACGAAGGGTCGGTCCCACGAAAGAGAAATAGGAAGTTGTACATGAGAGAATGGATTGCTAGGAGGGAGAATAAGGGAATTTATCATCAGCTGGTTAAGGAACTGGAGGTCGAAGATCTGGCAGCGTATCGCAACTTTTTTAGGGTCACGAAGAGTCAGTTTCGTTTTCTTGCCGAAAAAGTCAGCCCAATCATTGCCAAAAAGGAGCAACCTTACCCACTAAACCATCTTCGGCCTTCCATCAAACCTGACGAGCGACTGGCTGTGACCATAAGATATTTGGCCACTGGAGAAACGCTGCACTCACTTGAATACAGTTTCAGAATTTCACGCCAAGCAATTTCCGCTATTATTATTGAAACATGTAATACTCTTTACTCCGTCTTGGCTCCAGATTATTTTAAAACACCCAAAACCAAGGAGAAGAATGGGAAGAAGTATCTTCGAACTTTACTTCAAGGTGGAATTTTCCAAATGGCACCGGAGCAATTCACGGGAAGCGAATTATAGTCCAACAGCCCAAAAATTCTGGTTCCCACTTCTATGACTACAAGGGTCGCAACAGCGTAATATTGCTTGCAGTGTTTGGACCTCACTATGAATGCCTGTGGGCCAGTGTTGGTACAAATGGGAGATCGTCAGACGCTGCTATTAGGCAAAATTCAGACTTGAAGGAAGCTCTTCAAAGTCCAGGAAATCCACTGAACCTTTCCCCTCCAAAGGAATTACCCGGAAGAGAAAAGACGGGACCTTACGTGCTCACGGGAGACGACGCATTTCAACTAACGCGCTACCTTATGAAGCCATTTCCACAGTCTGGGCTCTCAGTGGAGCAACGGGTTTTCAACTATCGGCTCTCAAGAATGAGACGAATTTCAGAGAATGGATTCGGCCTGCTGGCAAACAGATTCCGTGTTTTCCGAACTTTCATTCTCCTAACCCCCGAAACAGTACGTTCTTTGGCCGCCCTGGCATTACATAATTTTTGAGGTAAGCCAAAAAGGTGTCAATTGTCAGGGCAAATACCTAAAATATGTAAGGTCGTCGACACTGTCTGAAGAGGGGGCAAGTTGTCTGACATTTGTTTTATTGAATACTGTATGGATCTTCCTAAATAAATTAAGAAAAACAAGATTTCAGTGTATTCCTTTTTTTTCAATCACTTAACTAAGATTGTTATCAATAGTCATTGATTGCTTTTGAGAGTTATTTTTGCATTTTCTTTTATTGCATTTGCTTATCATCATCAGAGTTTTCGACCAATCAGTTGCTTAGACAGACCACGAGGACACACAGGGTAATGTCATTCCTGGAACATGGAGGGATGGCAGTGATAATTCAGCTGTGCCAGCAACACGGTTAGATTACCGTCCTGTGTGCAGCAACAATTATTCCAACGAGGCGAGGCTCATCAGAGACGAATTCAAGGAGTACTTTAATTTAGAAGGGGCTGTCTATTGGCAGTGGAGGCAATGTGGCCTTGATTGTGTAACATCTAAGTAAGCGTATAATATCAAAATCCTACTTGTTTCTGATTGACAGTTTAATGGTGTATTTGCAGAGATTTGCAGTTTTAGAATTTTCTAATTCATAACCACCCCTTTAGAGATCAACATATGTAGCATGAAGGAGTGTCACATACCACCTGGTATATTAAAATAATACACAAATTGCAAACTATTAACAACTGTTTATTTGGAAATCAAGCTTATCCAAAACAACAACAGGAAAAAGAATAATATTAGCATCATTCAGAAACACACTGTATACAATAAATCCCTTTGTACTGTCCAAAAAATGTGATGTTGCCAGAAATTCTCTGATGGCTTTCACTCAAAAAGATTAATACTTTGAAGTAAGCTCAGATTATTGAATGTAAATTTTTATTCACAATTTCATCCATGAATTAAATTTTGGTGACTTTAAACAGTTTTGTCTCTTTTTTCTTTATCTTAAACTATAGCATTACAATATTTGGCATCTTACTTGTACAAATTAGGTAAGACTGATTTACCATATTTCCTCAAATAAGCGCCGGAGCGATTGTTTAAAATTTTAGCCAAAAGAGGGGGTGCTTATTCGGATAAGGGTGCTCAATCGAGGGGGTTCTTATTAAGTTTTTCTTAAAATGAAATGTAGCTCTGTTTTGGCTAATGCACATACAGTCATGTAAAGGAACTCTGCGGGCACAAGGAGATAGAGATAACTGGAAGGGACTTTTGGAAAATAGACTGTTCTCCTACATGCACTGATGCCGGTGAAGGTGAAGCTTGATTCCAAATAAAGTGACAAGGAAAACCTGTTTTCATTGTCACTATTTAAGAAATTGTGGTGAAGGGGAGGGGGCGCTTATTTGCTATTTTGGCCGAGGGCTGGGCGCTTAATCAGGGGAGGGTGCTTATTAGAGCGTGGGAGCTGATTTGAGTAAATATGGCAATACAGAAACATAAAATAGGGTGTAAAGCGTGTCCATCATACAGGTATTAACCATTCTCACAGACTGCAATAACCCTACAGAGGGTTTTCATGTGACATCATAAAAAACTAAAATTCAAAACTAAACAGACTTTTGCATTTTTATCTTCATCACATAAAAGGCATTTTAGAAATGTAACTGCTTGCAAGTTTTCACCTCAGTAGCTTGCTTTGTTTTGAAAATAGAGCAGTTTGAATTTTAGAGTTTTTCACAGTGCGTGATATAAAGATGTCTGCTCACAAGATGTCACTTACATGAAAACATCAATTCACTGTGTGTTTTTGAGGTTTGAAAAGCCAACATGGTAAGAGAAGCATCTGTGAATGTTTGAAAGCTTGACAGAGAGAACAAAGTCTTTGAGATAGCTAAGGTAAGAAACATGTTTTAACTCCTTTCCGGCCGCCATTTTGGCGTCCCTCAGACATGACGACGCGTGACTGAAAACGCTCTATATGCAGTCCAGGGAAAGTAGCACAAAATGCACTTGAACATTATGTTAATACAATGTGTGAAAGCTGATGTTTGTAAAGTTGGCATTCTGTAACTGGCCAGAGTTAGTACAGGAACTGAGCTGGCCTTGGGAAGACCCGAAGGCCTCCATTTCAACCTGATAAATAACAAAATAAATAAATAAACAGGCCTTTATAAAGTGCATCTCTAAAATAAAAATTTGAAAGACATTAAAAAACTTACCTCAAATATGACATCTTTAATTTTCCTTTTGCTAGAATCAACTGTCTGTCTGACATTTTTCTGAGCGTTGACTCAATTGACTTCACAAAATGACTAATATCATCTTCACTGGCAACTTGAGGAGTGGCAGCAACTGGCTCACGAACTGGATCTCTTAAGCAGTTGATAGCTTCTTTGAAAAACTCGAGCTTTGCCTCCTCCATGCTCGGTCCTTGACAATTCAGTTTTCATCTTTTTTGTTGGACGGGCAGTTGGCACAGAGCTGGGCTCCTCCAGAGTGCTTGTTGGTGGGTCAGCCTCGTCAATTCCTTGAATGAACGACATATTTTTATAGAACGTCCAGCTGGAACAGTACACACAGCATCAATGCCAGAGCCACTGACTTTACTTCCCTCTTCCCTTTTAAGCTCTCGATTGAATGTGGTCTTCAGAAAATTCCACTGCTTTTTTATTTCGTCTTGCTTCCTGTTTGGCAAGATGTCGCATGCAGTTTGGTAGTTTAGGTCCTTAAGGGCTCTATCTCTGTATGATGGTAGTTTGTGATTCCATAGTTGCTCGTTACTACGATAGAAATCTATCAGTTTCTCAGTTTCTTCGTCGGTCCACTCTCTGTCCTCTTTCACCTTCGCTCCCCGTAGAACATCCTCCTTCATGTACGCTACCGCTTGATAAAACTTCCATTTTGGCCTCTGCCCATCCTGTTCCTTCTTTATTTCTCTTGACAATGCAGACCTCACGCTATGAATAAGACGCTTCAAGTTGGCGATAGGAAATTTGTAGTCCTGGGACAAAGTTTGTAGTGCTTTGGCCCTTGCGTCCCGGTCTTTATATTCAACTTTTGACGAGTCCCAAAGGCAAGGGTGTTCCTTCAGATCGTTTAATAGACGAAATTTGTCTTCCTCTTTCAATAAATCTTTCAAATCAGGTAAAACTTCTTGATTTTCATCCGTTATTTTCTCAGAGACTTCGTCTAGATCTTCACGATCAATTCAGTCTGCCATCTTTGTTTTTCAGGCAAGTGTCGTCATGACGACATGGCTGAGCAGCCAATCAAAAGCGGGATTTGACGATCACGTTGAAGCGCAAACGGAAACATGTTGCACGAAGTAGAAGTTCTTTCTACTCTGTGCAACAAATTCTGAAACATGCAACAACAAGAAATTGTTGCACAGCATTTTGTAGCGCGTGTAGTAATTCGTGCTACATCACTCTGAAACTGGCTGCGCAACAATGTTGCACGTTTTGTAGCTCGATTTTGTGGCACGTATTATCGCACCTTAACTGTTGAATTACCGCTAGGCAAAAAAAAATTGCGCAGACGGTGGATCTGGGAATGAGAATGGCTTTTCCCTTTTGGACACTTCCGGTATATGCGACAAGCAATTTCGCGGGGAATTTCACACACGGTCAAGATCTGTTTCAAACAGAAATGTCTCCGCCAGGCCAGGAACAACTGCGAGCGGTAAGAGGGTTTCATTTCAATTGATCACTTGCACCGTACATTACATGTTGATGTAAAATCTCGGACAATTCTCCTAAGACTCGCCAAACATTCATTTTGTAAGTTACATTCGTTGATAGCCAAGTGGCAGACTTTCTTCAGGAACTGGGGGCTTATCTTGAGGGTCATCTCAGTTTATTAGATGCTGTAAGTTAAGTTCCTTTTAATACCATTCCAAAATTGGTTTATAAGTGTAGCATACAAGTCGTTTGCGAATTTACTGTGTAACTACTAACACGATTAAAGGGGATTAGTTTCTAAAGAAACTGTGGTGCTGCGTCGGTGGGGGAGTGAAACACGAAAATTTGGTTTATCAACGGAGTTGATAATGTAAGTTGACCACCGTACAGGGATTCGAGCGTTAGCCCTTCGTCGGAGCGAATCGAGGAATTGTGGGTTGTGTATGGTTTATATACAGAATATGGAGCTACGCTATTGGTGGTAACATGGTAACGTGAAAAACAGGAATAAATTAATTGAATGAAAAGCGCTCGTTGATACCGTGGGGATTAAGAGTGCCAATTTGAAAGATCAGTTTTTGATCGAGATTTTTACGGCTTTCCGTGGTACCATGATGTAGGGAAAGGCCGGAGATCGACATGTGTTGTTTGGAATGGTTAGGGAGATTAAAATGCCGAGCGACAGGTTTGGATGCGTCTTTGTTATCTTTCTCAACATCACGAAGATGTTCTCGGAATCGGTCACCAAGTCGTCTTCCTGTTTCGCCGATGTATAACGTTTGCATAATGTGCAGGTTATGCAATAGATAACATTTGCGGAGGTACACGTGAAACGATCTTAACAGATCGCTTAGGGCCCGATATTTTGTCAGTGTTTTGAATGAAAAGACAAGTTTTGCATCGCGAGCGCGCGCATTTAAAAGTGTCAGGTTGTTCAGTTGTTTTGAATGCGCTTTTAACTAGAAAGTTACCTACATTTTTGTCGCGTTTGAATGAAATCAGCGGTGGTTCCGAAAAGATTCTAGCAGTTTCTGGATCATTTTGCAGTATCTTACCCCCGAAAGAGAGAAAAGTCTTTGTAAAAACTCAATCTCATTCCACATAATCTTGGTTTGAACCATTTAAACAGGAATGACACGCGCACTTTATGTGCCAACCTAGTCAACTACAAATGGCTAAAACAGTTTAATCGACACACGCTCTCAGCAGAGTTAAAGCTAGCCTCCAACGCAGTCGTCGAGGGAGGAGGTGAAGTACGCCTCATCTAAAAAATTCGACAGAACGAATTTTCGAGGCAGCGAATTTTCACTGAACTTTCGCCGTAGAGAATAGAACAGCCACAGTCTGTTGTTGTTTTTTTAGCACGCAGCAACGAGCGTGAAATTTCGGCGTCAGGACAAACATAAAATAGTCATATCTCCGGTTCTAAAAGACGTACAGAGACGATTAAAACGGCTAAATACTCTTTCTTCAAGGCTGAAATTTGATATAAATCTGTTTATGATGCTTCGTCTAAGAAATAGAGTTAAATCTTTGAAATCAATGGTCTTAATAGCCCTTTTTACAGTTCTCGGCGCCATCTTGGAATAGTAACCGCGCGAACACGATGTCGAGGCTCGCGTTGAGTCGTGGTTTGTATCTTGAGGTGATTTGTGTAGAACAAGGCGTATATTCTCAGGTTTTCTTCTATTATTTGGATAATGAACGAAAATTACAATCCCCAAGACACTCCTTCGTCTTCGAAAAAGAAAAGAGGAAAGCATTGTGCTGTTTTTGGCTGCAGCAACAGCTACTATGACGAGAACGGGCATTACGCTGGCTACCAAAAAGGATCCCAGAAAGTGGGCAACCCTGCCTAACACCTCTGCTTAGATTGAAATGTTTGGTGGCAAAACCGTTGTTCAAAACACAACTTGATATGTTATTGTACAAGACTGTGATCCATTGTCGTAATTGAGGACCAAAGTTAAAAGCTTCAAGGCATTTTTTAAGGTAGCACCATTCGATAGAAACAAAAGCTTTTTCAAAATCAAGAAAGACTGCTAGGCCTGGAATGTTTTTCTTTTTAGTACAGGACATCATGTCTGTTATGATTCTGATACTCTCACCTATATATCTTCCTTTTACGTATCCTGTTTGATTCGGGCTAATAATCGTGGGTAACACTTTTTCCAGGCGTAAAGCCAAAGCCTTTGTAACAATTTTGTAGTCATTGTTCACTAGGGAGATTGGTCTCCAATTTTTGAGGTATTTTTTATCTTTGTCTTTCTTTGGTATTAGCGATATAATGCCGCGTTTTTGTGAGATTGACATTTCACCATTTTCAAAGGCGTAGTTAAAGCTATCAACCATAATTGGACCAATGGCATTCCAGAAGAAACGGTAAAATTCAATAGTAAAGCCATCAGAGCCAGGTGTTTTATTGTTCATAAATTGTTTCAACGAATTACTACATTCCGCGAGTGTTAACAGCCCCTCGCAGGTGTGCGCTTCTTCCTGTTTAAGAGTATTCAGGCCATCAAACAAGTGTTCAAAATTGGCAGATTCTGGACAGACATTTTTGGATTGATAAATTTCTTTGAAAAAACGTTCCTCTTCTTCTAAAATTTGTTTAGGCTCAAGGACTATGTTACCGTCTTCTTTTGTTAACGAGGTTATATGTTTCTTCTTGTGGTCTATTTTTTCTAGGTTGTAGAAATATTTATTGTTCTTTTCACCGAACTCGTACCATTGTGCCTTACTACGTGTCATAGCTCCTCGTGATTTTTTATTCACAATCTTTGCTAGTTCATTTTTGGCCCGATCCATTTCGACTTTCGTTGCTTCGCTGAAGTTTGACCTTAACTTCTCCTGTAATTGGTTGAGTCGCATAAACAAATTTTTTTCTTCGTTTCGTTTCTGTTTGGCTTTATTTTTAGCGAAAATTATTGTTGATGTTCTAATTTCCATTTTGATCATTTCCCAAAATAAGCCTTTGTCATTGAGGATGCAGTATTTGGCAATGAACTCTGGTATTTGTTTTGTTTATCATCTCCGTGTAACACTTATCCATTAACAATGAATTGTTAAATTTCTAGAATCCGGGGCCGCGCTTTGTTTCATTACTTTCTAAAGATATTGACAGGGTTATAGCAGAGTGATCGGAAAAAATGTTAGCAACGATATTAGCGTTTTAATTTGTATTGCGGATTCCATGCTCTTTGAAATAAATAGGTAGTCTAATCTGCAATAGATTTTCTTGGATGGATTATTCCACGTGAATGCTTGTTTATTTGGATGTTTGCAGCTCCAGGTGTCAATGAGATTGTGAGTTTTCATTAGAGTTTTCATTTCTTGGATAACTGTCTTCTTTTGTTCGAAAGAACGCCCTCCGCATTTGTCAATGTCGTTCATAACACAATTCAAGTCTCCCCCTAGGACTATTCTTTTCCTGGCATATTTGTTTAAAACAGAATTAGATAACCCTCTAAGGAATTGCACCTGTTGAGTCTGATCATTTGGAGCGTAAATATTCAGAAAAACAAATTTTTCGCCTTCTACCAATACTTCAGCAAGGATATATCTACCATTTTTGTCCGATACAATTTGCTCGATGTTAACATCAAGTTTTGACTTGATGCTGATTAAGTAAGCTGCAGTCTCAGGCAAATGTTACAATTTTTTCCCGATTATTCTTGGTTGTAACAAGCGTAGTAAAATAAGCTTCTGAAATAATAATTCAGTCTTGTCACAGTTTTTAAAGTTCTTGTGTCTCGGGATCCCGGAGGGGGATGGGATGGGCCGCGGGGGGGGGGGGGAGTACTCCCTTATTTGGGCTATATATTATAGGTATGTGCGGCCCCAAAGGGTATGGTTTTTTAGCCTTTTTGGTCTGAAATAGGGTATCAGTTTTGACCATTTTGGTCTGAAATAGCACTCTAGTCTTGAATTTAGTGTTTTTTAGAAGTAGCTACTTCTTCATCATAAGGTGATAGCACTATCAACAAAAGCCCTTCTTTTTTATCTTTTAATTATGTTTACGCCAACTGTGTACGTGAAATGGGTCTGAAATAGGGTATCAAATGTTAAGTCAGGTCTGAAATAGGGTAGGGAAAATCGCAGATTTTGGTCTGAAATAGGGTAAGGGTTTCAGGAAGCTGGTCGCACACCCCCACCCAAATTTTCTGAGAGTACCCCCCGGGCTCGGGATACCCACTAATAACCAATGATTAAAATGATTGATAGATTGTTTCAACTGAACTGAAACACACATGTGAAAAGATCCCGGCGACGAAGAAATTATGTTGACTGAATGGTGTTAATGATTTTTTTGTAGACTTTTAACAGTTATAAAAAGGAATCGCTCTTATTCAAAGTATTCACGGTCTTACCTTCACGAAATCTACGATTTCGGACAAAGTCCCCGGAGTAAGACAATGTACTAGTGCTTTGTCAAAAGGTCTTTGTTAGTTTGTCTAAATGTTTTATGCCGATTTATCACAAAATATGGCGCTTCGTTTGTAATAACTGAAAGAATTACAAAGTTTGAGCCATGAAGCTATCCCATTTCTTACACTCTGCTTCTATTCAGAACGAAAGCAACTTTATCAGGAAATTTTGAACGTTTTGTCCGGAAAACAAGTGATACGTGATCGACCACCATGACGGGTCTAGTCGCCTTATTCCAGTTTATTATCTTCTCTTATTATATGACTGGCTCTTTCAGCGATCAAGTTGAATCAATTCTCCTGCTCTGATTGGCTACCCGCGAGATCAAGATAGAGCTATCTTGTCCGTTTGGAATAGCCCGTTCGTCCCGCGTTTTACTGTCTTTCAATAGCATCCTTTGAGTCATATAATGAATCCTTTATTGGCCAAGCTTGTCCGGTCAAGATGGCAGGATATTGGCCTGGCTCATTCTTTTTTTTTTTTTGCGTGTTTATGGCCCTCGACTACGTCTCGGTCCATAAAAACGCGAAAAACGAACTTGGTCAATATCCCAAGCAGTGAAAACGTAAAGCTTGTGGGATGTGGCTGGAGTGACAAGGATATACCTCACAAATTAATGTGATTTGGTAAGCTGAAGCCACTCAAAAGGCACTAAGGTCACATGGTAGTGGGCATTACCCCTTAAATCTACCAAAGCAAAGATTAAGCCCAGGCATTAGCAGGTATTGTGAGGTATATCCTTGTCACTCCAGCCACATCCCACAAGCTTTACGTTTTCACTGCTTGTTTTATGGATATGTGGGTACTTCAGCCTGAGCATTAGCTATGCCATGCTGATGAGGCCTAACAAGGCCAAAAATTTTTTCATGGCTGGTAATGCCTGGGCTCAATCTTTGCTTTGGTAGATTTAAGGGGTAATGCCCGCTACCATGTGGCCTAAGTGCCTTTTGAGTGGCTTCAGCTTACCAAATCACATTAATTTGTGAGGTATATCCTTGGTCAATATCCCGCTATCTTGACCTCACGCTAAGCCAAAAACCATATAACTTATTTTGAAACACAGACCAATGAAAACTGACGGAACGTTCGAGAATTAATACATACAGACCTCAAAACGTTGAAAATGCAAAAATAGCAGTCAGGGATAGCCATCAGTAATACACATTTGAAGCTGTGTTTAACACTGACCTATGGCAGAAACGCTAGAAACAACACTTTTAACAACTTAGAAAGACGTTTCGACCGATCGACTTGGTCGGCCTTTATCGGTCTCAAAAAGCAAACTTAAATTGCTGGCTATCTAACTGTTTATAGAATTTTGCATGTGCTGTACCACCAAAATTTAACGAACACCTGCTGCGCGACATAGCAAATTACAGGAATGACTTATAAACACTCGGTATGCTGATATGTGTAGATGTGTTGGTCCCACTGCGGTCTCTCTGGGAATACCAGGTCTCGAGAAAAAGTCTTCGTTTTTTTTTTATTTTTTTTTATGGTAATCATGCGCCGTGTCCACAATGGTGGCGTGATTGAAGTCTGTGTTGTGGTCAAATTTATATTCGCGTGTTGCGAAATCTTAGAGCGTATCCAACTCTAACCGCCCTCTTGAATGTTCTCTTTTATCCGTATGGCCAAGGCTCTATCTGTCAGTCCATAATAATAACAGTCACGTTAACCGGTACAGTTACTTGATTAAGATATTTACAAAAGGTAACAAATAAAGTGAAATCCTTGTTATTTCATGCAATTAATAGCAAGCTTTCCTATTTTTAACATCACGTTTTCTGGGCTATTAGCCTCAAGACAAAGGAAACAAAAAGCTTTGTTACCAGCAGTTTTTACGCTGCAGGCTCAGAAATGTTCAGTCAGTTATGAGCTATGGTTCGTTCCTTTTCTAGGAAGCTCTCAAATCCCATTAGCATCCAATTGCCTTGACTGCAACAGTTCTAAATGAGCGAATATTAAAATATGCCTTGAAAGAATTTTTTTCATTATCTGACTGCTTTTCATCTCAAAACCAAAACAAATAACTCGAGATCACCCTACCGCTTCATGACACTGACCCTTCCAGGACGAAGAAAATGAGAGCTTGAAGCTAGTGCTAATAATATTTCATGATGCATCACTCATCACTCAAGTGTCAACTGGTTTCGTCACTCAATATTACATCAGCAATTTCCTAAAAAAAATAATTTTTACTGTATATCCAACAGAAATGAAAGTGACGAAGATTCTTATTCTTATCTCTCTTTATTCCTATCTCTACTCTTTATTCTTATTCTTATTCTTATCTTTATTCCTTGGCTTCAGCGTAACTGCTATAAAATAACTTAATATTTGTATCTACTGATTGCAACTGAATACTGGACTGAGCCGCATTTAACGATAGAGGTTGCAAACATTATAACAGATGAAATTCCTGCCAAACAAGGATCTTTGTTCACAAGCACTGAATCAGCTCAAAGTTCACCACTGCACTAATGTATTCATCTGTAACGCAGATGTCTGAATATCTCAGTATTCTAGGATGCATGGAAGAAACTAGACTGGTCTGAACAATACATGATTACGAGATGTAGTGTTAACAAATAAAACTCTACGTTACGGGGGATACGGCAAGGGGTGGGGACTTTGATCCAAAACGCAAATTTTGAGTCAAATCCTTGGGGTAAAGTTTCAAGTTCAAAGTTCCCTACTGTAGGGATTGATATCAAAGAGGCTGACCTGTTAAATGCTTAAACAATACAAACACTCCAGGTTGAAAAATCTCAGTTTCACTTTTTCTTTTAACAACGGGAATGAAATAACACCAAAAGAAACCGATGGTTTACAGTAACAACAGACTGGGCAAATTTTCATTACCTTTCTTTTCTCCATATTGCTCCTGTCTCACGGGGACTTTTGGGTATTTTCATGATAGCAAGTCACTCATATCGAGGCTCTGTTCGGTCGGTTTTCAAGAAGGCAGCATCGCATCATGTATTTTACCATGGCAAATTCCAAGCTTAGGAAATGGTCTTTGATGAATATTATCTCAGTTTTCAAGTTTGATCAAACTTCCCACCTTGCAGTTAAATTTGGGAAAATGTACAAATATATTGCTATAGTTAGACATTAAAGATTATGACCTGTTGTTGTATACCAGAGATCTGAAATATGAACTAAACTTAAATGCCCCAGCACTTTAAGTTTCAAGGAGTGTGAACTGTTAACAGTCAAAACAGTCAAATATGCTTACCTCATGGGATTATGGCCTCCTTTACGTATTGACTGTGCGAACTAAATCCAATTGACAGGAAAATGTTGAACTCATGAAGTTTTACAAATGAAGTAGTAAGCTTACTAAACATAAGCTTAAGCCTGATACAATACTTGGAATTTTTGAAAGATTGATCTGGCCTCACAAAACGGTTGGCAGCAATCTGGAACAAAATGACAATGCAATTTGTTGGGAAAAATTTACGAAATATTTTTTAGGAAAAAAAAACTGTAACTTACAAAAGTAATTCTGGATTTGATTTGACACTCGCTGTAGGATTAAGCTTAAAAATTCCTGCGAAGCGAGAAAGAAATATTGCCATAAAATGTACAAAGAATGGCTATGAATATATGAAAATAAAAGTGGCAATATCATGTACTGTAGCCTAAGAGCAAGCTACATGTACTGGAGACAGACGTACCTTTCTCACAATTCGGAAACTTCCATACTTCAGCCACCACTGCGTAAAAAGCTAAGTATTCAAGAATATTCTTGCTTCGAATACGTGTTCTTGACTCCTTAGAATCCTAGAGTATTCTATACGCACACCACACGTGACGTATTCTCTGGAATATTCGAATGGAATACGCCCGAATACCCTTTGTCCAAAATTATTCGCAAGTGTTCTTTAAGCCATACGTTTTCTAATGTCATGCGCCTATAGTGTGACAGCGAATCAATCCCTGAAAAGAACCCAGTAAGTCTGACAACTGTGTGACATCGGGCCCGAAACGTTCAATATGTTTGACGTAATGGCAAACTCAATGAGAAAACTAGTCTGTTCGGAAGGGTAAGTCTATTCGGAAGGGTAGTCTATTCGGAAGGGTAAGGGACTTTCTTTACGTAAATTTACCGGTCATTACGAAAGCCGTAACTGATAACTGTGTATACGTTTAGTCGCCTTTACGCGTCTTTACAGAAACAAGAAGAACCATGTCGACCCTCTCGAAGCCTTTTCCGCTTTACGCATCTTCAAGGAAGTATGAAGAATTAGTGAACACAGCCATTACCTGAGCTGTAGGCATTCCTTCCTTACCATTCAACTTCGTTCGTGTAAAGGACCTCAGTCCTTTACGTAAGCAAACGGGGCATCACGAAAGCCGGAAACTGGTGAACTGTCTTTACGCACCTGTACGTGACTTTACACAAACGTAAAGAACTGACATTGAAACGTATTGGACTCTTCGAAAAAACAAAGGGCAGATTATTCAATAAAATCGTAAGATGCT
>JAEMWC010001274.1:77500-175000 GCA_016490735.1 Pachyseris speciosa | reverse complement strand
CGTCTGAGAGCGGTTTAAGCGGTCCTTATAAGGAAAGAAAGACTTGATGGCCCGGCCCACAGTAGCCGCCATTTTCTGTCTGACGTACAAAATGAAAAGCGCACGAAGACTAAAGGTGCGGTTATACGTGCTACAAAATCGAGCTACAAAACGTGTAACATTGTTGCGTAGCGAGTTTCAGTGTCATGTAGCACGAATTACTACGCGCGCTACAAATTCATGTATTGCGTGATCTTGTTGCGCTAATTAAGCGTTGTGATTGGCCAATTTATGACATCCAAGATGGCGGCCGAGAAGAGGCGCCGCAAAGCAACGGCCCTTTTGTTTATAGCTTTGTCACTTGAAGACGAAGGGTCGGTCCCACGAAAGAGAAATAGGAAGTTGTACATGAGAGAATGGATTGCTAGGAGGGAGAATAAGGGAATTTATCATCAGCTGGTTAAGGAACTGGAGGTCGAAGATCTGGCAGCGTATCGCAACTTTTTTAGGGTCACGAAGAGTCAGTTTCGTTTTCTTGCCGAAAAAGTCAGCCCAATCATTGCCAAAAAGGAGCAACCTTACCCACTAAACCATCTTCGGCCTTCCATCAAACCTGACGAGCGACTGGCTGTGACCATAAGATATTTGGCCACTGGAGAAACGCTGCACTCACTTGAATACAGTTTCAGAATTTCACGCCAAGCAATTTCCGCTATTATTATTGAAACATGTAATACTCTTTACTCCGTCTTGGCTCCAGATTATTTTAAAACACCCAAAACCAAGGAGAAGAATGGGAAGAAGTATCTTCGAACTTTACTTCAAGGTGGAATTTTCCAAATGGCACCGGAGCAATTCACGGGAAGCGAATTATAGTCCAACAGCCCAAAAATTCTGGTTCCCACTTCTATGACTACAAGGGTCGCAACAGCGTAATATTGCTTGCAGTGTTTGGACCTCACTATGAATGCCTGTGGGCCAGTGTTGGTACAAATGGGAGATCGTCAGACGCTGCTATTAGGCAAAATTCAGACTTGAAGGAAGCTCTTCAAAGTCCAGGAAATCCACTGAACCTTTCCCCTCCAAAGGAATTACCCGGAAGAGAAAAGACGGGACCTTACGTGCTCACGGGAGACGACGCATTTCAACTAACGCGCTACCTTATGAAGCCATTTCCACAGTCTGGGCTCTCAGTGGAGCAACGGGTTTTCAACTATCGGCTCTCAAGAATGAGACGAATTTCAGAGAATGGATTCGGCCTGCTGGCAAACAGATTCCGTGTTTTCCGAACTTTCATTCTCCTAACCCCCGAAACAGTACGTTCTTTGGCCGCCCTGGCATTACATAATTTTTGAGGTAAGCCAAAAAGGTGTCAATTGTCAGGGCAAATACCTAAAATATGTAAGGTCGTCGACACTGTCTGAAGAGGGGGCAAGTTGTCTGACATTTGTTTTATTGAATACTGTATGGATCTTCCTAAATAAATTAAGAAAAACAAGATTTCAGTGTATTCCTTTTTTTTCAATCACTTAACTAAGATTGTTATCAATAGTCATTGATTGCTTTTGAGAGTTATTTTTGCATTTTCTTTTATTGCATTTGCTTATCATCATCAGAGTTTTCGACCAATCAGTTGCTTAGACAGACCACGAGGACACACAGGGTAATGTCATTCCTGGAACATGGAGGGATGGCAGTGATAATTCAGCTGTGCCAGCAACACGGTTAGATTACCGTCCTGTGTGCAGCAACAATTATTCCAACGAGGCGAGGCTCATCAGAGACGAATTCAAGGAGTACTTTAATTTAGAAGGGGCTGTCTATTGGCAGTGGAGGCAATGTGGCCTTGATTGTGTAACATCTAAGTAAGCGTATAATATCAAAATCCTACTTGTTTCTGATTGACAGTTTAATGGTGTATTTGCAGAGATTTGCAGTTTTAGAATTTTCTAATTCATAACCACCCCTTTAGAGATCAACATATGTAGCATGAAGGAGTGTCACATACCACCTGGTATATTAAAATAATACACAAATTGCAAACTATTAACAACTGTTTATTTGGAAATCAAGCTTATCCAAAACAACAACAGGAAAAAGAATAATATTAGCATCATTCAGAAACACACTGTATACAATAAATCCCTTTGTACTGTCCAAAAAATGTGATGTTGCCAGAAATTCTCTGATGGCTTTCACTCAAAAAGATTAATACTTTGAAGTAAGCTCAGATTATTGAATGTAAATTTTTATTCACAATTTCATCCATGAATTAAATTTTGGTGACTTTAAACAGTTTTGTCTCTTTTTTCTTTATCTTAAACTATAGCATTACAATATTTGGCATCTTACTTGTACAAATTAGGTAAGACTGATTTACCATATTTCCTCAAATAAGCGCCGGAGCGATTGTTTAAAATTTTAGCCAAAAGAGGGGGTGCTTATTCGGATAAGGGTGCTCAATCGAGGGGGTTCTTATTAAGTTTTTCTTAAAATGAAATGTAGCTCTGTTTTGGCTAATGCACATACAGTCATGTAAAGGAACTCTGCGGGCACAAGGAGATAGAGATAACTGGAAGGGACTTTTGGAAAATAGACTGTTCTCCTACATGCACTGATGCCGGTGAAGGTGAAGCTTGATTCCAAATAAAGTGACAAGGAAAACCTGTTTTCATTGTCACTATTTAAGAAATTGTGGTGAAGGGGAGGGGGGCGCTTATTTGCTATTTTGGCCGAGGGCTGGGCGCTTAATCAGGGGAGGGTGCTTATTAGAGCGTGGGAGCTGATTTGAGTAAATATGGCAATACAGAAACATAAAATAGGGTGTAAAGCGTGTCCATCATACAGGTATTAACCATTCTCACAGACTGCAATAACCCTACAGAGGGTTTTCATGTGACATCATAAAAAACTAAAATTCAAAACTAAACAGACTTTTGCATTTTTATCTTCATCACATAAAAGGCATTTTAGAAATGTAACTGCTTGCAAGTTTTCACCTCAGTAGCTTGCTTTGTTTTGAAAATAGAGCAGTTTGAATTTTAGAGTTTTTCACAGTGCGTGATATAAAGATGTCTGCTCACAAGATGTCACTTACATGAAAACATCAATTCACTGTGTGTTTTTGAGGTTTGAAAAGCCAACATGGTAAGAGAAGCATCTGTGAATGTTTGAAAGCTTGACAGAGAGAACAAAGTCTTTGAGATAGCTAAGGTAAGAAACATGTTTTAACTCCTTTCCGGCCGCCATTTTGGCGTCCCTCAGACATGACGACGCGTGACTGAAAACGCTCTATATGCAGTCCAGGGAAAGTAGCACAAAATGCACTTGAACATTATGTTAATACAATGTGTGAAAGCTGATGTTTGTAAAGTTGGCATTCTGTAACTGGCCAGAGTTAGTACAGGAACTGAGCTGGCCTTGGGAAGACCCGAAGGCCTCCATTTCAACCTGATAAATAACAAAATAAATAAATAAACAGGCCTTTATAAAGTGCATCTCTAAAATAAAAATTTGAAAGACATTAAAAAACTTACCTCAAATATGACATCTTTAATTTTCCTTTTGCTAGAATCAACTGTCTGTCTGACATTTTTCTGAGCGTTGACTCAATTGACTTCACAAAATGACTAATATCATCTTCACTGGCAACTTGAGGAGTGGCAGCAACTGGCTCACGAACTGGATCTCTTAAGCAGTTGATAGCTTCTTTGAAAAACTCGAGCTTTGCCTCCTCCATGCTCGGTCCTTGACAATTCAGTTTTCATCTTTTTTGTTGGACGGGCAGTTGGCACAGAGCTGGGCTCCTCCAGAGTGCTTGTTGGTGGGTCAGCCTCGTCAATTCCTTGAATGAACGACATATTTTTATAGAACGTCCAGCTGGAACAGTACACACAGCATCAATGCCAGAGCCACTGACTTTACTTCCCTCTTCCCTTTTAAGCTCTCGATTGAATGTGGTCTTCAGAAAATTCCACTGCTTTTTTATTTCGTCTTGCTTCCTGTTTGGCAAGATGTCGCATGCAGTTTGGTAGTTTAGGTCCTTAAGGGCTCTATCTCTGTATGATGGTAGTTTGTGATTCCATAGTTGCTCGTTACTACGATAGAAATCTATCAGTTTCTCAGTTTCTTCGTCGGTCCACTCTCTGTCCTCTTTCACCTTCGCTCCCCGTAGAACATCCTCCTTCATGTACGCTACCGCTTGATAAAACTTCCATTTTGGCCTCTGCCCATCCTGTTCCTTCTTTATTTCTCTTGACAATGCAGACCTCACGCTATGAATAAGACGCTTCAAGTTGGCGATAGGAAATTTGTAGTCCTGGGACAAAGTTTGTAGTGCTTTGGCCCTTGCGTCCCGGTCTTTATATTCAACTTTTGACGAGTCCCAAAGGCAAGGGTGTTCCTTCAGATCGTTTAATAGACGAAATTTGTCTTCCTCTTTCAATAAATCTTTCAAATCAGGTAAAACTTCTTGATTTTCATCCGTTATTTTCTCAGAGACTTCGTCTAGATCTTCACGATCAATTCAGTCTGCCATCTTTGTTTTTCAGGCAAGTGTCGTCATGACGACATGGCTGAGCAGCCAATCAAAAGCGGGATTTGACGATCACGTTGAAGCGCAAACGGAAACATGTTGCACGAAGTAGAAGTTCTTTCTACTCTGTGCAACAAATTCTGAAACATGCAACAACAAGAAATTGTTGCACAGCATTTTGTAGCGCGTGTAGTAATTCGTGCTACATCACTCTGAAACTGGCTGCGCAACAATGTTGCACGTTTTGTAGCTCGATTTTGTGGCACGTATTATCGCACCTTAACTGTTGAATTACCGCTAGGCAAAAAAAAATTGCGCAGACGGTGGATCTGGGAATGAGAATGGCTTTTCCCTTTTGGACACTTCCGGTATATGCGACAAGCAATTTCGCGGGGAATTTCACACACGGTCAAGATCTGTTTCAAACAGAAATGTCTCCGCCAGGCCAGGAACAACTGCGAGCGGTAAGAGGGTTTCATTTCAATTGATCACTTGCACCGTACATTACATGTTGATGTAAAATCTCGGACAATTCTCCTAAGACTCGCCAAACATTCATTTTGTAAGTTACATTCGTTGATAGCCAAGTGGCAGACTTTCTTCAGGAACTGGGGGCTTATCTTGAGGGTCATCTCAGTTTATTAGATGCTGTAAGTTAAGTTCCTTTTAATACCATTCCAAAATTGGTTTATAAGTGTAGCATACAAGTCGTTTGCGAATTTACTGTGTAACTACTAACACGATTAAAGGGGATTAGTTTCTAAAGAAACTGTGGTGCTGCGTCGGTGGGGGAGTGAAACACGAAAATTTGGTTTATCAACGGAGTTGATAATGTAAGTTGACCACCGTACAGGGATTCGAGCGTTAGCCCTTCGTCGGAGCGAATCGAGGAATTGTGGGTTGTGTATGGTTTATATACAGAATATGGAGCTACGCTATTGGTGGTAACATGGTAACGTGAAAAACAGGAATAAATTAATTGAATGAAAAGCGCTCGTTGATACCGTGGGGATTAAGAGTGCCAATTTGAAAGATCAGTTTTTGATCGAGATTTTTACGGCTTTCCGTGGTACCATGATGTAGGGAAAGGCCGGAGATCGACATGTGTTGTTTGGAATGGTTAGGGAGATTAAAATGCCGAGCGACAGGTTTGGATGCGTCTTTGTTATCTTTCTCAACATCACGAAGATGTTCTCGGAATCGGTCACCAAGTCGTCTTCCTGTTTCGCCGATGTATAACGTTTGCATAATGTGCAGGTTATGCAATAGATAACATTTGCGGAGGTACACGTGAAACGATCTTAACAGATCGCTTAGGGCCCGATATTTTGTCAGTGTTTTGAATGAAAAGACAAGTTTTGCATCGCGAGCGCGCGCATTTAAAAGTGTCAGGTTGTTCAGTTGTTTTGAATGCGCTTTTAACTAGAAAGTTACCTACATTTTTGTCGCGTTTGAATGAAATCAGCGGTGGTTCCGAAAAGATTCTAGCAGTTTCTGGATCATTTTGCAGTATCTTACCCCCGAAAGAGAGAAAAGTCTTTGTAAAAACTCAATCTCATTCCACATAATCTTGGTTTGAACCATTTAAACAGGAATGACACGCGCACTTTATGTGCCAACCTAGTCAACTACAAATGGCTAAAACAGTTTAATCGACACACGCTCTCAGCAGAGTTAAAGCTAGCCTCCAACGCAGTCGTCGAGGGAGGAGGTGAAGTACGCCTCATCTAAAAAATTCGACAGAACGAATTTTCGAGGCAGCGAATTTTCACTGAACTTTCGCCGTAGAGAATAGAACAGCCACAGTCTGTTGTTGTTTTTTTAGCACGCAGCAACGAGCGTGAAATTTCGGCGTCAGGACAAACATAAAATAGTCATATCTCCGGTTCTAAAAGACGTACAGAGACGATTAAAACGGCTAAATACTCTTTCTTCAAGGCTGAAATTTGATATAAATCTGTTTATGATGCTTCGTCTAAGAAATAGAGTTAAATCTTTGAAATCAATGGTCTTAATAGCCCTTTTTACAGTTCTCGGCGCCATCTTGGAATAGTAACCGCGCGAACACGATGTCGAGGCTCGCGTTGAGTCGTGGTTTGTATCTTGAGGTGATTTGTGTAGAACAAGGCGTATATTCTCAGGTTTTCTTCTATTATTTGGATAATGAACGAAAATTACAATCCCCAAGACACTCCTTCGTCTTCGAAAAAGAAAAGAGGAAAGCATTGTGCTGTTTTTGGCTGCAGCAACAGCTACTATGACGAGAACGGGCATTACGCTGGCTACCAAAAAGGATCCCAGAAAGTGGGCAACCCTGCCTAACACCTCTGCTTAGATTGAAATGTTTGGTGGCAAAACCGTTGTTCAAAACACAACTTGATATGTTATTGTACAAGACTGTGATCCATTGTCGTAATTGAGGACCAAAGTTAAAAGCTTCAAGGCATTTTTTAAGGTAGCACCATTCGATAGAAACAAAAGCTTTTTCAAAATCAAGAAAGACTGCTAGGCCTGGAATGTTTTTCTTTTTAGTACAGGACATCATGTCTGTTATGATTCTGATACTCTCACCTATATATCTTCCTTTTACGTATCCTGTTTGATTCGGGCTAATAATCGTGGGTAACACTTTTTCCAGGCGTAAAGCCAAAGCCTTTGTAACAATTTTGTAGTCATTGTTCACTAGGGAGATTGGTCTCCAATTTTTGAGGTATTTTTTATCTTTGTCTTTCTTTGGTATTAGCGATATAATGCCGCGTTTTTGTGAGATTGACATTTCACCATTTTCAAAGGCGTAGTTAAAGCTATCAACCATAATTGGACCAATGGCATTCCAGAAGAAACGGTAAAATTCAATAGTAAAGCCATCAGAGCCAGGTGTTTTATTGTTCATAAATTGTTTCAACGAATTACTACATTCCGCGAGTGTTAACAGCCCCTCGCAGGTGTGCGCTTCTTCCTGTTTAAGAGTATTCAGGCCATCAAACAAGTGTTCAAAATTGGCAGATTCTGGACAGACATTTTTGGATTGATAAATTTCTTTGAAAAAACGTTCCTCTTCTTCTAAAATTTGTTTAGGCTCAAGGACTATGTTACCGTCTTCTTTTGTTAACGAGGTTATATGTTTCTTCTTGTGGTCTATTTTTTCTAGGTTGTAGAAATATTTATTGTTCTTTTCACCGAACTCGTACCATTGTGCCTTACTACGTGTCATAGCTCCTCGTGATTTTTTATTCACAATCTTTGCTAGTTCATTTTTGGCCCGATCCATTTCGACTTTCGTTGCTTCGCTGAAGTTTGACCTTAACTTCTCCTGTAATTGGTTGAGTCGCATAAACAAATTTTTTTCTTCGTTTCGTTTCTGTTTGGCTTTATTTTTAGCGAAAATTATTGTTGATGTTCTAATTTCCATTTTGATCATTTCCCAAAATAAGCCTTTGTCATTGAGGATGCAGTATTTGGCAATGAACTCTGGTATTTGTTTTGTTTATCATCTCCGTGTAACACTTATCCATTAACAATGAATTGTTAAATTTCTAGAATCCGGGGCCGCGCTTTGTTTCATTACTTTCTAAAGATATTGACAGGGTTATAGCAGAGTGATCGGAAAAAATGTTAGCAACGATATTAGCGTTTTAATTTGTATTGCGGATTCCATGCTCTTTGAAATAAATAGGTAGTCTAATCTGCAATAGATTTTCTTGGATGGATTATTCCACGTGAATGCTTGTTTATTTGGATGTTTGCAGCTCCAGGTGTCAATGAGATTGTGAGTTTTCATTAGAGTTTTCATTTCTTGGATAACTGTCTTCTTTTGTTCGAAAGAACGCCCTCCGCATTTGTCAATGTCGTTCATAACACAATTCAAGTCTCCCCCTAGGACTATTCTTTTCCTGGCATATTTGTTTAAAACAGAATTAGATAACCCTCTAAGGAATTGCACCTGTTGAGTTTGATCATTTGGAGCGTAAATATTCAGAAAAACAAATTTTTCGCCTTCTACCAATACTTCAGCAAGGATATATCTACCATTTTTGTCCGATACAATTTGCTCGATGTTAACATCAAGTTTTGACTTGAATAAAATCATTACTCCTCGGCTGTGATTAGTGCCATGACTTCCAATCATTTTACCACCCCATTCTGCTTCCCACGATTTTAAATTTTGCGCAGTAAAAATACCACATCCGATTTTTGCTGATGCAGCCATCGAAATACCTGACGTCGCTTGATCGTCTTGTTTAACCCTCGAACATTCAAAGATAAAACACTGAAAGCCATATGAACGTATAAAGTGAAATGAAACGCAATTTTTAGTCAACAGATTTCATAGTAGACAATTGAAGCGATACGCATTCAAAGTAAGAGCTAGACAAAAACAAACTAATACAACATGCAACACAAAACATAAATACCTGCAGCAATTAGGGCGAATTCTCCTGTCTGAGATTCTCGTAAGCCTTCCTACTGCACTACAGAGGCACTAAATAATAAACAGAATTAAATGTTGTCCATGATTCGACCGTAGAGTGTAAAATTTTTTGTTTCGGGTCGTCGGTAGACAGCTTTGTCAATAATTAGTTTTTCGACGTTGAAGAAAGCCGTTTTGAGATCTCTCTTTGCCTGTTTCAGCACTGGGTAAAGCTCGTTTCTTATTTCATCTACTTCTTTCGGGAAGTCATCAGCCACACCAAACCTTTTCCCCCTTGGCAAGTGCTTGATGTGCGATTTGATTTGTTGCTTATCTTTGAAGAAAGACACCTTGGAAATTATCGGTCTTGGATGCTGATTTATTTTTTCCTCGCGTACACGGGTTGGGATTCTGTGAACTCTCTCGAATTCAATATCATCAAGGTGCTTCTTTGAAAGTTTCATTTCTTTATGAAGAAAGTTTCTCAGGACTGCTTCTGTATCTTCTGGGGATTCCTGCTCAGTATCGCTAATGCCGAAGAATTTGATGTTATTTCTTCTGTTGAAGCATTCTTGTTTCACAACCCTGCGCTCGAGCTCCTCCAGTTTGACTAGCTTGCTGGTTGTTATTTTCAGCGTCTCCGCGGTCACGCTGGCATACTCCTTCAAACCTTTAACTTCTGCTTGTGTTGACTCCAGACTCGCCCTAAGTTCTTCCTTTTCTTTTTCGAGCTTTGCTACTTGGATCTTCAAGTCTTGTATTTCGGGTAGCAAAGATAGTAATTTATCGAGCTTGCCCTGTATATCGTTTAGCTTCGTGTTGCACATCGAGCAGCCATGCTCGTGTTGCTGGCCATCACTAAGGGCTTCGTCATCAGTCTGAGATCCTTGTGCTTGCATTCGTTTTTTTCTTCGTGATTCTCTTTTCTTTGCAATCTTCTCGTTCGATTGATCAGCCTCTTCATGGTTTGTTGCGTTATCGGCCTCCGTGGGCATCTTGATTTTTATCGAGAACGCGGAGCTTCAGAGAACACGTCCGCCATCCTGCGCGTTCAGGCCTCCCTCCTAAACCTAGTAAGTCAATATGAGCCCTGAGTGACCGGATGCGATGAAACTGAGACTTCAGGATTGAGACTCTCAGCCCATAGCTAACACACTCAGAACCCCTTCGTGTCTCGAAAACTCAGACTCAGTATTAAGATACTCCCGGCAGCTGTTTGCACCAAAACAACGTCTGCATGTGTGGCACGCATCCTACTTTGTTATCATGAACCGCTGCAGGATGTTTCGCTTTCAACACGACACCAAATGATTCATTTCCGACAATGGCAATGGCTACTGAGGATGTATGTATGTGGACAATTAATAAACTCAATCACACGAGGTATTATATAACACCCCACTTTCGTGACAACGACTTCAAGATCACAGTCGAAGCCAGCACCATCAAGGTCAATTTCCTAAAAGTCACGCTTGACCGATTGACCTCAAAAGTGGGAAGTACTATCCTTACACAAAGGAAGACAACGTCCCACTGTACGTGCATACAAAATCCAACTATCCACCATCCATCCTGAAAAACATCCCTGAGTCAATCAACAAGGGGCTCCCCGAGATATCTTCCCACAAAGAATACTTCGATAACGCTAAACCCATCTATCAAGAAGCGCTCAACAAAGGCGGATATCACTACAACCTGTCATTCAATGCCACACCAAACCAGACACCACGTCTTCGGAGAAACAGACAACGGAACATCACATGGTTCAACCCGCCCTGCAGCAAGAACTTGGAAACAAACGTCGGCACATGCTTCCTTTCACTAATTGATAAGCACTTCCCCAAATCTAACCCACTTCACAAAATTTTTAACCGTAACACCCTCAAATTAAGCTACAGCTGCATGGGCAACATCAAAACAATCATATCTACCCAAAACAAAGTCGAAATTAACAAATCCACACGCACTAATAATCAAACTGAACCACTTTCGTTGCCAAAAGGTCACTTTTGTTGACTCTATCACCCTGGAAATTGACCTAAACTCCCAATTTTCATTTAATATGACTGTTTATTCTCTTGCAAAACCAAACTTGCCCTCGAACAACAGCAAAATCACGCAACTTTGTCTTGAAGTTTTGAAAACAAAAATTCCTGTTGAGGTTAAAAGTTTACAATAGCGGCAAACTTCAACTCCAGTTCTTGGAGGGTTGGCGCAGTGGGGAGAGCGCTCGCCTTCCACCAATGTGGCCCGGGTTCGATTCCCGGACTCGGCGTCATAAGTGGGCTGAATTTGTTGGTTCTCTACTCTGCTCCGAGAGGTTTTTCTCCGGGTACTCCGGTTTTCCCCTCTCCACAAAAACCAACATTTGATTTGATTTGATTTATTTAGAGTTGATTTGATTTCATATATGTGAGGCGCATTTGAAAATTGTATAATTGAATTTGCGCCATATAAATAAATAAATATTATTATTATTAAGATTATTATTATTATTATTATTATTATTATTATTATTATTATTAAAGAAAAAACAATAAACAGAGAATGAAAACATTGGAACCTAGCCCTAAAACAATAGAGGTGCAACCTATAAAGATCCAGTGTAATTAGAGGTTTCAAAGAGGTGCAGCAATACTGAAAGAATTACTCTTGTTCAAACATTTGCATTGCAAAATTCAAGCCTGGTATGAGATAATGACTGTGGTTGGCTGCCGGGATTTTGACTTTGCAGATGCCTAGCTTTCTGTCCAACAGCTTTTAACCGTTTTCCTTCAAAACTGGCTTTGAAATTTGAATCAACAAAATTACGCCTGTTGATTGAGACGTCGAACTTAATTTGCCGTTCTACAGGCGTTCCTAATGCAGGTCGGGTTCCTGTCCCAGTTCAGAGTAAACTGCTTAAGGATATACAATATAATAATTTATACATTAAGTTCGGCACATAAAAAGTTCGACGTTTGAATCAAAGCCGTTCCAAAGTCAAAATTTCTGCCTCATCCAGGCGAAAAAAAACGCCTGAGCCGTACTAAATTTAAATAGCCGTTCTTAATTGATTCAAACGCCGCACTTTTCATGTACTTAATTGAACGCATTAGGTTCGGTTCATGAAAATTACGGCGTCTGAATCCGGCCTAAGCGCCGATGGGTGTCCCAGTTGACGTCTTTTTAAACTGGCATAGTTACTGTTACTGTAAAGCATCGGGAATCGTTTTTTTTTAATTGCGCTCCTAGGTTAGACGAACAAGTAATTGAGAACCTGGGAAAAGAAAACTTTGAAAATTGAGTAAACGAAGAAGAAAAACGCCCAACTAATCATTTTTGGGAACAGTTAATAAATAGCTGAAGGTGTCGAAATCCCGTAATTAAAATTAGTGATCCAGCACTCTTTTGACATTTTTTCGTGCCAAGCTTCATTTGGGGTCTCGAATTCCATGATATTTTGTTTACATCAACATTCGAACCAATTTCCAGTCGGTGGTTTTTGGATTTATTCAGTTCAGACTAATTTGCAACTGATCATGAGAGAGTGGAGCTTGTTGGTGTCTGCCAAAAAAACTAGCGTTTGCAATCTTAAAACTTCTGAGAGATTTTGATAACTACTGTTAGTTTGTTGTTTTCGATCAGTCCGCTTTTACAACCAAATTTAATTTTATGCCCTGTATGTGACGTTAAGGGAATTTTACTTCCTTTGAACTATATTCTTAGTCCTCCAAAGTTTAAGAATCCACATTTAAACGATTTGACGTTCTGTGTTCATTGCACTTTTTTTCTAAGGGTGTAGAACCGTGTCGCTCAGCATGTGACTGAAACAGCTTGAAGTTACTGCTAGGTAGCTTTCTAATTAACAGACGCACTAAAGGAATTTATCCAAAAGTCCCTTGCTTACTTCATTGGACACTGAGTAAACGAACAGCATATAGCTATACCACATGACCTACCACTTTGAAGGGTCTTTGATGTTTTGACCATCTAACCCTTGAGGGAAGAAGGATTGCTTGTAGTTTAAAGTTTGATAAACGTAAAGGCTGCTACAGAGCACTGCATTGATCATTGATGTGATTCATTTGTTACCAAAAGCAAGGTTGTTTTCTGATTTTCGTAACTGTAGCTTGGTGGGTGCTGACTTCAATGCCATTCCTCGTAAGCTTATCTTTACAATCGCTTCAGATGAACGTTTCTCAAAACTCTGGAAACCATTTCGGACCCATGAACTATTTTTTGAGTTGGTTTTCTATCGATTGGTGCAGGCATTTTTAACAAAGTAGCCCAATGTATTTCTCAATTTTACAGCGATTTTTCTTAAAAGATTATTAACGACATACGAAATCGAATTTCTGGTAATGAACCTTGTGCATGTAAAATAGCTTTTTGGACCCGAAACGTTTTCAGGAGTTTCGAGAAACGTGCACCTTGTGCCAAACACAGATCAGGGGTGTCGGCTAGATATTAGGGGTACGCTTCAGTAACCGCTTTGCTTATTGTTGGTGCTTGTTTTGAATTTATGTTTGTGACAAACGTACAAGTGTAGTAACAAGGCGTGGTATATCATAGAAGAGTTAAACGCGAAAGTTGTTTTTGTCTGCAGTTAGCGGGTGGCTGTATTTTACTGTCTAGTGAACGACTGTATCCTGCTCTAAAGCTTGTAAAAGATTATAAGGGACATTGCGCCATCTATCATGAAAGGTTAAGTGAAATAAAAGGGGTTTTTATTAATGATGTATTGGTTTTCTCACTGTTGTGTTGGGCAGCGAATCAAACGAGGGATTCTCGCCTCTTAGTTACAGAAAAGTTAGAACGACATCAACAAACTTTTGTCCACGCATTTTGTCCATTCTCCATAAACTTCAGCACAGCCCGAATAATAATAATAATAATAATAATAATAATAATAATAATTATTATTATTATTATAATGATGATGATGCTAATAATATTTTATTTACAATTCATCGAATATTTACAAAACAAAGAAAATATTGCAAAAATTATCAAGTACAAACTATGAGAAAACTGTATTAATTCTTTGTTACAAATGCTTATCTAAAAACTTTCCCATTGATAAATAATATTGAAAGTAAAAATTAAGCACTCTAAGCTTTAAAAATTGTCTCAATTCATAAAAATAAAATCACTGTGTCAATGACGAAATCCGAAATACATTACTCGCAGCTCATAATAACTGACGATGGATGATGTCTCATCCGAAACATGTCTTCATTAAAAAATGAACTTTAAAAACATCGTGTGGTTTATCAAAGCAATAATAATAATAATAATAATAATAATAATAATAATAACAATAATAATAATATACGCTATTAGTTGCGGTCATTGTATTATAAACATAGTTAGTATTGACCTCCACTTCGGTGAATAACTGTTAATTATTCAATTAATACAAAAGTCGTTTAATTTTTGAATGTTGAGTTGCGTGACAAAACGGCCTTAAACGACAGTTAATATGATTGTGTCATGTTGGGGAGTCAACAGTTAAGGGACTCAAGCAGAGACATGACTGAAATATGGAGAGATGGATTGGCCATTCGCTGAGCTCTCATTTCGTTGCGCTGATGTTGTCATAAGCAAAGTTATTTAAGGAGGCTGGAAAGAGTTTTAAGCTGCGCTCGCCGCAATCTACACACGCCATATCTAAGATGCACACGTCAGCTGAATGAATCAAAACCACAATTAAAAAGTCGCGCGCGCAGGACACCGGAGGTCAAAAGCTGCGTAAAATCACACGAACCGGAAATAAAATCTGCGGAAAAAATTTGTTTTAAGCTCGAAATTTTGCGCGGTGACCTATCCTGATTTTTTGCATGCAAGCACCATTTATGATGGCACTTCAAATATAAAAGTTTCGGGGAAAATTATCTAGTAAATATTTTCTGTAAGCCATAACACGAGTTTTTCTAATAAATAAAATTATACTAGTTAACTTTTCTTCATACTGTCTGAAAAGTTAAAGAATTTAGGGAGCTTTCCAACAAAGAAATAAAAACGGTAGGCCACCGGATTAGTTTTTCAGATAATGTACAAAAACTGAAATTTAAATGGACTTTTTCGTGGACCTGGAGCGTTACCATGGTAACTGATATGACGTCATAAGTACCCCTAAAGTATAGCCCAACAATAGAGTTTCAAAGAGACATGGTTTGCCCTCACCATTAAATGTCCTTCTTTGTAATCTTTCATCATTTCAAATACAGCAACTACAGCAACGAAAAACCCTTTCGAGCCTCCTTTAGTCCAAAATGTTGATTACGTGACAAATTGTGGCTACATTCGCCACCCTGCGCGATGTTAGACATGTTAGAATGCCAATAATCATCAGAAAGAGTGAAGAAACAGGGCTGAGACATGGAGAGATGGAATCTCTGTTATCAGTATTGTTATAGTAAATGCCATTAGCCTTGCTTTGAATAACGCAAAAATAGTCTTTCAATTTCAAAACTTGCCTTACAGGTTTGTGGCGAAAACGATTGCCAATATGCACGATGTTTGCGCCTTGATTATTAGTGAAAAATCAAAGAGACGGGAAATTAATGTCCAGAGATGGTATGTATATATATATATATATATAATATATATATATATATATATATATATATATATATATATATATATATATATATATATATATATATATCTGACTGGATTTGTCAAAAGGTACCTGCACTGACTCTCTAGGCAGCCCCAATTTTGATGTAGTCAAATGCCCCAGCAGCCACCCTCCCCACCCCTGTGCTTTTGACACACACCTGCCAGCCACACACCCGAAGCGAACAGCGGGCCCGCTCAAAGTGGAGTTCAAAAGTCAACTCTCATTCAGGCCCTAGACAATTGCCAATGCATGCCTAGAACTAAAACTCTCACTCAACATAAGGACAGCAACTTTAACTGCAGTCAAAGTCTCAAAAGAGCCCCCCCCAGCCCTGTGGTTTTGATGGACAGCTGCCAATCAACCACTCACTGTTAGAACTGTCCCTGGGCTATTTGGAAAAGCAAGTGTTGACGGCAAGCCCCCTCAAGTTTGAGACGCAGCAAGAGCTTGAAGACGGGCTGCGCCCGTCCTCAAGCGAAAACCTAGCGGGTACGTTTTTGCAAATTCGCTCAGATATCAAGAGCCGAATGCCTGAAATTCAGCCCAAATTGACCTGCTGACAGTCAATTTACTCAGAATGGCCACCAGAATGCAGTTCTGGAACAAATGGTGTAGTTAATTATCAAGAGCCGAATGCCTGAAATTCATCCCAAATTGACCTGCTGACAGTCAATTTACTCAGAATGGCCACCAGAATGCAGTTCTGGAACAAATGGTGTAGTTATCTGACTGGATTTGTCAAAAGGTACCTGCACTGACTCTCTAGGCAGCCCCAATTTTGATGTAGTCAAATGCCCCAGCAGCCACCCTCCCCACCCCTGTGCTTTTGACACACACCTGCCAGCCACACACCCGAAGCGAACAGCGGGCTCGCTCAAAGTGGAGTTCAAAAGTCAACTCTCATTCAGGCCCTAGACAATTGCCAATGCATGCCTAGAACTAAAACTCTACTCAACATAAGGACAGCAACTTTAACTGCAGTCAAAGTCTCAAAAGAGCCCCCCCCCCCCCCCCCAGCCCTGTGGTTTTAATGGACAGCTCCCAATCAACAACTCACTGTTAGAACTGTCCCTGGGCTATTTGGAAAAGCAAGTGTTGACGGCAAGTACCCTCAAGTTTGAGACGCAGCAAGAGCTTGAAGACGGGCTGCGCCCGTCCTCAAGCGAAAACCTAGCGGCTACGTTTTTGCAAATTCGCTCAGATATCAAGAGCCGAATGCCTGAAATTCAGCCCAAATTGACCTGCCGACAGTTATTTTACTCAGAATGGCCACCAGAATGCAATTCTGGAACAAATGGTGTAGTTATCTGACTGGATTTGTCAAAAGGTACCTGCACTGACTCTCTAGGCAGCCCCAATTTTGATGTAGTCAAATGCCCCAGCAGCCACCCTCCCCACCCCTGTGCTTTTGACACACACCTGCCAGCCACACACCCGAAGCGAACAGCGGGCTCGCTCAAAGTGGAGTTCAAAAGTCAATTCTCATTCAGGCCCTAGACAATTGCCAATGCATGCCTAGAACTAAAACTCTCACTCAACATAAGGACAGCAACTTTAACTGCAGTCAAAGTCTCAAAAGAGCCCCCCCCAGCCCTGTGGTTTTGATGGACAGCTGCCAATCAACCACTCACTGTTAGAACTGTCCCTGGGCTATTTGGAAAAGCAAGTGTTGACGGCAAGCCCACTCAAGTTTGAGCCGCAGCAAGAGCTTGAAGACGGGCTGCGCCTGTCCTCAAGCGAAAACCTAGCGGGTACGTTTTTGCAAATTCGCTCAGATATCAAGAGCCGAATGCCTGAAATTCAGCCCAAATTGACCGGCTGACAGTCAATTTCCTCAGAATGGCCACCAGAATGCAGTTCTGGAACAAATGGTGTAGTTATCTGACTGGATTTGTCAAAAGGTACCTGCACTGACTCTCTAGGCAGCCCCAATTTTTATGTAGTCAAATGCCCCAGCAGCCACCCTCCCCACCCCTGTGCTTTTGACACACACCTGCCAGCCACACACCCGAAGCGAACAGCGGGCTCGCTCAAAGTGGAGTTCAAAAGTCAATTCTCATTCAGGCCCTAGACAATTGCCAATGCATGCCTAGAACTAAAACTCTCACTCAACATAAGGACAGCAACTTTAACTGCAGTCAAAGTCTCAAAAGAGCCCCCCCCTTGCCCTGTGGTTTTGATGGACAGCTGCCAATCAACAACTCACTGTCAGAACTGTCCCTGGGCTATTTGGAAAAGCAAGTGTTGACGGCAAGCCCCCTCAAGTTTGAGACGCAGCAAGAGCTTGAAGACGGGCTGCGCCCGTCCTCAAGCGAAAACCTAGCGGGTACGTTTTTGCAAATTCGCTCAGATATATATATATATATATATATATATATATATATATATATATATATATATATATATATATATATATATATATATATATATATATATATTAACCTTGTCTGTTTGTATTTCTCAGAAATCCCTAATGAATCGCCATCCAAACGGGAATAGGCTGGTGATCCTAAGTAATTAAGGTAATCAGTTGCTAATATATCCCCTCCCTACCTTACTGTGCTTAATTAATTTCCAGGGGGATTTGGCCGTGCATCGCCGATCGACCGGGGAGTAGTGACGTGATCCTGATTGCAGAAACTGTGTGAAATTGTCTCCTCGGACCTTGCCATCAGAAGGCCACACTGTGTATGCGTTGTACAGTAAAAATATGTGTACCCAGTGTGGTTGGTTCAGTAGCCTAGTGGTTAAGGCATCCGACCGGTAATCTGGAGACCCAGGTTCGATTCCTGGCTGAGCCACATTTTCACTTAATTGCTTAGTTGTGTTGATTTCTGTTCCCAAATTAACCTCGTCTGTTTGTATTTCTCAGAAATCCCTAATGAATCGCCATCCAAACGGGAATAGGCTGGTGATCCTAAGTAATGAAGGCAACCAGTTGCTAATATATCCCCTCCCTACCTAACTGTACTATATTATATTACTATATTAGACGGTTGAAGGCGCTTCCTGGGCCAACGAAAGATGCAGAACCAAATATATATATATTAACGTTCTTTTGTGTCACCGCTAAATGTAATAACAACCCTAAATGTAATACTAACCGTAAATGTAATAAACTTTAACGCTAAATGTAATAACACAGTAATAGAGTACTAAACAGCAAGTTCTTCCAGTTGTTTTTTCCAGTTGTAGCGGGTACTAGATTGATCGAGTACTCCAGATAAGGCTGACATTTCCCTTCAAAGAAAAGTAGAAATCATCCCTTGCACAATCTATCCAAATGTGCGTTAGCCACTTGGCACCAACTGAAGATATAATGCAGTGTCGGTGTTACTGGTTGCTGTGTTACGCGCTTTAGCAAGTTAGGAACAGTGAAAATGGCTCTTTGGTTGGGTTGGTTGGCTAGCCGCCGACCGGTTAGCTCAGTTGGTACAGCATCGGACTACCGTGTTGGAGGTCGCGGGTTCAAACCCCGGCCGGACCAACACCGCCTCAGAGTGTTTAAATAATTGAGGAGGAAGTGCTGCCTTTATAATGACATCTACAAACGGTTACACTTTCTTAAGTCTTCTCGGATAAGGACGATAAACCGTCGGTTCCGTCCCACAGTATTTTCAATTAATCTGATTCTGCTGGACGTAAAAGAACCCCAAGGGACTTGACGAAACTGTGACCAATCCTAGGTCTGTCCTAATTCGATATTCACATTACGGGCGCACTAATTAGTTATTTCATTAATGTAAACTGCACAAGCAGTCTGGTAAAGTCCCCCTACCAGTGCTGTAAATTTTCCCAGTATGTATAATGTATAATGTTATTAGCTACGTCCTATAGTTTATTTCTGGAAACGAACAATAAAAAATAGAGCAACTCTTGAGCAACGTTCTCGACAATTTTCCTCTAAAAATTTGGAGCATCTTGTGGACAGTCCTGCCTCCAATCCCCGGGGTGGGTACTCCGACATATTTGCTATATAAGAGAGTATCAAAAGTGCTAATATATACAAATGAATGGATAATAGGACTAGAAATAGGAAACTAAGAAAGAAATAGCATGGTGTATGTATGTGTTTGGCCAGTAAACGTTAAGAAGTTTGTCAAAACGGAGGGAAAAAACACATTTCAAGAACATTCATGCTGTTTAGTACTCTGTTACTGTGTTATTAAATTTAGCGTTAAAGTTTATTACATTTGCGGTGCGGTAACTTGTTACATTTAGCGTTAAAGTTTATAACATTTGCGGTTGATATTACATTTAGGGTTATTACATTTAGTGGTGACAAACGTAACTTTAAGATGATGTATTCCCACCATGGCCAGAATTAAATTTCACACACGCGCAGTAGCTCTTGACACTTAGCAAAAAATAGGTCCGTAATGCGTAAATGTGTTGCTTACGAAATTTAGCTGCTTTGATGGGAAGCTGACAAATTTTTTGTACGTATCTGGTCTCTTATCAAGTTTCCATTAGTAGAGCTAATATGTGATTACGGTTCGATAGTTTTCCATTTTGTTCCTGTCAATCAATAAAACAGGATAACAACATACAATAGACCATTTCTGAGTTCCTGAAATCCTCATTTTCAAGATGAGAGTTATTGGTCAATCGTTGTTGTGGAAAAGTCTCATTTTCACAACAGAGGTTGCACACGTAGCGTTGCTTTGAAAGTGAGAATTTTAGGAACCAAAACAAACTCAACATCATCTCCCATAGTGGCCTGATAGATTTAGTCGTGATTTTGTTTACATAACCAAGTGGAATTGAGTTCTGAAGTTTGTAGGTTGATTATCTTTCCGAAGCAAGTGATGAGAAATTAACTCTAGGGAAGCATTTCATATGAACATTTTTTTGCATTTTGTGTACCAGCACAAGAGCACAAATCTTTAAAGAAGGGCCGGGACATTCGGTAAATGATGTAACTTACACTAGAAGCCATTTGGAGCTTGATTTGGTGCAAAGCATCTCGGTCACGACATTTTGGGTCATTTTTATAGACATAAAAAATACATTTAATTAATAGGAAACAGTGAAATAACACTTTGTCAGGAAAGATAAGCACCAAAGAGACAAGAATAAATACAAACGTGGTGAGGATGGTGAAGGATGGCGAAAATTGAAACGGATTACAATTGACCTTTTTTGAAAAACTGAGGCTAAACTTTTAAAACTCTGAAGACTGTGACCGAGTTCCTTGAAATGTGTGACTAATTTTAGACAACACGGACATGTAAGGTAACATGCTGAGCCTAGTATTCTGTTGTCCATTTGCCCACAAAAGGTCTATTTTCAGTTTGTTGAGACCAAAACGTTTACAATTATATTTGAGTTTTGTAGGACTGTATTTTCAATTACGAAAACGGAAAAAATTAGTTGAGGTAGGTGGATATTGGATTGCAAATGGAAAAATTTAGGTAAAAAGATAAATGCATAACAAGATCAGAACTCAAGCAATATTTTTAATGGATCATATGTTGAGTAGTGTTCTGAACCAATATAACATTAACATTGCTAATAACTTTTAACCCAATAAGATTTACAATTTGACATGGAGTGTTTCATCTAACAGAAAGTTCAATAGGGATCCCACCATAATAAATTCCAGAAACAGTAAACAGAACAAAAAGCCTGTACTCTATAACTCATTCAAATCGAAAAATCCTGTTTTGTTTCACTGGAAACAAAATTTCATTTTTAGCTGGAAATGGTGGTATTTTGCCTTTTTTTAAATGTTCATAATAACAGGGACAGATCCATTCGAGGTTATCAATGTTCCCTTTATTTAGCAAATATTGTCCTGCAATCGGGTTGATAGTCTTAACTTTTCAGCAGTTGTAACACTATGTCTATACCACAATATAAATTCGATAAACCAAAACACTACTTCATTCCACATTTTGTATTGTCCAACAATTTGTTTCAATGTTGGTAAATAAAAGAAATCCATGTAAAACACCATTAGTACTTATTATATTCCAAAAACGATTGCAATTGTTCGGTCCAGACCTTCAAGAAAGTTTTCGTCCTCTGAATATGCATCCTCGTCCTTCCCATCTCATCATAACAAAGGTAAAAGTTCGGCTCGTAATAAAAACACAGCGTAGCGTAGCGTGACGACTTCAACCATTCGACGATGTCTGCGTGTTAAAACACTGTCTTCGCTTCACGACATGTTAGTTTGTTTTTCGCCGCCATCTTGCTCTTATAATTACTCGGGCTAAGAACGCTGCCCGAGTCTGAAAATGAGCTTCGTTTTTCTTCGTGTTTCAGCCACAAAGCTCACTTCCGGCGTTTGTGGAGAGGCGCTAACGCTCAGGCTCCGAAATCATTCGTAACGGTAAATGCAAACGAGTGGCTCTCGGGACGAGAATGGCTCCAAAAGCTCCGAAAGAAACAGAACTATCTCCGGTTTTGTTGAATTTGCTGTTTTTGTTTTTGTTGTTGTTGTTGTTGTTGTTTTTTTTTTTTTTGCTGCCTTTTTTCTCAAGACTCGAAGCCTTCCTACAGCGGTGGCAAACGGTGCCATATCCAATACCCTCAAACCACTTACAAACGCACACCCCGTTCGCGATAAACGCGCAAGTATTTCACAAAGCTCACTTCCGGCCACCTTCACAAGTCGCGCACGAGACTTGACTTACCTTCAGTGCAGTTGAACTTGCATGCAACTCTGCACGAGTGACATTTTCAAGCTCAAATTCGGTTCTTTTTCATTGTTTTTTCTGCAAGAGACGCTTGGATGAGTAACTTTGTAGCTTTCTGTGACCATATGTCGAATCCTAAACCATTCGATAAGCGTTTTCTTCCTCAAACGCTGAGCAGAAATTGCAATGTAAACAGTGTGATTAGTCATTTTGGAATAAATAAACTATTTCCTCCTTATTAAAGCCTGGTTTTTACTAGCGACGCAAGCACAAGCTCAAGCATAAGCGCATGTGAAAACGGGCTTAACGCAAGCACAAGCAAAAGCGCAAGGATCAAAATTTTTCCTTTTCCTTGTGCTTTCGCTTTAAAGCTTGAGTTCGCTTGCGTAGTGTTCTTTTTCACTTGGCATAATAATAATAATAATAATAATAATAATAATAATAATAATAATAATAATAATAACAAAATCATCTAATATAGCGCTGTATCCATAACAATGCCCAAAGCGCTGAAAAATTCAAAATAAAAAGTAAATGAGATAGTACATATGTTACAAATTAAGACAAACTCTTAATAAAAAGAAATGTCTTCAGCTTTTCCTTAAAAGCTACTTATGCTTGCGTTGCTTGTGAAAACCAGGCTTAACTGTGCTGATCATCTATGGTGTAGCAGTCAGTATCACCGCCTCTAAAGAAGATGGTCCCAGGAACCGTCGTACAGTGTAGTGGCAACTTCGCCGAGTTTTTACTTTTTTTTTTTTTCGCTTTTTTTTTATTGCTTTGTTTGTTTTATTTTGTTTTTTTTCTTTTCTTTGTTTTTTAGAAGTATTATTATCGTTATCAATGGTTTACTTGTAAAGCATTTCGGCACTTTTGACGGGATATATGCTGACAGGGTACAAACAAATAGACTTGAACATCATCATGAGAGCAATGCGTCCGATGTGAGGAGGACAGACTTCTCTTTTTCTCTTGGCTTTTGCAAGCCAGAGTTTAGGCTAACTATAGCCTCTTGTTTTTGGTGTAGAACTAAGTTTTAGTTTATTCTTTTAGTACAGGACTCAAGAGTGGTCCTACGGACACAATAGATGAATATATAAGAAAACGCATTATTGGCGAAATAAACATACAAGTTAAAATTGACGCGAAATATACATAAACATGACTAGGAATGACTTGTAAACATGGCTAAGAACATCAACTATCGAGGTATCATTTCATTTAATTTTTGTAATCCATACCTCGTCTCTATTGTCTAACGTTTTCATACAAAACGATCGAAGCGTGTGCTATCTCATCCCTAGAGTCTCAATGTCTTGGTCACAATTCTTGAAATGATAGCTCCCTATTCCCCCTCCTTCCCCCTTCAATGTTGATTTTCTGGACGTCAGACTTATAGCATAGCTGTGAAATTAACATTCGTCGGGAGCAACAACATTGGATGGGGGCGAAGGGAAGTGGAGTAGGTTGGGTGAGATGTGGACGTGATATAAGTGACGCATTCGAGGAGTGTCAGATGTAATTGTGACCGTGATTGTATTAGTGGTGAGCGTTACTCGCTGATAAGAGAATTATTAGTTACAAGACGCGTGTGCCATAATGTTCGCGATAATGTTTTCGGGACCTAGGAAATCAGTGTTTAAGTTGTGTGTAGGTGTTGGACAATCAATTGGCCAGAATTAGTTGAAGAGAACGGGAAGACTAAACGTGGAAGAATTAAGACCGTTTGGTAAGTGCAAGTGCAGAGGAGAATGATATTCAATGATATTATCGACAATATGAGACAACAACAACAACAACAACAACAATACTTTATTTCACCCCATCATTATTACAACAGAAAATATAAACATATACATAGAATAGATGATAGGGGTGCAGGCTGCCCGAAATAACCTAAGAGTTAAAAATGCCAGGCAGCCAGCTGTAAGAAAAGATATTTAAATGTTAAGGTCAGGGACACAAGAACAAACACACATAAATACACACAAAAACAAAGTTAAACAGAGTTAAGTAAAGTACCAGTATTTTAAAATGACCATAATTCTTACGTTGCAAAACAGTATTATTTCTCATCTTAGAATTACAAAATCGAAATCGAAGTACAGATGTCTAGTAATCTTATGCCGCGTTCAGGGGCCGTCTGTTCGAAAAGTCGCTGAAATGTGTACAATTTCCACTGTTAGCGTATGGAGAATTGCAAGGGAAACCTATGCATGCTAATAAAGCGTCTTCAGTGAATGTCTTCAAAAAGGGACGGAAGTCCAAGTTTACTGGGCGGCAAAAAAGACATTTGATACGATGTCTCAGGGCGCTCAGAAGAAAGGAGGGTACTTTCACTTGTAAAAGATTCATGAAGGAATCAGGCATCGATCAAGGGGAGTTATCCGTAAGAACGGTTACTCGTTATTTAAATTCGGCAGGTTACTTTTACTTGCAGACTAGAAAAAAAGGCCCTATGAGTGAAGAAGATCACATGAAACGGCTTGAGTTTGCGAGAGACATGCACAGAACTTACTGTACTGATGTCTGGAACTTGGACGGAACGGCTATTGCTTACAAGAGAAATCCACTAGATCAAGCACTGGCTCCACAAGCCAGAAACGCCGGAAGTGAGCTTTGTGGACGAAACTCGACAAAGAATAAAAAGAAGAACGGGCGGTATTTTTAACCTCGGGTGCTCTACGAAGCCCGAGAAAAAAAAACTTTAAAAGTTTAGAGTTTTTACCTCCATCATTATTGTTGTTATCAATGGTTGAGCTTTACTATTTAAGGCATATATGCTGAAAGGGCTCTATGGATATTCACTACAAATGAACAGACTCGAACATCATGATAAGCGCAATGTGTCCGATACGAGAAAGTCAGACTTATCTCCGCCTCTTTTCTTATGTTTAGCGCTAAATTAGGGAAACAAACTCTATTTTTGCAGGCCCGAGTTTAGGCTTATAGTAGCCTCTTGTTTTATTTACTTCAGGGTAACCAATCACCATTGTGTACCGTGGCAAACGCGAGTAAAACATCTCTTGTGAGGATTCTGTTGAATCCCGAACGTCCGTGATGACCGAGTGTTTGGGAAACGTAAGTTACGAAACAGTAGGCACTTCAGTAGTTTTCAGCTATAAAGCCCGCCAAAACGCGTTGTGATCCGTTCCTCGCCGACTATTTGCGAGTCACCACACTAATTAGATTTAATTAGAATTCTCTGGAAGGGAAATAAAAAAGAAATGCAGAAACGACGGGCGCCAAACGAGTTTCCATCTCAGAAAGGTTACATTGAAAGGGTCATGATCGTAAAACGAATATATCCTTTCGATATGTTTGGTTTGTGAGCTCTGTGAATGGCTTGTTTGCGTTGCATACTTATTAATTCGATGATACATCATTGAGTAAATAAACGACCTCTTGATTTGGTCGCAGTTGATTTCTCTCTCGATATAAAGCACGAACGGGAGACGGAAACGATGCGTGTTCATTGGCGGGTTTTCAGTCTCTCTTCTCAAATACCCGAGGAACAGCGGGTTGAGATTTCGCCGTTTCCCTGATGTTTCAGTGGATTGATTGGTTTCCTACAATTCCAATTACATCTAATTAATTCTGAGTGTGGTGACACGCAAAATAGTTGGTAACAAACGGATCACCACGCGTTTTGACGGGGTTTTATAGCTCTAAAAAGTGCCCACTGTTCCGTAACGTAAGTTTTTCAAAGACTCCGTCACCACGGACGTTCTGGATTCAACAGAATCCTCGTGAGATATGTTTTACTTGTTGCCGCGGTACACCATGGTGATTCGTTATCTTAGCTTGAAGCTAAGTAAGCAAAATGATTGATCTTTCAATTAAACGGATCACCATGGTGTACCATTGAAATCTTCCAAACGCTTGTTTGTAAGCATCGGCTACGATAATATACATTGGCGTGTTTTTTTTTTTTTTTCTGTTTATCACGCGCAATAGTGAGGGATATCTTTATTACTTGGGCTGCGCGCGTCTCGCGCGTCGCCCGGGTCTAAGATTACCGACGGTTCTTCTTTTTCGTCGTCGAGTATCATCCACAAATGGCACTTCCGGCGTTTCTGCGCAAGCGCTAACTATTTTTAACAACAGTGATGCGTGTTGTCACGTATGGGGAAATGTCGATTCATCTTGTGGCTTTTGAAGTCTGAACAAACAATATGTTAAGAGAAGTGTCTATGCGAATGTTTGCAAGCTCAACGGCGAGAAGAAAGTTTTTAACATGATGGACTGCCGTGTTTCCTCGTGTCTGCTTCAGTAGACTGCGAGTAGTCTCTAATTTTGGCGACGGATTGTGGGGGCACGTGCGCGCGCGAAGTTGCGAGGAGACGCGACGCGAGGGGAGCGCCAAAAATTAGAGACTACAGACAAGGGGAGTTTGACCTTTCACGGCCGAGTGATTCGGAAGTGTAAATCTCATATCAACAGCAAGAATGATGCCTGTTGTCACGTATCGGAAAACGTCGATTCACCTTGTGTTTTTGAAGTCTGAACAACTAATATGTTAAGACAAGTGTCTATACGAATGTTTGCAAGTTCAACAGCGAGAAGAAAGCTTTTAGCATGACCAAGATTTAACTCCAGATGGACTGCCGTGTTCCCGTATCCGCTCCATTGAGATGTACATTTTGTTGAATTACTCAAGTACGGGATATCACACACCCCTGAGACTTTGACAGGTAGTTTATTTACTATTTTGCCACAATATCTCAATTTCTGGATTTTAGTTTTTGAATGATAAGCGATTATATTTTACAAATGTACTAGCGTCCCTTGAAACTGTCCAGAAACGTTCCTTTCTTGTGTTTCAAATGACCCTGGATTGACGTATTTGTAAACAGTTTCACTCTGCTAATTAATTTTCTACTCACATTTCACCGAGACTCCATTCCCATTTATGCGAAAAAATCCAACATCGTTCGATAAGCGTTTCCTTTCTCAAACAATTATCCATCGAAGCGAAAACAAGTGTGCTTAGTTTTTTTTTTTTTTTTTTTGGAATCAATACACTATTTTTATCATCTTGCATAACGATAAACCTCTGTGGCCTAAAGGTCATTGTTCCTGCCTGTGACGCAGCTAACCCAGGTTCGATGTCTTTTAGTGGTATATATCACGGGCTTTATTTTTTCTGTTTCTCTTTTTCTTGTTCTTTTAGAAATATTTTTTACAAGTGTTATAATTATTGTGCTCAATGGTTGAGCTGTATTTTAGAGGAATATATGTTGATAGGGGTCTAAAGAAATAGACTCCAACACAAGCTAAACACAATGCGTCCGATGTAAGAAAGACAGACTTCCCTCTATTCTTTTGTTTAGCACTAAGTTAGGGATACAATACTGTTTTTTGCAAGCCCGGGTTTAGGCTAATTGTAGCCTCTTGTTTAACTTACGCCTCCACCGTCCTTCCGTGTCACCGTAATTAATAAGTAACTCAGTGACGTTTTCCGTGATGTTTTAAGCCAATGTTTCTTTTTGCTCCCGTTTAGTTATCTCGAGATGAAGGTTCACTTCTAGGAAAAGCTGTAGTATGAGCAATATAAGAGGGTATGTTTTTGAAATATTCTTGTCAAGTACACGCACGCGTTAGCAACTATGTTGATTCGACTGAACAATTACTTAGTCAGTGTTGCTGATACTCTCCAAAAATTACCTTTTTTCACTGATACTCAAAAAATAAAAAGTTCCAAGTCTTAAATTTTAATACGTATCAATATTTAAGATTCCATGCGTCCACATCTCCTTTGAATGACCGTAGGGAGTCTTTTCGGCATTGAATCTATTATCTTATCAGCGGGCAACACCCAGTACTTAATACAGACAGTCTCGGTCACAATTCTTGAAACGCTAGCTGCCTTTTCCCCCTCCTTCCCCTTCAATGTTGATTTTCTGGAGGTCAGACTCATAGCAAACCTGTGAAACCAACATTTGTCGAGAAAATCAACATTGGAGGGGATGAGGGGAAGGGGAGTAGGTTGGGTGAGACGTGAACGTGAAATGTGACGCTTTTGTCGAGTGTTACAAGTAATTGTGACCGAGATTGTAGATGCACGTCATAAATGAGAAAGAAACCAAACATCATTTCAACAAGTTATACACCAAAAACCTAAAAAAAATCCCATAACACCCAACAATGTACTTTCCATGCCACCTGGTAAAAGCTGGCTGATTCGACCCTAGATTAAAACGTTATATGTGAAAAAAAATTGTCAGGTTTCATCCCTGATATCTTGTGCCTCAACTTATATTTCAAGTTATTTAAATTTATATTTGGTCTTTGTTTCCACAAAACAAAATGTCGCACCAATCACAATCTGATTTGCTCGATCTAAAACCTTGTATGAATCAGCACTTAGAACGGGTTTTTTGCCGCAGTGAAAGTATTTTTGTCAACAAGCCCTTCGCGCTGAATCTAATGACTGGTGCGACTTTCGATTGCAAACTAAAACTGGCATGAGGACTAACGAATTAGATAAAACAAGGACTATATACGACCACTCTTCAAACAGCCCACCCAAGTACGCCGTTAGCGCACCATCAACCTGAAAGGACTTCCTTTCACGTACCGTTCGTTTACAAGGACATCAATGTCATACTTCCCGCTTTGAGGTGATTTGAAACGAAACAAGAACGAACCATCCTCTTTCTTCTGGATTTCAGGTGTATTGACTTCGTTTGAGCCAGTTTCCTTGATTTTCACTTTCACATTATGAACAGGACCATATGCAGTATTGCTGCTCTTACAACGCAAGATAAAAGTTTGAGTTGCGATAAGTTGCGAAGAAAAGAAGCAGAAATCGGCCCCAAAGTTAATACGCGACGACAAATCCCAAGATTCAGGTGTCATTGTCAAATTGTACTCTTCGTCGTATTCCCTTATGTTTGCAATTACTCCGGTCATTTCGTTTACCTGGGCTGAACTGATTTCAAGATCATACAGTATGGTACCCCTTGGTTTCAATTCTGTAATTGCCGAGTTGACGTTGGTAAACTGCTGAATTATCTGATTTCTTGCTGATACAACTTCAATCTTATTTCCCCTTCGCAGAGCCTGTTCTGCAAACTCGACGCTTCCTTTTATATTTTTGAGCGAAACGGCCAAAGAACCCTTCTGGTTTTCTTGATGACGTTTTTGAACCTGAGCTAATTCTTGCAGTTCACCTTTTAACCTTTGTTGCTTTTCTTTCAGTAACTGAATCTGTTCATCTATAAAGGCATCAATTTTTGAAGAAACGGCATTACAGCTTACGTCAACCACGAGTTCGCGTTCGTCAATAGTCTCAAGTGACTTCTTTATAGCGAAGATTTTTTTTCTGGATTCGTTTACTTCCGCTTCAATCTCCTCTTTCACAGAAGGATAAATATCCTCCACAAACTGATACTTATGATCCTTATGATCTATCAAGGTACAGTCTGTACAGATGGTTACTTCGCAGGTCTTACAATAAAGTTTCAATCTTTCTCCTTCATGCTTGTTACAAGATGGTTTCACCACGGACTGCTCACCGCTGAGACACAGGAGGAATTTTTTCATGAGAAGGTTGTCTGGCAATTTACTGATACCACCTAGAGGAACCTGCAGAAGAGAAAGACCTTTTGTACTCAGTCCTTATAGTATCTTAAACTGAGAAATGGTTCAATTTTGGCAATAACTTGAAACAAATGATGTTTTGAGCACTTATACTTGGTTCTGAATTTCTTGCTTACAACCATTTGAATTGTATGGCGTCTTACAGTTGCCGCTGTGGTAAAAGTACGAAGTCCTGAAAAAAATGGATATTTCCATTCGAGGTGGTTCGTCCGGGAAGACAGTGCTTTGTTTAAAGTTGTAGTAGCTTTTATCATATAGTACAATTGATGATATTCGCAATATATTGTAATTAAACTACAAACGAATAAAATGTTCAACGCTAACGACGTTTTCGAAAACATTGGAGGTATCGCATGCATTGAAAACAAGTGAACTAGTTAACGTTATGGTTGTTCCCTAGAATTCAAGATGTGCGCGCCAAAAAACGTTGACAACAATGTCAGGCCATCTTTCAAAATTAAACAGGCCAACTGAAAGCTCATTAACTTGGCAAGTTACAAGTTCCGTTGTCGTCATTTTTCTATCATACGGTATTTTGTTCAAAATTGTAACATTTTTGCATTCATTTGAAATTGTTATGTATCATGATCATATCACATTGCTCCTCGCTCAGAGTAAAAAGGAAAAAAGTGTCCTACGAAAGCTTTGATCCGTTTATATTATATATGTGCCTACTTACGTTAGTTTTTGCTCGACATTCTGGACATGTGATCTCGTAAGTTCTTGGACCAGCGTTTCTCAACAGATTCTCCAGGCAAATCTTGCAGTAAGTGTGTTGACACGTTAACATCTTTGGCACTTTGATTGTTTCAAGGCATAAAGCGCAAGCCATATGTTCCCTCAACTTATCAATGCCTGTCGCCATGTTTCTGTGTATTATAACGCACAAATGTTAAAACCATGAGCATATCGAATAATACTGAATATAATCAGTCAACCGTGTTTACAGCCAAATTCGTTGTTTCGCGCTGCATGTTTTCGAAAAAACCGCCACAGAACTCCGAGTTTGAGCACTTACAGACTAAAGAAGTGATTTTGGGTTTTTCTGTTCAACCAATCACGCGAGTGGGGGCGGGGCTATGCAAATCACCTCGTAACGCGTTCTGATTTGGCTATAACTCCACCCCCAATCAAATAATTGGTGGAACAGAAAATCCCAAAATCCCTTCGAAGTTTGCAAAACTGAAGACGCAGCGCGATACAACTAATTTGGCTGTAAGTGCTCAAACTTGGAGTTCAGTGAAGTAAAAACGATGGACACTGTTTCAGAATGGCCGTGAATGAGCGAACCAACGAATGACCGAAATGTCGGACGGACGGAATGGACGGCTGGCAGGAAGGGTGGATGAACTGGTCATTACACAAAAGAAGCAAACGAACAACTTCTAGCAAAAAGAAGCGAGGCAAAAAGGCAATCATTTGTTAGATTTAAGGATATATTAAGGTCAATTCTATGAACATTCGATCGATGTTCCTTGATTTTCCATCTAAGATTAATGACGGCTTCTTAATAAGATTATGCTTAAACAGGGAAAAGTAAAATTCAATCAAAATGAGCATTTAATAATTTTTTCAATGTTGTACATTTCTTCAAGTCAAAATGAGTGCCAATTACCCTATGGGAGAGAACAAAGCTCGTCGTATCTTTTGAAAAAGTCGATCAGGAAAAGGAAAGATCTATTTATTTACTAGAGTGGAAGGCTCACCTCATTCTAAAGTTCAAATGGACAAGTGAAGAAATTAATAAGATCTATAAGGGCAAAACGACTTTTTGGACGTAATAAGGTTCCATGTGGATTTCTTTCTCCTGGATCTTCACTGGTGAATGAGGATTTACGACTAAGAAAGAAGGCAGTCAGCAGTGCTCCTCGGTTTTTTTCTTCTATTTCTCTTTTTGGAGAAAGTTTATTTACTCATACACCCCTATCTCCTGCCACAATTTACAAAGAGTGATATCTGCGAAATTATTTGCTTTGGTTTTAGCACATATTTGCATTTCAACTAGCTGTCTTTCTCTTTTACCTGTTAAGAATCTCTTTCTTTCTTTATTTTTCCCTTAGGCTAATTTAAAGAAGAAGCTTGTAGACATCTTTATTCGAAAATTTTTTCTGAGCATGATCTTGCTTATGAATAGAGGACGGATGAAGATTCTTTCCTTAGAAAAATTAGTTTGATCAATTCCGGTCTCCTTTGATGTTGTATTTTGGGAGCTCCTATGGTGACGGATTTGTTGATAGGTCAATGTTAATCATGATGTCTAATTATCAGGAGATCTCCGCCGACCGGTTAGCTCAGTGGTAGAGCACCGGACTTCCGTGCGGGAGGTCGCGGGCTCAAAGCCCGGCCAGACCAACACTCAGGGTCTTTAAATAATTGAGGAGAAAGTGCTGCCTTTGTAATAACATCTGCAAATGGTTAGACTTTCTAGTCTTCTCGGATAAGGACGATAAACCGTAGGCCCCGTCTCACAACTCTTTATAATTGATTCTGTGGTACGTTAAAGAACCTACACACTGTTCGAAAAGAGTAGGGAACGTAGTTCCCGGTGTGGTGGTCTTTCTCTCATCTGATGGTTAAATGCTCGGAGATATTAGCTGCATAAGGTACTCTTAAATCAGAGGGTAAATAAAGCAATATATGTACTCCGCGGCTGGTGATTTTGATCGATACTAGTACTATACGTACTAGTATTGGAATTCGCCGATGAGTCCAGCTGGGTAAAATGCTAAGCTAAGAACACAAGACGAGCGAAACGGTTCGTGTCTTTCGTAGCGACTAAGTGAGGGTTATTTACCTGGAACGAGGGGGTATGTGATATATTTACCTGGTACCGCCCTGAGGGCGTAGCCCTAGGGGCGGTGCCAGGTGAATATATCACATACCCCCGAGGGACAGGTAAATAACATGCTTATTTGTCAGTTGGTGTGGTTTTCTAAAAGAAACAAAAGGCAATAAAATAACGAAAAACTTACTTTCTTCTTGGACGTGTTTTATTTTAAAAAATACCTTTAAAGGTAGATTGTAGGCGGTGAGGTTTAGACTGTAAACATATTTTTCTTGATTTGGGGTTTTTGGTTATTTTTTACAACAATGCGTAGACAATGTGTTTTGTTATGAAAACGTAAAGCTTGTGGGATGTGGCTGGAGTGACAAAGATACTTCACAAATTAATGTGATCAAGGAAGCTGAAGCCACTCAAAAGGCACTAAGGCTACAAGGTAGCGGGCATTACCCCTTAAATCTACCAAAGCAAAGATTGAGCCCAAACATTAGCAACCATGGACAGCTGTTTCGGCTTGTTAGGCCTCATCAGCATGGCATAGCTAATGCTAAGGCTCAAGTACCCACATATCAATAAAACTAGCAATGAAAACGTAAAGCTTGTGGGATGTGGCTGGAGTGACAAAGATACTTCACAAATTAATGAGATCAAGTAAGCTGAAGCCACTCAAAAGGCACTAAGGCCACAAGGTAGCGGGCATTACCCCTTAAATCTGGGTGTGGGTACTTGAGCCTGTGTGCTAACCTAAAAACAAGCCTGCTCTTGCAAGGGCTGAACTTGAACAACGAACTTTTCACTATAGCAAGTTGGAATACATTAATTGCAAACTGACTCTTTCGTTGTAGCTAAATATAGTTTAGATTTGTTTGTAAATTAACTCTCGTCGGCAGTAGGGAATTTCCCTGCACTCCTATTGAGTAAGGTAATAAAAATTCCTTAGCAAATTGAGTTTGGCGATGTTAAAAAAGCAAAATAAAAATATTGACTTAGGTTTTAATACCTTGGGTAAAAAAGAACCTGCAACTCTAGTCTGTATCTATAAATTTTTAAAACAAAACATTTCTTAACATCTTAGAGCAATACCTAAGGACAGGTCTGTTTCCCCGTTGAACTGTAGGCTACTTATTTATGGTTTAGAGCCACTAGAAATTGGTGGAGAAGCCTGCATGGTGATTGCTCCTTTGAATCAGTATCACAATTCAGATATATAGTGATTCAGATGATCACTTCATAATGAATGCAATTTCAATTATCCACAGCCTCCCATGAGACAGTCGGAAATCAGAAATTGTGTATCCTCTGGAAAAAAAATATATGAAAGAAACATACATGGAAATCAATAAAAATATTTAGATGATATGAATTAAGACCAAGATATTTCTTTGATCAATTACTGCTTGACCTTACTATCACAAAAAAACTGCTTACTAACATTAAGCTCATCAATCAATGCACCTACAGTGTATTTTCAAAAAGAAATCCAGCTGCTCTTCTGGCCAGCCAAGTGCAAGACCAAGCAACTTGATAATAAAATATTGGGCATTTGGTTGATTATTAACCACTAACAATGTAGTATGAGGATTTAAGGTAATGATTCATCAAAGCAAAAGTGCTGGAAATCCGTGTTAGCCAATTAACTTGATTTTCTATTTTGCAAGAAAGATAAGGACTAGTCTCACATTTCTCCATGTACATTTGAAATTGCACAACATACTTCATCAAACATCAGAAATCCCATTAAACGTTAATGCCAAATGTCATTCAAACATCCCACAAGATTAGTGTGACCAGCTACTAATAAAATTAACTGAAAGACTGTATGCAGGAGAAGGAAGTTCAAGGGATGTGTACATTGATGAGAAAGAGCTTACTTTAAGTTTAATTTTAAGGTTTAAGTTTAATAATACTTTGTCGTGCGAATACAACTAAGTTGATACAAAACAAAAAAAGTGCATGACTGAAGAATAATTGGGAGAAACTAAATTCCCATACAAAGAATATTATCTCATATTACACATTCTAAAAACTAAGAGGTGAAATTTAAACGTGGCCTAAAGCTAACCTTATCAAATTAAATCGAATACTTGTCTCTTACAAGTTACCCCTGATTTGAGATTGACACTAAAAGTTAAGAAGTAAAATTTAAATACAATCCAAAGCTAACCTAATAAAAATACATACTTGTCACTCACAAGCTACATCTGATATAAAATTGACACAAATAATGTAATAGATAGGATGTTCGATGGAACACCATTCCAGTCTGTTATGTGGCGATTAAAAAAAGAGAAGCTGAAGGCTATACATATATTTAGCCAGGCCAGGCCTACAGTCGGAGCTACAATCTCACCAAGCAACTTCGCATGGCTTTATTTGGGCCAGTTTAATTTGTGTTCAAAACAGTTGAGCAGCAGCGGGGAAAACGAAGGGTTTTCGATAGCAAACGTTTGCAAAAAAAAAAGATAGACATTCTTGAGTCCTAACTACTTTCAGATGAAAGCGTAAGGAATTCAAAAGCGGATAAAGAAAACTCTACAAGTGAACAAAGTACGATGCGAGTGTTTGCTCGAAGAAGGAGAAGGTGGAGAAATTAAACAAGACTAGCTAGTAATGAAAATAGCTTCTACTGATTAAGTTAGAAAAATCGGTATTTCTTTTGACATAAATGCCCCTAGAAAAGAAAATAAAGGGTACAAACTGATCGTTTACAGCAGTCAACAGGAATTGACCGCGGTTCAGAAACAACAGAACAACAAACATATTACAAGAAAACAAAGCACAATACGAATAATATTTCTTCGAAGATTCTTGGAGAAGGTGGAGAAATTAGACAAGTAACAAAAATATCTTTAAATTTAGACATAAATGTCCGTAGAAAAGACAAAAAAGACGTCCGCACCTGATCGTTAAGAGCAGTGAACGGGAATCACTGAGGCAGCAATCATTCGGAACGCGACAGAGCTGAATAATGGAGCCATTTCCCACAAAATCTTTCCTTGGCTTACACAAAGCACTAAAGTGCGCTGATAGTTTTACTGTTACTTCTCATGTCTTCCCAAGAACCTTCTTCAATTAATGATTCTCAGTGGCAAAACATCATCCAGTTAACGAAGAAAGCGCTTGCCAAACGACAAGAGCATTTATCTCGCAGACCCGTCCACTATAAAATTTATCAAAGCCAGCCAGCCAGTCAACCCATTTCGCTGTTTTTAACATCCAAACGCTGATTCTTACCAGTTGAAACAAATTAAGACGACGTGATTATAGACGGCGAAACTTAATTGTTGTTTACAGGCCGCTTTCGACGAAGATCTCTAAAAGTTTTTTTTCAAATGACGAGTGAAGCGCTCTGGTTTTTGACATTTTTGACAGCATTTTGAAACTTTATTTCAGATTTTGAGACGTGCACATGCACATGCATTTGATCGACTTTTTTTTCACTCGAGCTTGAGTTTCCGCCTTTAATCCTTAATTTTACAAGGACTCATTGCGATTACGTGTTAATAAGATAAGGGCAAAAGTTTCTTAACGCTGTTGTGGCACCAAGTTCGAAAAACAGTCAACCAAGCCAAGTAAAAACACTCGTTCGCTTGCAAAGAAAACAATGTAACAAAACAAACAAACAATTCAACTACTTCTTTGCGTCCTAAACGAGTAGAGATAATTGTTATTTATATCCATTCGAGAGAAAAATACGTTTCATTTCTGAACAAAAGTAACAACGATTAAACCAAATGTTAAGCTTCTATTTATTTAATTTACCTCGCTCTCCTGCGCTGTGTTGTAGAGGTTTCTACCACTTGAAAATACGTAATCTTCAGTAAAGCAAAAATAAGCATCCGCAAAAATAGCAAACGGTTTGTCCAAAGAAAGAGTTTCTTCCACAGAGTTTAAGCTACTCGTTCCTCCCATCAATACCGTGACCTGTTAAGTGACCTTTCTTGGTGAGATGCAAGATGCCGCGGTAAAGTGAAAGCCGTTGAAGCGTTGAATTATACTGTTTTCAACCGCACAATCGATCCAAGTTTAAAGCTTTTCCTGAGAAAAATCTTTCGCCCTTCTTTTCATCACTTGAAAATTCACCTTCCGGAGTATCTTTTGACAAGTTTTTGATTTTTCTGGTTTTTACGCGAATTTAAAAACAAACTTCCATCGAAGAAGATGAAGTTGCTTTGCTCAAAATGAAGAAACCAAGTTAATGTGAAATTACGTGCCGCAGAAAGCGCGCGAAAAATTTTAAAGCCTCGATTTTGTTTGGGTGTCCCACACCTGGCTTGAGACTGCAATCCAATCGAAAGCAAGTACCTGATCAGCGGTCAACTTCAAAAAAACAGCTGACCTCGATGAGTTCTTAACTTGAGCCCGCGATCTGGTCACGTGACACTGGTCAGCGGATACCTTGTTTTGACAGGTGTCAATTGGCTATAAGAGGAATGTCCAGTATCAAAGACGTACGCTGTAAACTATCTTGTCAGGTTGGCCAGGTGGAGTGTAGCCGCTATGTTGGACATATCAAACTTTGTGTTTAATTTTTGGTAGATAATGGCACTGGATTAACTTCCTTTTATGGGCATTTTTATTGTTTGCAGCTTTGAGGCTCTTTTGTTTCTAGAACAAAAGTTTGTAAGAACCGACGCTTAGCAAATTTCCGAGCGCGAGATTTAAAATCTTCGTTTACACCAGATGTCACCCTTCTCGGGGTGGGGTAAGGACGCTTTCATGGCCGCTGTGCATTGTCTTCTCGTCTTTGTCTCTTAATCGTCAACAAACCATTAATTGACAAAAACTCTACTTTCCATGAAGAAGCGCGTGCCGCCAATCTTTGTCAGGTCTTGTGCGCAGCATGAATGAATTTCTAATGAAGACATTTCTTCAGCTTTTTCTGCGAATTGCTAATAAAGAAACGTTACCGACCTGTAACATTTTTTAAGCGCAACTGAGCGTCTTTGAACTTCGAGCTTGGTTGACTCCATTGTTTGCTGGTTGTCATGAATGGTCAGTGAGTACTAGTTATGCTAATGAGTAAATGGTTATACAGACGCGTGCACTTGAAAACAATCAATCCGCTTTTGTCACTTGACAAGAATCATTTCGCTCACGTTATGAGAAGAGATCGTCGAGAAAGAAGTTTTTTAGAAAACGCCAGCGAACAAGGTACTGAACACGACCGTGTGCGTCCGTACGCTTATCGAACACTTTCGATACTTCATAAAACTTACTCATGTTTCTTTGCTCTTCTCTCAATCAAAGTGATTATAACTTGCGTTTACGAGAGTTTTATATGCAAGCATCATGAATAAAATTTATGGGCTTTTCAACTGAAGATCAATACTGTTAATTAGTGTATGGTCCGCCCTCGTTTATCTTTGAACAGCGTCGCGCGCGCAGGGATTAAAGACAAATCTGCGACAAACCTGCGACAAACGTGAGCGCGCGCTAGGTCGGGGAGTCGTCACGAAAAAAAAGATGAAAAAAAAAAAAAAACACAGTTTGGGAAGGCAATTCCAAACCATTCAAACTATTTGTTTTTTACTAAGTGAATGCGACGATAAAGATTTTTGCTTCAGAATTTTTGTCCAACCGGAGAATAAAATCACTGAAACGGAAAAAGGTGCGAAAATCGCACCTTTTGCCTTCAACAGCGATGTTTACTTGCTTCAATAAACCAAAAAACAAAAACGCGAGGTCAAACAATAATTTAAGTAAACCCGCGTTTTTACGCACTCTCGACATCAAGCGTTGTGCCTTCATTGTATTTTTTTCTTTCTTTCCTTTTTTTACTGAGTTGTTTTTAGCAATGGAAAAATTGGCGAAAAGCGAAATCATTTAAACGTGAAAAGGTGCAAAAGCAAAAACTTGTCTTCTTGCCGATCGACAACAGTTCTGTTTTCGTTTATCGTTTTCGTAGATCCATGCGCAATTCGTAAATAATTATTAAGCCATGCACGAATTAGCATAGCGTATAAAGCATATTAAACTGAGATAAAACATAGCAGCCGGCCCGTTCTTATCGCTTTCAGCTCCTCATCGTCGCTTGGTCGCTAAAACATGAGCTAAAAAATACTAGACGACTAAAGTAAAAGTAAAGTACGGTTACTTTTACTTTAGTCGGTTAGGCTGGGTAAGGCCGAAACATGTGTGCTCGGTATGAAAAAAGCTTAGTCAAACCTGCTGACGTACCCCCAGTTAGTTTGTCTTCGTTTTCCTAAGTAGGCTACCGTTGGGAAAAATTTGTCATCAGTGACAAGTTCCGACTGAACACGATTTGACCCTACTATAATCTCGCGAAACAGGACGGAAAAATCCCTACGGACATACAACAAAAGGCTTATTGTCTTAAAAAATTTAAACCATAACAATAGGCAAAGTTTGATATGATTATTATGATTATTATTAGGATATTATTAATTATTGGGCGACTCCGTCGTCGTCGTGCGTGCGCGCCCACGAGCAATACCGCTAGCCAAGGTTACCATGAGAAAAGTAGTTGACGGGTTTCTATAAGTATGGTGCTCCGCTTGGCGGTCCCTCGGGCCGCCGGAGCTCCGCTTTTAGTATACAGGAACGCAATTTCACTTGGCAGTTCGAATTCTAATGATTTACCTGATCACCTTATCACCTAATCAAACAAGGATAATTATTAACAATGTATACTACTCTCGCCGCCAAAGACGTGTGCTAGCAGGGAAGTAGGGAATCAACAAACAGCGTTAAACAAAGTAGTTAATTACACTGCTAACTACTAGTCAGTGTACAACAGACATTGCGGGCGGCGAAAACAAGACGTCTGCAGCTGTTGATTTACTAGTGGTCACTACACCACCAGTAGCCAGCTTGCAGACGTCTCCTATTTCCTTTGTTGCACGCGGACAAGGGACGTCTGCCAAACAGCGTGGCTAATCGTGTTCCAGTATCCTGCTGTTTTCCCAGGATCTTGGAAAAGAACTGTGGTTGGTAGCCAGATAGTGGTATTCGTTCGAGTGAACTCTATCTGAAACAGATTTCATAATGTATGGGTACGTCACAAATTAATGTGATCAAGTAAGCTGAAGCCACTCAAAAGGCACTAAGGCCATAAGGTAGCGGGCATTATCCCTTAAACCTACCAAACAAAGATTGAGACCAAGCATTAGCAGCCATGAACTGAGACACAACATCATAAGAAACCTCAGACGGACAATCCCGAGGGTACACGAGGCGGGACTTTTTATCAGCACTGACAACACGTAACGGTGTGTCACCGTACATGACACCACGGAGAACAAGATCATCACAGTCAGCGGACTGTTTGAAGGTCAGACGAACCGCACCATTACGCAGGAACTGGACAGCACATAGCTTTTCTACAGGCACAGCTTGCAACAATTGTGGTAGCACCACAGGCGAACCAACAGATTTGTAGATCTCCTCAGGGAAGAGAACTACGGCACTACTTGGACACTGCAAAACGTTTAAGGATGGATGCATGGCCGTTCCTCCCCGGCGGGTACTGAGGACTTGCAACCAAAATTAAACAAAAACAGCCAAATATATAACGTCGACAGCTGTTTCGGCCTTGTTAGGCCTCATCAGCAAGGGATAGCTAATGCTCAGGCTCAAGTACCCACATATCAATAAAACAAGCAATGAAAACGTAAAGCTTGTGGGATGTGGCTGGAGTGACAAGGATACTTCACAAATTAATGTGATCAAGGAAGCTGAAGCCACTCAAAAGGCACTAAGGCCACAAGGTAGCGGGCATTACCCCTTAAATCTACCAAAACAAAGATTGAGCCCAAGCATTAGCAGCCATGGACAGCTGTTTCGGCCTTGTTAGGCCTCATCAGCATGGCATAGCTAATGCTCAGGCTCAAGTACCCACATATCAATAAAACAAGCAATGAAAACGTAAAGCTTGTGGGATGTGGCTGGAGTGACAAGGATACTTCACATATTAATGTGATCAAGTAAGCTGAAGCCACTCCAAAGGCACTAATGCGACAAGGTAGCGGGCATTATCCCTTAAATCTACCAAAACAAAGATTGAGCCCAAGCATTAACAGCTGTTTCGGCCTTGTTAGGCTGGCCTAACAAGGCTGAAACAGCTGTGAAGTATTCTTGTCACTCCAGCCCACAAGCTTTTCCGTTCTCCTCGATGGGAACCGCGTGGTGAGAATATCCTTGTCTCGGGACATCCCGTCTACTGTTTACGTCGCTGGCTTCGACTGCCGCGTGTGGTACGCTCGCCAGCCTCCGCAGTGCTCGATTTGTAACAAGTCTGGCCATCGAAATCGTGATTGCCAGCTTTCTGGTCTGTGTAGACGCTGTCGCCAACCTGGCCATCTTGCCAAGGAGTGTAAGCAGGCTTGGGGTTCAACCCGTTCCGCTGATTCTTCTGTGGAGGTTCCCCTAAATGAGCGTACGGAAGTTCTCGTTTCTGGTTCTGTCGATCCTCTAGATGGAAGCCCGGATTTTGTTCCTTCTGCTGATGAGGCTTTTTTCGATGAATGTGAAATGGCTTCAGGGAATGAGGAGGTTGTTGCTCAGGCTGAACCCTCTCTTCCTCCTCCTCGTCCAAGTGTTACAGCTTCTTCGTGGTCTTCTGTTGGTGTTTCTCCTTCTGTTGATGTTCCTGATCCTTCCATTGGTGATTCTTCCGCTGCTGCTGTTGTGGCTTCTGAGTCTGTGGCCGCCGAGCCTCCGGTTGTTCCTGTCCCTAAGCGTTCGCCGTCTATTTTCATCCGTCTGAAAGCTGCTGCTGTTAAGGATATTCTCCTCCGCAAAACGCTTGAGCGTTATGGAGATGTTATTACGGAGAAGCTTTTAATGCGTATTCCTCAAGATGTTCCTTTTGCTTCCGGTCAATATCTGGTTCATTTGACTCATCTTGCTGATAAGAGACTTGCTTATTCAGGGCGTATTGAGAAGAACGTAAAAGTTAATTCTACTAAGAGATAAATCTTGCCGTGTTTTTTCTTTGATATGCGTTGACTGACTGATGACTATTTCTGAATTTTGCGTGCGGCTTTGTTTTTTGTCTTTGTTTGTCTTTTAATGTGTTTTAATCTGTGAATAAACTTTCTTATACAACCGAAACAGTTGTCCATGGCTGGTAATGCTTGGGCTCAATCTTTGTTTTGGTAGATTTAAGGGATAATGCCCGCTCCCTACTCGCCTTAGTGCCTTTTGAGTGGCTTCAACTAACTTGATCACATGAATTTGTGAAGTATCCTTGTCACCTCAGCCACATGTTTTCATTGTTCATGATGTATGCACGCATTATGCCGCAATGTTTACTGTGATTTTCAGCCGTCTAAACGTTGAGCGACAGAAATCTTGTGTAGGGTCACAGAGGATTTAATGTTTACGAAGAAATTATTTCTCTTCAGTTCACTGTAGATCCAACATCAGCTGATATTTCTAAACAGTGTCTCAGGAAAATGCAAATCCGACATAGACTTCCCAACAACTTGCGAAAAGTTAACGAGGAGATTTTCGAAGATGACGGTCGCAAATCTTGTAAAGCAGGAGCATCGGCTGCGGGGGGTGGGGGTGTGGGTGGGGGGTACTAAAAACATTTATACGGGGTGGTTCAGCCCAGAGGTCCGACCCCTTACCCCTCTATGTACCATTTATGACAGAAAAAGTACCAGTAATAATAGAGCTGTAACCAGGATAACACATATTGAAGTAAAAAATAAAATAATCATTCCATTGATTTCGATAATGCTTTTGTTAAAGACAAAGGCAATTACCGCGTTCTGAAAACACTAGAATCCTGGCACAAAGCAAAAATGGTCGACGCGGATAGTAACTCAAAACCGTGGCCTAGGCAATACTACATTTTATTGTAAGTAAACCTCATTTATATTTTTATCTTTAAGCTTTTTTCACACTTCTTTTTTGTATTTTTATTGTCAAATTTTCGCACCCTATTCGTTTATCTTTCCGTTCGCGAGCTATATTTTTCATTCGTTAAAGGCCATAGACTGATAGCCAAAAGCTTATGTTTTTTATCTTTTTAACCAGAGATCGAACGCTCCTTACTTCAATAGAAAAGGTACCCCTTTCGTATAGCTAAAACAGGAAGTCTTCTTGTCATTTTCGTGTAGCGTTCAATGAATTTAAACAGTACAGTCATAACGTACCTTTGTGTTCGAAATATTTTATGACAGATCCTTTTAAATACCTAAATGACAGATTTCCCTACCCTTGCATATACTTCGACCACTGAAATCCCTACCCGTTCATATACCTGAAGCGTGAAAAAGGCACCCCTTTCGGACGGAGCCTCCTCGTATAGACCATTATAGGGAGTACCACCCCCACCCCCCCGCACACACACACCTCTACTGAGAAGCCACTTCTCTTACACGAATCTGTTTTTTCTTCGCCGATTATGGCTCCTCGCTAATGCTATCTTCCCCACGCATTCTACACACGTAATTCCCAATTCTCCTGTTAGGCCTGTGATCAATGGGCGAGTAGCTGAACAGTCTGAAAATGAACAAGACTGTAGTGCAAGTCAAGGCTCATTGGCCGAGTAAAACCAAAGTGAACACGCTGACTGAAAAGCTAAAAAGCTTGGGGAAAATGTTGTGTCGGGGACATGTGGCCAGATAGCCACAGCGGCGGACAGTGTTTCATTATTTATGCGAAATTTAAAACCAAACAGCGTGATGCCGGAACACGTTGGATTAGCACCGCTGTTTCACAGACGTCCCTTTTCCACGTGCAACAAAGGAAAAAGGAGACGTCTGCACGCAGGCTACATCACCAGTAAACAATTTCACATGTTCATTATCAATACAAGAAGAATTTGTCGAATTTGCGTGCGCCCAGAGTTCAAAGTAACAGCAATTCAAACGAACCGTTCTTATCTTGAACTGTCGATTGAATAACCACACCGAGTGCAGAGTGTCATAAATGAATAATCCACGAATGTAAAAACGATTGAGATATGTTACCTTCTTGAGTGATCCAGGCGCTGTTGTATCAGCTTTGTATTTAATCAGTTCTGAACAGCGACAAACTGAAATGTGTTCCTTGTTTTCTCGGAAAACCTTTGGCACGTGATTCTTCCATGACAGTTCTCCGGTTCAGTTAATTCGTCAGGGTAAAGTACAAGTACAGAACATCAGGGCAGACCATTAGAAATCTTTGGGGAGCATGTTAGTGGTGACAATTCCCAAGCATTAAAATTTGTAAAGATGTCAAAAACTAATTTTAGAAACAACGGCAACAACAAAGAGGCGTTCAGAGAATTTACGATGCAAAGAAAAGAATAATGGCGAAAAAAAAAAAAAAAAAAAAATAAGAAGCCAAGAACTCCAAGAAGGAATGAACGATTAATGTAGCAAAACACCTCCCCGCTCCAGCCCAACCTCCCCCCCCCCCCCTCCCCCACTCTCTTTCCTCGTGCTTTCTGATGGACCGTAGCTAAAAGGTAAACTGAAAACGGGTTTTGCACTCATTTTATGTGGCCTTTGTACGGAGCCCCAATAGGACATCAGCCAAACTTTTTGAGATGGAAAAGGACGACTCATAACTCGTCCAACACGTCTTCTAAATCCGTAGACCTTTGCTCTCGTCCATGTCGACTTATAACTCGACTAATAACTTGTCAGTCGAGCTATAAGTCGACTTATAACTCGTCCAGTCGACTTATAAGTGGACGTATATCTCGTGCAGTCGAATTATAAGTCGACTTATAACTCGTCCAGTCAACTTATAAGTCGACTTATAATTCGTCCATGGCGACTTATAAGTCCACTTTTAAGTCGTTCATGGCGACTGCGCCACGTGGACCCATTGTCACGTGACTACACTTAGTCTCGTTCGCTTGAACAGGAAATTCGCTAGTATGGTGTTTTTATGGTTTTCGCGCTAATCTATCTTGTAAAACCCAACTAATGCTGACCCTCTACGATTGAGCTCTGACCACTTTGAATCAACATGGCCAAGTTGGCGTCCTGCTGTTGGATTTCTCTTAGGACTTCGTCAGAGTTCCCCATAAACGGATACATAAATTAAGCAATGAAAACGTAAAGATTGCGGGATGTGGCTGAAGTGACAAGGATACTTCAGAAATATGAAGCATCCTTGTCACTCCAGCCACATCCCATGAGCTTCACGTTTTCATTGCTTGTTTTATTGTTATGTGGGTACTTGAGCCTGAGCATTATAGCTATGCCATGCTGATGAGGCCTAACAGGGCCGAAACAGCTGTCCATGGCTGCTAATGCTTGGGCTCAATATTTGTTTTGGTAGATTTAAGGGATAATGCCCGCTACCTTGTGGCCTTAGTACCCTAAGAGTGGCTTCAGCTTCCTTGATCACATTAATTTGTGAAGTATCCTTGTCATTCCAGCCTCATCCCACATGCTTTACGTTTTCATTGCTTGTTTTATTGTTATGTGGGTACTTGAGCCTGAGCATTAGCTATGCCATGCTGATGAGGCCTAACAAGGCCGAAACAGCTGTCCATGGCTGCTAATGCTTTGGCTCAATCTTTGCTTTGGTAGATTTAAGGGGCAATGCCCGCTACCTTGTGGCCTTAGTGCTCTTAGAGTGGCTTCTGCTTACTTGATCACATTAATTTGTGAAGTATCCTTGATACATAAATTATCCCATTATGGTATTAATGGCAATTCGCTGGCTTGGGTCGCAGATCTTCTCCAAACCCGAACCCAGCTTACAGTCCGGTTAATGGTGCCCATTCCACAATAACCTTCGTTACGACGTCCGGTGACCTGCCGGGTTCCGCTCTAATAATAATAATAATAATAATAATAATAATAATAGTAGTTTATTGATATCCCTCTCGCAGCCTAAAAGGCTGAATTACAAGAATGGTCAGTGACAATAGTACAAGACACTACGGTATAAAGACAGTCAGATAAATAATGATATAAATATGATTAAAGCACAAATAACAGAGAAAACATAACAGAGAAAAGGATTAAAACTGGTCTTGATACTTAATGGTGCAGAAATCTGCGAACCGCTTTGTCTTGGGGACAAAGCGCACCGGAACACGTTCGCCTGATCGGAGGCAGTACGGCCTGTCAATTGACACGCGAGGAATTAATGGCTTAAGGACAGGAGACGACAGGCAATCACGCTTGACTCTCTTTTCATTATTTATTAACGATATTTCAAACGTAACAAGCTCACAGCCACGTGGTTTTGCTACTGTACTCTACAAAGCTATTAAGTATACACAAGATCATGATGTGCTCCAGGATGACTTATTCAACCTGCCTAAATGGACTTGAGATTGGCAGATGGACTTCAATGTAACTGTCACTTACTTCGCCTCACAAACAAGCGTAATCCCTGTATGAGATCCAAGCCCCCGATGATGAGATCTGAGGTTTTATCTAAAGTCGCCGAGTGTGACTACCTGTCGCTCGGCATTTTAATCTCCCTAACCATTCCAAACAACACATGTCGATCTCCGGCCTTTCCCTACGTCAAGGTACCACGGAAAGCCGTAAAAATCTCGAGCAAAAACTGATCTTTCAAATTGGCACTCTTAATCCCCACGGTATCAACGAGCGCTTTTCATTCAATTAATTTATTCCTGTTTTTCACGTTACCATGTTACCACCAATAGCGTAGCTCCATTTTCTGTATATAAACCATACACAACCCACAATTCCTCGATTCGCTCCGACGAAGGGCTAACGCTCGAAACGTCAGCTAATCGAATCCCTGTACGGTGGTCAATTTACATTATCAACTCCGTTGATAAACCAAATTTTCGTATTACCTAGGTATTAGGTGCATTGAAGCCCTCCGCTGGGGTTTCCATTGCTCCAAGATAGCTGCTAAGGCAAATAAATCACCTGGCCTCATTCGAAGACTCACTGAAACTATGCAGAGCAGAGGTCAAGGAGAAGGCTTACATGTCTCCAGTTAGACCAACTGTCGAATATGCGTCCTCCTCATGGAACCCACACACTGATTGTGATGTAAATCACCTTGAACAAATCCAGAACTCGGCCCAATTCGTCTGTAGTAATTATAAAACTATCACAAGTACTTCCAATAAGTCCTTAGGCTGGGACACCCTTGAACAGAGGCGTATTTTTAATCAAGCAGTGTTTTTCTCTTCAAATTTCACAATAATTTAGTAAACTGCAATATTCCAGGATCAGCCGCCTGCTTTGCTATCAACAGGTTACACGCTAACATTTCATCTTTTAACTACTCTTTTTTCAGTTTTCCAAGAGCCATTCGCGTTTGGAATCTGCTCCCTTTAAGCCCTGCCTGCCATTACCTCGCTGAAGGTGCCCCCTTACCTCCGAAGGCCCTAAACCGTAGACCAGTCCCTCTCAGTATTAGGAGAATCTCAAGATTAAGGGAGTATCTGTTCTAAGTTTTAAGTTGTGACAATGTCAGATAGCCAGGCAGAGAACGAGAGTTCCTCGATTGGAAGATGGGATACATTTTTCCTTTTTGTTAAACCCGGCCTCTGATTTCAAGTATTCGCCTCAACTGCCTGGAACTCAGTTTCTGGCCATGTACCAGAGAAGACGTAAAATTCGAAGTTAAATTTATGTTCAATTAGGTCGTTTCGGTCCTCCAACTTGGATTTCTCGGTTCAGTCTTCCGTCAGGTACATATTAATATGGTATACGTCGGCATATGGACGAGTTATAAGTCGTCTTATAAGTAGCCATGGCCGAGTTATAAGTCGACTTATAAGTCGACTGGACGAGTTATAAATCGACTTATAACTTGACTGGACGAGTTATAAGCCGACTTGGACTTATAAGTCGACCGGACGAGTTATAAGTCGACTTATAAGTCGTCCTTTTCTAACTCAATTTTTTTTCGCTGATGCCCTATTGGCGGCTCTGGTACCTTTGACCACTAAAGTTTAGAAAAAAGGTCGAGTATTATTTGAAATAAAAAAGAAGCTCTGTTTCGTTTGAGTGTTGAAGTAAGCCACTGTCATCGCTGTGCCCTTATTGACTCCCATACAGAAATATGCAAATATGTCGCAAGCGATATTGCTTTCAATTGATTTATTTGTTTTAATACTGAAAATATTTTGGCCCTTTGGGTGAAAAGTGATCGGCAACAAATAAAATAAGGGTAATCCAGAGAAGTGCAACTGCAACTGATATCTCTTTTCCTTCAACGAAAGCGATTGTTTAAAAGGAAAGAGGAACAATAGTTCACAGGTACAAGGATTTTTGAAAACGCCTTCTTTATTTATAAGGAAGGCGGCATCTGCGCATTCAAGGACTGGTTCTTTCAGTCACTGGATAGGATAAATCTACCTAAAGAGAGAGCTATGTTATTTATCATCATAACTCAGTTTGATATTTGCATGCTAATTTATCTATATCAAAAGATCTAAAGCTGTGTCCTTTGCAAGAAGTGCTTTGATCTAAAGATCGTAGGAAGTCATGCAACGATAATGTAATTTCACAAAGTTATAATCATTATCGTCAACGTCAACATCGTGGTCATTATTACCATCACTCAGTTGTTATTGTTACTAATTTGGAACACCCCGCCTCTGACCTTTTTCCCTTTTTGTGGAAGGTCTGGCAACACGGGCTAAGCCAGATTTACGAACTGGCGCGTTGCCATAGCAACACTTAATACCACGATAACAGTTCCATCTCCATCTTCTGATAACGTGAAAGAAACATAATTTCTGGAGTAGAGTAATAAATTCGTTGCTGTTTGCTCGCACAGAAAAAAAAAACTAGATGCAACTGCTAAAAAGTGAAATGGTTGGAGCCCTGCTATAACACTAGTTTATTTTTGAGAAACTGAGCAGTAATGGTCCGGGCTCTATTTTTCTTAGTCTTGCTTAAGGCACCGCGCAGGGGGAGGGGTTTGGGGGGGGGGGAGGGGGTTAGCCCCCACTTTTCAGCAGTACAATAACTCGAGGGCAATCGTATGTTGGGTTGAGCTTTGTGGATACGTTGCTAATTGCCAGTTATGATTAGTTAAGTGAAAAGGTAATTAAATTCTTCTTTTCAAACACCGTTTTTTGTTGCTGAAAGTATATTTTTAAATGCATTTATAGCCATTTCAGAGGACTTTCATTTAAAAATCACTAACGCGTTTGAAGTGAGCCCCGCCCCCCACTTGCAAACTTGCTGCGCGGGCCCTGTGCTTTCATAGTCAGGGGAAGGAAGACAAAAAAATAAATAGAGCACCACCTCCCACTCCAATGGACTTCCTTGGAGACATCGTCCTTTTATCTATAAAAAAACCTCAATATTATAGTCACTGTCCCGAGGAGGAAAGTAACTGTAAATAAAAGATCCATCTTCCTCTTATAGTTTCTCGATCAAAACTGATTTGACATCGTTTGAGCCAACGCGCTGGATTTCCACCTGAACTTCATTTACGGGCAGTGGGTCATATGAGGTGCGACGAATATGAAACCGCCTTTCTCCCTCATTTATGAGCGACCGGAAGTGTTGCACACAGGACCAGTTATCTCGCATTTCAATTCTGTGCTCTTCGTCGTATCTTTATCTTTGCAAGGTTTTCAGCTGTGCCTTTTTCAAGATGTGCTTTGATTTCGAGATCGTAGGAAATCATACCTTATGGTTGTAACTCACAAGCAGCCAATCTAAGCTGAGTGAGCTGTTTTTTCGCTACTTAATTAGACCTCTACTTCGTTTTCCCCTTTCAAAGCGTGTTCCGCGAACGTCACACTTCTTTTCATGAGTTATCGAGGGAGGAAAGAAGTTATCTCCTTTGAGTTTCATGATGTTCTTTTTGTACCCGAGCTAATTCTTGTAACTCGTCTTTTAAGCTCTCTTGCTGTATCCTCAGAACTTTCACCTGTTCGTCTATAAAGGTATCCACTTTAGAACAAACCTCTTTTGTAGTTCATTCTGATCTCGCCATCGTGAGTGTGAAGAACCTCAAGTGAGGTTTCTAAGGAAAGAATTTTTCTTTTCAGTTCTTCAACAATTTTTGAGACTATTTCCTTGCAAGCAGTATACATATCTTTGGCAGACTTGTTTTGATGGTCACGATGATCAGTGATTATGCAGTAGCGGCAAGTGAGCTGATCACAGGTTTCACAAAAAAGTATGAATTCTTGTGCGTGTTTTTCACAAGCTGGAACAGCAGCGCATGGGCCATCGAGCTCTGAGAGACTGTTACTGATGAGGTTGCTATACAGACTCTGCACGCAACCAGATGGAACCTGTTAAAGTAAGAAACCCTCTTTTTAATGACTTACTAGCATGCAAGAAAGAAGCCAGAGTTTTCGTACGAAAGGATAGTACCAGACAATTGAGATAATATTACAGTCGCATTAAATTATTTGAGACTTCAACGCCGGGACCTGTGATCATGTGTAGTGACGCCTTGTTTACAGTTATTCTTACAGTCCGTGCAGTGCTAGAAGTTTTAACTTTTGAAAAGGTTGCTGTTTTAAGGGTATTGGACAAACGAAGCCAGCGGAAAGGCTAAAAAAACCATAAACCTGCGCGAGTTGAGTGAGTTCCCAGGCTTCGTTCGGCTTTCTCCCCGCGCCCCGTATGGCACCCAATATCGCAATAAGGAGCCTGTTTAAAGATTGTAGAATTTTACAAATGGTAGATTATATAAGAAAAGCGTTCAATCGAAATGCCGCCTCATCCTACGGTTAGTAACGTGGACGTCACAACTCTGTAGACCCCGTGAAACCGGAACAGACTGAATATCTAGGCGACATTGATATTTTTTAAGAGGATGCCCATTCTTATAGATAATAGACATAATAAACTTTATTTATTACCTTTGGCAAAACAGAATTACGGTAATATTACAGGATGAGAAAGACTTAAAGCACTATACAAAAAAGAATATATACTGGTTAAAAATTAAGAAGGTGAAAAATTGAAATGGTAGAGTAACAAATGGGCTGAAAGTTTTGAAAAAAAGTTACGTTAACGAGGAAGTACGGTTGGTTTGGGATAGAATATTGGCTGCTTACTAAAAAATCGTATTTAATTGTCAATTCATTAAAATTGATTCAAGGTTTGTACAGAGTACATCAAGGTCACTGTCTGCCACATGGAGTAACCAGTGTGTAGGATTTGTTTATTTTAGGTTAATAATTAACCAGTTTCTGAGAAACGCTGTTTTGAGGGTTAGATTACGTCTCTCAGTTTTTGACGAGTTGCTTTCATAAATATCACTTGATTTTTGTTGCAATAAATGTTTATGAGATGTAGTGCAGCCTAATTGAGTGATTTTACCATTGGACCATTTGGTCACCATGGTAGCCAATCAAACTTTTTAGAAGGGAAATTTCTTATAAAACCAGGATTATTTGAAATTCGATTCCATAGGGTTGCAGATAAGTACATAAGGAAATTTTAAACCAAATTTGGTGGCAATTGCTTAAATACTCCTTGAAAAATATGAGGGGAGCACTCAAATTTTTACGAAAAAATCCTTTTTCGGAAAAATGCAATTAAAAGATGTTTTGTACAATTTAGGCAATAATAGAGGCGTAAAAACGATACATAGTTGACATGGAAACTGCACATAAACAAATGACCGGCCTTCAAAAGGCCCTTATTTCATAGTAGAAAAAAGAATTTGGCAAAGAAATGTAGATATATTCTGTAACTAGATAGATTCAAGTTATCATTGGGAGGTAATTGAAAAATTGACGTCCAGTTTTCCAGAACCCAACTGTATTCCCCCCTTAAGCCTAAGCACCTCTTGGAATAAACGATAGTTTGTGCCTTTACATATGGAAAATATTTCTTTAGCAGCCTTCGATGCAGTCTACTCAGGTCTAAAGCCATAAAACTTCCACAACTTACGTTGTTGTTTTTATTTCTGGGCCAGCTTTTGCGCAACGGATCACACGTATTTCAAGAACCCTTCCCATATAGGATAAGCTAGTTATTTCTGTAATTACTAGCTTATAAGGTATTTGGTAATGATGAATTGAAGTCAAATAACATTTCATGGTATTCACATCTCTAGCCTCACCTTGATTTGCTCTCTACACTCGGTGCATCTTGCACTGTATTCTCCTTCTGCAGCAACCAGTTTCACTAGGCACTCCCTACAGTAGGAGATTTGGCATGGTAACATTTTTGGTTCCTTGAATATCTCCAGACAAATGGGGCATTCCAAGTATTTGGTAAACTTCCTCTCAACTCCTGACGCCATAGAGAGAATAAATATATGAAAATCATATATTTGAACTGCGGATTAAAGAATGAATATGTGGATAATCATTTCAGTTATGAACACTAGTAGTGAAAATAAAGCCTGAAAAATATTTATGCTTGTACTGGATTCGAACCCAGGACCTCTCCGATACCGGTGCAGTGCTCTACCAGCTGAGCTTACAAGCCAACTTTGAGCTGGTCATTTTGTTGGTTTTCAGGCTTCTTTTTTCACTGCTGCTTAAGTAGTGTTCATAACTGCTATGATCATTCACATATTTAAAATACGGTACCAAAAAGAGAAAAAGCAATCTAACGGTTTTCTCAACCACTGTTAAGCAGCGGACTTTAAGGATCACTGTCAAGGAAATTCTTATCCAAACTGAATTTATTCAAATTATGAGTAAATAATTTTTCTATTACACAAATGGCATGTGTCACACAAAGTGGTAGATTTCAAATGATTTCTTAGAAGAAAAAGAGACTGGTATTATTTTATAGCGGTTTTTCCAAGACACAAAGACAAAACTTTAAGAAATTAAGCTAGCTTTTTCAAGTTGCAATTCATTTCCTCCTCCTAATCTGTAGCCATAGACAACCGCAAATAGTTTCAATGCACATATTAACTACTTCATAAGAAAACTGCCAACAAATTTTAAAGGCCGGGTGATATTGTTGTAAATACGCCTTTTGGTTTATAACAGTTTATAACGAAATCTATTTACCTGGTAAGGCTCGTGTTTCAAGCTACCCTAGTTCCCAGGGCTTTTCCCTCCCTACCCCCACCTCCAAGTAAGGGAAAAGCCCTGGTAACGAAGCCGATGTTTCAAGTCCGTTTAGAGCTCTTTTAATTTAACTGCCGTTGAACCAGTTGCAATTGCAGCGAATTAAGCTGGCTTACCTCTTGTCGACTCTCTATCAAATTCAAGAGTTAATGCCAGGTTGAATTTTAATACAGCTTTAACAATTGCAACTACCTTTACCAGTTAAACGAGAATAGGTTATTTTGTAAATGCATTGTCACTGAAAAGCCCCATTAGACAAAGGGGTTTCAATAAAGGTGAAGCGTTGAGAATCCATAACGAATTTTGAATTGATAAGCGGCGTGTCACGGCGCCTGTCACGCTTGAGCAACATGACGACACACTTGAAGGCCTCTTTGGTAGTTAAAAACAAATTCAAAAACCGTTCATGATTAACTTGCAGTTGTGTATCAAAATCTAAGATAAAATTCTAAGATGTAAAGAACACGTTTCTTGGAGGTGAAAGACTGCCAAAAATGGTGGTCTTGTTGTTTCGTTAAGTTTTGCCAGAGATTAATCACTCGCCACCCCTTTTAACATTTCAATGGTATTATAAATGCAGCGCTTTTCGCTTTTGTTAGTCTGATGACAGTAATATATACAAATTATTTTCGTATTCTTTATATCTCAAAATGAGGCTCAAAAAAAAAAAGTTATTTGATTGCGCTGATTTTGTTTCACAGCAATGTCGATTGGAATATTTCTTTAATTTCTTAAATCCCAGGTTTATGCCCTTCAATTGCGTTTAAGATGTTTATCACAATAAGAATCAGCTCGTTCGACATGTACACAAATAAAGATCCGACAGATCACGGCTTTTCAAATTGCATAATTTCCTTGGCAAATTTTTCAACTATCGAGATCTGCCTAATGAAGAATTGTACCACTTTCAAGGGACGATCATAATATTTAGCAATGAGAATAATAATTTACTTTAATACCTTCTGTTATCCCCGTTTAGTGAGATGTGTACGTGTTCCTAGCTTTCTCGGAAAACCCGTAATCACGTGACCAGTAGTATTCATTAACCGTGACCAGAGTCGGCGAAAGCCGATCCTGTCATCAGCGTTTTCAGTTCTGCAGGGTTTAATGCATCACGTTCATAGTTTACTAGAGGACAACAAATCATGGTAATGACTTATCAAGTAAAGTTAGCGAGTTTTGAGCTTATTAACACAGAAGTTACTTCGTTAATCGAGTATGACATCATCCACGTACTCGTGCTTGTGGTAAAAATAGCAAGTCAAGAAATTACACCGCAACATGGATGTCATTGTACTCGCTTTCCGTGTAGTGCCGCAGGGCTGTGAATAATTTTCTGTTCATTAGAACAGAATTCCAGGGAATTTTACACCTTTTAAACGCTTCCCGTTATTTGCTATTTCAGTGCTAGTACAACTGTTTCATTTGAAGGAAGCATAACCGATTCTTTAAATTAAGGGGGTCTTCCACTCAAGACCACCTTTTTCTCCAAAATCAAACTAACTCAGTAGAAATTACCATCATGCAACTTGTTGCCATGAATGATGACAAACGCAACGATGAATGAGTCTCTTGTTGCCATAGCAACAGAACAAGCTTTTGTCAAATATCTTTAATAGTGCTTCCTCGGTAAAAATAATTGAGCAGAAACGCTTAGTTAGTGAGGCAAGAAACAATTTCTTACAAATTATGTATGTATTGATCTATGCTGTGAACCTGCACTTGTGGACTGACTCTGGTTATTTGCAGAGAGAAAAATCTTCAAAGTTTCACTTTGCCAAAAATGGGTATTTTCTGCCCATACCTACCATCAGTCTTTCAAATGTTATGAAAGAACAATTCAACAGATTGGCTTTATTTTGGTTCACTGCATAGAAGCTTAAGGTTTATGTACCTCTAATTTGATCCCTAAAAAGCTGGTAAAAGTAAAATCATGAAAAGCAAATAATTGTTGCCATCTACAAATTCCATGCCAGTTTCAAATTTCAAACCTGCATAGGGTCACAAAAAAATTGCTGTGGTCAGGTTTTGCCATCTTTTCCAGCAATATCACAGCAAAAGTGTTTGTTACACATGGGGATAAGGGTAAAAAATCAAACAGGCATGACAGTGCACTTCTCCAGCAAAGTAATAGCATACAGATGGGATGTAAACAACATATCAGCTCAAAACTAGTGCAAGAATTAAATTAAAATCTTACCTCGCAAACGAGCAGTCTGAACAAATCTTTCTACGACTCAACCTTTATTCAGAGAGTAAACATTACAAAACAGCTCTTCTGCTTTCAAATTAAAGAGCAAGTTTGAGGAAAAAAGGCAAACAATAGCTCTCCCAGCTCCCTTTTTATCAGCAACCTCAACCAAGCAGCCAAACAGCAAGAATCTGCCCCCGTTGCATCCTGGGAGGTTCCACATATCTTTGAGCAGGAAAGGCTCTTCCAAAACAATTTACCATTTTCTGTTAAGTCTCAGACCAGGCTTCAATCCTGCACCAAAAGTTGTTCGAGCACCTTCAGCATTCAATGAAACCTCCGCCAGTGAAGATTGGAGCCCGGTGAGACAAGGCACATCTGCTTTTAGGCCCCCTATCCACGAATAACAAACTGTCGGCAGATTCAAGCGAGCGTTCGAACAAAGTTTGTTGTATTCGCAGTGCCAATAAGCGGTTCTTTGGAATTGGCAAGGTTTAAACCTTCTCAGCCCTTGATGATGAGCTCCGGCACCAGCAAATGACCCAAAACACAATAATTTAGGGCAATTTTGACCATTCCAAGGTAAATTCTGCAAATGATTCAGCCGACCAGAGAGTGAGTTCAAATGAGCCGAGTATGGCCACGTGACCAGCAGTCATGTGACAACATACATGCATAATTGTACCCAGTCCTCCATCAAATCTTTGGAGAAATAAGAATTTTAATACCCCCCCCCCCCCCCCCCCAACTCACTTTTAGCAAAAAACTCATGGTTTCTTAATATGCTCTTCAGTGGAAGACCACCTTAAGGCCACGAGCTGAGATATGGCGTGACCACACCACTGCTTCAGTGCTCAAAATGGTTCCACCCACACCCCCCCCCCCCCCCCGCAAAAAAAAAAAGAACAGCCATGGCCACGCAAGAGTCAGAAAAGTACGTCTGCATAAGCCATTTGCACTGTTAGTGTATGTAATAAGTCAGATAACATATGAAATATTTCTAGATTTAAGAAAAAAATTGTTTTCATTCCGGAATCCTAACTTAGTGCTTGCAAAGAGAGTTTTTGAAGGTAGTTAGAGTCTCTGCTTCTCTCATTTGAAGAAGTAGCTTGTTCCATTCCTGGGAAGCAGTCACAGTTAATGCTCTTCCACCTTCAGTAGTTAGTTTCAAACGAGGACAGGATATGTTAAAATTATCATATCGAGTCTCTCTTGAATAAGTCTCACTGGTACGTTTTAATAGACTTGTGAGATAACTGGGCAAGCGACCTTGCAAACGCTTGCATATGATACAACACTTCGCTAGTTTATCATTCTCAAAGAAAGGAATCTATTCTTCGAAAAAAAACCATATCAAATTCAAGACTAGGGTGACTGCACAAATCATACCCTATTTCAGACCAAAATGATCAAAATCAATACCCTATTTCGGACCAAAACGGCTAAAAAAAACATACCCTTTGGGACCGCACATACCTGTGTAGAGTACTTCCCCTCCCCCCGGGTACTTGAGAAAGTAGGGGCAAAACAGAAACACGTAATTGTGCTATCATTTCATCAATTTCCTATTCTGATTATGTTTGTTTGTGGGAGCCGGAGAGAAATTCAGCAGTAATGTACTAAGTGTTCCCATTCATTTTTGAATTTTAAAACGATAAACGCAGCACGTAAGACAAGGCTATTACCAGGTATATATTTTATTCAGTTTGTATAGGTAATCACATGATTTCGAGTGCAATTTGGAATAAATAAGCACGAGTAAATGTTTTCAAAGACTCACAAAATTGCACGAGCCCGTAGGGCGAGTGCAATTTGTGGTCTTTGAAAAAATTTACAAGTGCTTATTTATTCCAAATTGCACGAGAAAAATCATGTGATTACTTATTAATAATATACATGAAAAAATTGCGAGATAGCTTCTTAACGTTGCAGAAGCAACGCAACGTAGCTAAGGTGAACCAAAACAACAGTTTTCTCGATGTTTTTAAAGCGTTTTTAGCTGTGAAAACTGGCTAAACAATTACAGGCTATAGCTATAAGGTTACTTTGTTTGCTAAGTGTCTATAAAGCGCTGTAATCATTACCTTCAGGCTTTCTAGTTCGTTATCTTCGCCTTGATTGTCCTTGTTTGTTTATTAATCTCAGCGTCACTCCATCAACGGACTCGTAATTCCAATTACGTCGGTAATTCCCTTCTCTGGACACCACTGTTTCCAAACAGACAGCTAAAATACAGTGCTTTTCGCAGCCGTTTCTCCTTTTTAGAGCTGTTTTGCAGCTTCTCTGCTGTTATTGCGGTCACGAAGAAAGAAAACCTGCTCAAAAAGCCAGCCATTGTTTTGGCTCGCAGAGTCGCTTGCAGCTCTTCAGACTTTGCGCCATTCAGAGGCCGCGTTTGATTGGCTCAATCGCAGCGCCTTTGTTTATCAACCAATCAGAATCCTCAGTTTTTTACCTTGTTTTGCACTGTATTTCCTTTTTTTCTGCACCGAATTACCTTTTTTCTGCACCGGTGTTTCCTAAAAACTGCATTTCTCTTAGCCAATCAGAATCGAGAAATTTTTTCATGTATATTATTAATAACCATACATCATAGTTTATTATATGACTGTTTCAAATACTGCTGAAATTACACAAAACATAACAGCCAGTTGCTAAATGTTGGGGAAACGGGTTACCTACAAAGTGACAAATGGTGCGTGTTCTAGCTTTGGACCCAAGAGCCGAAACCGCTCCTACTCTAGAATTTAAATGCACAAGTTGATTGATTAGTTACTGCAAATTAAATTGGAACGAAGGAAAAAAGGTCATTTTTTTTTATAGCTGAAACTCGCTTTGGAATCTCCGGAAATAGAAGATAGCTTTCGATACTTAGCTTATGACTTAAATTCAGACAAGCCGGGAGCACTTCCATTTGTACAACAGTGAATAATTTACCCCCTGTTGCTGAAAAGATGTCATGCACGCATATGCAGTAATGCTGTCATTATAAATGTCATTGTAACCCATAGAGTATTTGCTATATAGTTAAACGACGACATAACAGAAAGTTACAAAACGATAATTTACCCAGGGACCAACTTCTCGTAGAAGACATCTCAATACTAAATGTCGAACAACTGCACCGTTCCTTGATTTACAACAATTGAACAACATCCATCGCTCATTATAGGTGGTTTTGACATTACGTCATCACCGCCATGCTGGTGGATGTACACAATAGGCCCCTCAATAGCTCGTTTTATTTATACACCAGTATTCAGTGTTCGTTTCATCATTATATTGTTACGTGTTTCTGTAAAGATCGATTGCAAACCACCTATTGTCAATACAGGTTTCTTTGATGTTGTTTGGCCTTAGTTTAATTATAGGCTTGAGCGAAAACCAAACACCCACCGCTTTTTGAACCAAACTCGAAAACCAAACATGACATTCCTCACCTATTAAACCCTTTCCTATTTCCCAGCAGTTGCTTAGGTTTTGATTGGTGAGTATATACTAGTTTTAATACGTTGTTTACGTCTTTTGTGTTTGGCTTTTTTGCTTGCACTTTCTTGGCCTCTTTTAAAATCTTAAACTCATCAACATAACTTGTTTACTAATTAATGACTGGGCATTTGTTTGATACCACTATAAAGGTAAGAACTTATAAAGATTGGTAGCAATGATCAACAAAGTACAAGAGCTGGAAGGTGCTAGAGACAGGTGGGAGCCACCTTAAGTAGTGTTCATAACTGCGACGATTATTCACATCTTCATTCTTTAATCTGTGGTTCAAACTGATATGAATTTCATACATTCATAGTCAGAAAAAAAAATAGTTGTTTGGATTAAGACATGAACATGAAGCTCGGCCACGTTAAATATAAACGTTCATTGGTTAACAGTTCCTTACTTGAGTGAGAATGATATATGAAATAAATCATATATGAACTGCGGAAATGAAACCAAATGAAGAATGATCCCAGCAGTTGTGAACGCAATTTACGTAACTGCGAAAAAAAAAAGCCTGAAAAAAAAAATTCAGGACTTCAACGGGGTTTGCACCTATGACCTCACTATACCGGTGCAATGCTTTAACCAACTGAGCTATGAAACCACTGACGTTGGGAGCAGGTCAATTGTGGGTTCATATGTTCCCGTGAAAAAAAATGAACATATGAACCCAGAGCTTTGAGTTCTGCCTGTGACTAAATGAGTTAAAATGCCTTGCATGTGCCTGAATAAAACTCTAGTCAGCTTGATGCATAAAGATCCCGGAAGGTAACAGGGCACCTCTCGCTGTGCCATGCAGCTAAAATTCCCCTAAAAGGCCTTGTTACACATGGTAACATTTAGTTCCTGGGAAGTTAACAAAATCTTATTGAAGAGTTGAGCAAGTCCGAAATGATCGCTAAGAGCTACATAGAGAGAGGTTGTGTTTTGAAAGAACATTGCCATAACCGTCTTCGTTGCTTTACCTCCGTCGTAAAGGAGACGCGGCTGCTAAAGAAAATCCACCAACAATCAGTTAGAAGAACTTTAGTGCATGGGCTGTCCGTTTTTTGTGTCTATTGCAAAAGGAGTCAACATGACAACAATAGAGACATTAAGATTGAGGTTTTTCGGCTTTTCCCGCGAACCGCGAAGGTCAAGAAGTCATGTAACCAGTGCCTTGCCGTCAGGTTTGCGGTTTGAGGTTCACGTTTGTACGGCAAGAACACGCTCTAGAGCTAAGTGATTTACCGCAAGTTTTTTTGCACCCTAAAACATCACAATCCCACGTTTGAGAGGAAATACTACTTTTTAGAACTCTTTCGCCCATTAATTATCGAATTCGTTTTCATAGAAACGTCATTTTTAAGACGATTTCTCAGCTAAAATAGAAGTGAATGAATGACTGAAAACAAACATGGCGGCCGGCTATTTGTTACCTGCAAATCTTAAGTCACGAATATGGGCAGACAGCTAAAGTGAAACCGCTAACTGCAAACCGCGGTTTGCCGTTTGCGGTGGGATGGCAAAACCTCGATCTTAAGGTCTCTATTAAAGAAAGTTCGTGACCAGAATGGAAAACGTTAAATTTAGAGGTCCCAACTATAAATAAGCAGGCAACACGAACCACGTAATTGTGCTCACACTTTATCAATTGCTTTCCCTTTTCTGATTATATTTTTGTTTTTGGGAGATGAAGAGACATTCAACGGTAATGTTGTGAGTGTTCCACGTGCATTTTTTAACTTTAAAAGTGTAAATGCATGGAACAGGTAAGACCAGACTATTTTCAGGTATCTATTTTATTCGGTTTATAAACATACATCATTTACAATGGTTTACTTTTTTACAAGACATCTAAAAAGTTACTGAAATTACACAAAACATAACAACAGCCTTGTTGTGGGGAAATAGTTTACCTACAAAGGGACAAATTGCGCGCGTCCTTTGAACCGAAGATCCGAAACTGGTCCTACTCTAAAATTTAAGTGTACAAGTTAATTAGTTACTGTAATTTAAATTTAAATGAAGGCAAAAAAAGTTGTCTTTTTTTTTTTTACGACTGAAACTCGCTTTGAAATCTCCGGAAATCGAAGAGAGCTTTCGATACTTAGCTTTTGACTTAAGTTTACTGAATACTGAGACCAGTACCTGCTCTTGTTTGCACAAGCCGGGAGCGCTTTCACCTGAACAATCCTCAATAATTTACCCCCTGCTGCTGAAAAGATGTAATGCACTTAAATTCCAGAGTTGGTCTCGGCTCCCAATAAATGCATACCAACAAATTGACTTTCCTACTCAGTGATGTACTCGTTGAAAAATGTTAGTGTTTTATAAAAGCAGAGACCTCTACAACGCAAAATGATTTAAAATACTGTGTACTATATTTCAGCTGGCCAAAGCGTTCTTCAGGTACAATGAGAATTTACACCAGTCTTTGCTTTTATACTCTTTAGATTAAGACAATAATATAAAGCTCAGCTATGTTAAATATAAAGGAGTATTCCTTACCAGTTCCTTACTTAATGACATCTTCAGGTCAAAACACCTGGAACTTCACCTTCAACTTAAAAGGACTTTCCTTGAGGTATCTTCCGTTAACAGAAACCTAAATCTCGTAGTTTCCCGAGTTTGAGGGAACGTAACTGAAAGTGAACCAACCACCTACAGCTTCCCTGACAGTAACTGAGCCAACAAGATTTCTCAGACAGTCCTTAATCTTTACCTTAACTTCATTGACAGGTTCAATATACGGCGCCCTGTCGTGTTTGCGTAGGATTTTAAAGAAACAATTTTGGTTCAACCTGCAGAAGAAGGGCCCTTCTTTGTAAACATTTCTATTAAAGGGAACTGATAGAGCATTAAGGCCTTCTCGCATTGTAACGGTGTACTCGTCATCATATTCAGTTATTTGTACAAGGTTTTGCAGGGAAACCTTATTGTCCCAGGGTGAGCAGGTTTTCATATCATATGAAATCATTCCCCGTGGTTGTAACTTTGCAGTAGCCAAGTTGATTTCGGAAAGTTGTTGAATTATTTCACATTTTGCCACTAAAACCTCTACCTGGCTGCCTTTTTTTAAAATTTGTTCGGCAAACTCCACTCTTGTTTTGGCCCTGCACAGGGAAGCAGCAACTGAATTCTTTTGGATCTCGAGATGCTGTTTTTGAACTTGAGCTATTTTTTGCAATTGATCTTTTAAGCTTTTTCTCTTTTTCTCAAGAGCCTCAATCTGACCATTTATGAAAACATCAACTTTCGAAGAAACCTCTTTAAACTTTATTTTAGCCCATTCTTCTTGAGATTCAAGGGTCGCTAGTGATGTTTCTAAATCAAGGATTCTGGCCCTAGATTCATCTACGGCCTTTTCAATCTTCTCTTTCTCAGCGGAATAAACATCGTTCACAAACTTGCTGTCGTGGTCGCGGTGATCTAGCAAGGCACAATCTCGGCAAATCAGCTTATCACAGGATAGACAGAAAAGCTTGAATTCCTCCCCTTCGTGCTTTGGACAAGTCGGAATGGTAGGGGATTGGTCTTTGAATTCTGATAGAAGTTTGTTAATGAAGAAGCTGGTCGGCAGGAGGCAAATTTGACCCCTGGGAACCTGTGAAAACAAGAAATCTATGTTGATTTTTTTATGTTAAGCTTGAAGTTGCACTATCTTCTCACGGCATGAACAGACCAAGCTATCTTTTGAAAGAACACCGTGCCTATAGCATTCATATCATGATTGCATGATGGTGATCATAATTATAGATATGTTTTACGAATCTGACGCCAACCTGTTTCAACCAATTGTATCTTTCAGGATAAACAAGACCAGCTTACTGCGAGGGACACGTTAATTGCTTGTACTCAAACTACTGATACGTTGAACCTAAAGCAACCTCAGGCGATAAACTGAGTCAGTATGTACATTACCTGGGTTATTTTCCTGCATTCAGGACATGTGATGTCATAGTTCCCTGAACCACTTGCAGTAACGAGTCTCTCCAAGCACTGCCCACAGTAAGAATGCTGACATGATAACATTTTTGGCTCCTTGAATCTCTCCAGGCATACTGCACATTCCAAGTGCTTTGTCACCTTCTTTTCAACGCCCGACGCCATCTAACTTATTTTCAGAACAAAATACATATGCAATTAGTCAATGCTTCATAGTTGGATGGAATTCAATTGTCTCGATGTTAATGTGGCTCTGATGCAATCGTTTTCATAAAAATCCTTTTTTACCACAATTGCTAGTAATCTCACAATCTGATGGGCTTATTTATTGTTGTCGCTAAGAGTCTAGATAACGCTGCTTGGGTAAACGTCTCACGCAATGCCTTTTTCAGCCCTTAATGAGCTATAGTTCGTTCCTTTTCTAGGAAGCTCTCAAATCCCATTAACATCCAATTGCCTTGATTGCAACAGTTCTTAATGAGCGAATATTAAAATTTGCCTTCAAAGAATTTTTTTCATTATCTGATTGTGTTTCATCTCAAAACCAAAACAGTAAAATAACTCCCGATCACCCTACCGCTTCATTACACTCACCCTGCCAAAGTACGAAGGAAATGAGTGCTTGAAGCTTGTGCTAATCATAATGCATGATGCATCACTCATTTCATAAGTGTCCACTGGTTTCGTCACTCTATATTACATCAGCAATTTCCTAAACAATAATTTTTACTATATATCCAACAGATATGAAAGTGACGAAGATTCTTATTCTTATCTCTCTTTATTCTTATCTCCTCCTTTATTCTTATCCTTATCTTTATTCATTGGCTTCAGCGCAATTTCTGTAAAATAACTTAATTTTGGCCTACTGATTGCAATTGGCTACTGGACTGAGCCGCATTTTATGTCATATATACTGAGGTTTCAAACATTATAACCAATGAAATTCCTGCCAAACGGGATCTTTAATTTGTTCACAATCAGTTAGGGTGAACAAAGTTCAGCACTGCACTTATGTATTTATCTGTAACGCAGATGCCTGAATATGCCTGTATTCTGGGATGCATGGATCGAAGAAACAAGTCTTGTCTAAACGAAACATGATCATGAGATGTAATGTTAACAAATAAAACTCTACGTTACGATATCCCAGAATATTAGTTTAGTCTGGCAGTTACACGTTACCACAGTTGACCTGACCAAATGTTTACAACTGACCGGAACCTTTAGTTATGCTGATACTATGATTTATTTAGAACAACTGATCTCAGAAGGTAACAGTCATTGCTGCTAGTGTTTGATTTTGCCTTTTTAATTTATTTTATCAAATTGTGAGTACTTATTAATAGTAATATTCGTATGTGGATTAGTATAGGAGTGTTTCCTTTCTTGTAACCTGAAGAATTTATAATAAAATTATAATATAATTGACTTGATTTAAATTTGATTATACTAACAGAAATGAAATATTCTAGGGAACAGAATGTACAATCGAAAGAATTTGAGTTAAACACAAGCATCGAACTCAAGAATACAGTAGCCGTAAAAGCATTGTAACTCAAGCCTAAAGCTTATTTACAGACAGAAGAAAAAAGAACAGTTTTGTTGTCTTCTACACAATCACTGAATTGAAAGCTAACTTGTTGATTACTTCAGGACTGGCGCCAGGACTTCTCAATGCTAGTTCGACGGCTGGCTATTCACAGCGTTGACATCGGGTGACAGCTTAGTGAACTCAGCTTAGTCCCCAGGCGTTCTCGGCTCGGTCAACTGTCAGCGGTGGCGGGGGTTGCGCTAACATCAGGGGCATTTTGGCAATATTTGCTAGGCGGTCTCTCGCCCACTCTTTCCCAGACTTCGCGCGGACAAGTGGAGCAAGAGAGAACGCCAAGGGACTAGGCTGAAGTGAACTATTTGAAACATGAACTGTTTATCGATGTTTAAGCCATACAGTCCCATTTATAATCTTTAGGACCTGATCACAGACACGTTGCACATACGGCACCTAAACGTATCTAAATGACTCCTAAAATTTCGTTTTTGATTGCTTAACTGAACTACATGTACAACGAGAACGAAAAGAACGCAGAATTATGGGAAGGTTTGATACTAACTGACCTTTTCTCTAATGTCAAAGAAGATGCAAATCATTTCCTTCTGTCACTTTCGAAACAGATTCCTTGCAGTGTTTGAAAACACTTATTCCATTGTCAAAGCACATAGTCTCGAGATAGAAGCCCTAATTTAGCTTCTTTCGATTGACAGATCTCGATGTGCAACATTCGTTTAACAAGTCAATTCGCGAGAGTGGCTGAATTAAAACTACTACAATCTGGATTGTGTTACAAATGTCGAAGAAAACTATGCCGAAACTGGTGCGTTTGTACATGTCCAAGGTTCAAACGCAATTAGGTAGACATGATAATAGCACTTCTTACATCAAATGTATAGTTCTGTAAGAGTTAGATTTCTTAATAACAGACAAAATTTAGCAAAAAAGCTGTTATTACTTACGTTTACAAGTCAGTCAAGAGGCCAGTCAAGCCAGTCCTTGTTTTCTCGGAAAACCACTGTTATGCGGTGAATCTAACCACTGTCTAACGTGTCATTTTTCCTCCAACAAGGCCAAACAACAAAGCATGTGTTTTGAACCGCTGACAGAATGGTTATTTTTACTCAGCTAAATCTGAGCAGGACGCAATAACAAGGGCTGCAAACCATTTGGCGTAATCTAGCCCATTTAGCGTGATTATCACGTGTTGTAAATCAACGAAGGAGGCTTAGGTACGTAGTTATTCAATTTCACGACAGACAGCCAGACGTAGGCTTTTGTACATTATGCTTTTGTTTCCCTACTAAAATGCTTCACCTTAATGCTCCAATTTTGCCACTAAAATGCTCGGCCTTCCCCAAAAAGGTCACTAAAATGCTGGGATAATGCTCATTATACATTATATAAGTTTTTAACATGGTGTCAACTGTTCACATTTAAAAAAACGTACAAGTATTGCAAATAACATCAACAACGTATACAAGTTCATAAATACACCCCAAAAAACGTAATCCTCGAAATCAGCTACGAATTTTGAATTTTAGTCTCCATTTTCTCTAAAACAAATAATTTCTTTTTTAGTTTCTCGCAAAAAAAAAATAATTTTCCGGGAAAATGCCACTAAAATGCTCGAATAATGCTAGCATAATGTACAAAAGCCTAGCCAGACGTCGACCTTTACCGCCTGCAGCATTTTTAAATTATCGGTGTCGGCGGGGTGTCGGTAAAACGGCGACTCGGGGCCGGGGCCGGGATCGGGGCCCGGGTGTTAGCTTTAATAAACAAAACAAAACATAAAAGTAAAACAAAATTAAAATTATAAAAAAGGACAATAAATTAAAACAAATTAAAACAAACAAACAAGCAAATAAATAAATAAATAAATATCAACTAATACGTTTGTTGTAATCAGCTGTACCAAAAGTCGCATAACCCCAGGTGAGGTTTTTCCCGCCAAAATAGTCGCGTGGTCAAGGTCACCTGATCGAAATGGCGGAAGAACAAGGGCAGTTCGGTAAGTTGAAGACATTTGGATTCAATTTTGTGCCTAACAACTTGAAGAATTCTAGAAACTATGACTGGGTGTTTTATCTTTAAAAGGAGAGCACAGAATAACGCTGCTGTCTTCGGAATTTATTTTGCTACGTTTATGAATTGTGCTGCATCGTGTATTTGTCAACTGTCAGTGTGCACAGCTGTGTACACGACAGGTGACACGATTTTCCACATCTTTCCTTGTAGGCTTTGAGTGAGTGCTTTGCTTGCCTGTATATTCCATTGACTGTCAGATAACTTAAGGATTTTTTATTTGTAGATGTTGTGGTAATATCAGTTTCGGAGGGTAAGGCAAATGACTACAAGAAATGTATGCATAATGATATAAGCTAGATGTATTGGTGAAACTAAAATGATTGCTGGCAAAATTGAAACTTTATTGGGGTAACACCATAAGTGCCCTTTTGACAATTTTTTATCTTATCTACATGATTTCGTTATTAGTTAGATGATGTTCTTTGCGTGACATGCTGGTGTGATGGTTGTTAATATTATTAGGTCAACAATTCATTAGCTAAAAGTTAAAGATCACGTGTTCATATTTGTTTGAAGAATCATAAACCACTTTTCAATGTCTAAATATGCCCGAAACTAACACATACAAAATTACTTTAATTGACACCTCCTTTATTTTCTTTCCTGCACCTTAGTTTTGGAATAACCACAAAACAACCTAATTTTGCAGTATAATTTAACAACGAATTATTATAGGACCTCGAATGGTTATGTAACTGTCAAAATTGTAACTAAATCGTTTCACTGGCAACACTGCACAGTAATAATTATGTGTTATCTCTATATCAGCGGGATTAAGGAAACAATATGAAATAACAGCATGAAGTAGCAAATAAAGATGACATATCAGTTACAGTGGCGTTACGCCTTTGTTGTCCATTTCAATTTTTCCTTTCGGCATCAGGAGCGTTCAATTTAATCAGTTCATACGTCCCAAGAATATTGAAAAAACGAATTAATTAATTAATTTAATTATTTATTTATTTATTTTAATTTTTATATCTTTACTTTATTTATTATTTTTAATTTTTTAATATAACTTTTTAAATGTTTTTTGTTTGTTTTTCTTTTATAAAACGCAACATCCCTGCTCCGGCCCCGGCCCCGAGTCGGCGTTTTACCGACACCCGTCGGCGTTAGCTCTTCATCGATGAAACGCCAGGTCTAAGATCTCTTGTCAGTATTAAACAAATTCATCTTATACCAAAAAAAGTCGAAAGCACCATGCGTAGAATAAATAACGATCATCAGACGTAAAAGTTACAGCCATAATTATCACTCCATTATGTTTATTTTATTGATTTTCTCGTTATTCTTCTTTTGTCAATGTTCTGTTGGGAAGAAATAATGCCCCAACAAAGTGCTTAAATCGTTGGCTCGTAGGTGGCATTATACTGTCTTTAAGTTTAAGCTTTTTCCCTGCCACAAAATTATTGCGTACTTTTTTTCACTTGGGATTCGATTGTCGATGTATGGATGCCAATGGTTAGAATGTGTTTCAACATACATTTATTACAAAAGTCACAATAGAGTAACGTAAGCATAAAGGGCAAACGAAAAAGAGTAACGCAATCATTTTGCTGTCAATCAAAGGCCTCAGTATCTTGCCCACTATTCGACCACTTCAGTTTAGAACTGCTACAACGTTCCTTCTTCAGTCGCAACATTTCTGAAAAAAGGTCTAAAAAAGATAAGCTTATAAGAAAAAATTAAGTTTATTATTATAAGTTTATCCTTTTTAGACCTTTTTTCTAGTATTTTATTTTACACTGTCAATCACTTTAGTTTCACGTGTTTCCGGTATATAACTACATAAACACCCCTCCCAATGTAAATTCTCATTATACCTGAAGAAGGCTGGTTTGGCCAGCCGAAATATCGTATACACAAAACTTAAAACCATTCTTCGTTGTATCGGCCCTTGCTTTTATACTCTCTGTTGATTTCATTACGCCGATCAGATCACCAGTTTGATCCAACGTATACCAGCAGGATTATTGTCCACAGTTGCTTGCCTGAACATTTGATATTTAATTAAAGGCCCCTTTCAATACCTAAATGGCAGATTCCCCTACCCATTCAGATACTTCGTTTCGTGAAACCCCTTTCATGTACCTAAAACGTGAAAAAGGTACCCCTTTCGGGCGGAGCCTCCCCGCATAGGCCATCATAGGGAGTACCCCCTCCCCCCTCCCGTGTTTGTTGCTCAGTATCCGACCAGCGAGCCTAGTATCCGGCCACAACAATAACAACGTAATGAAACGTAACGTTTTCACTGATTCAAGGAAATCATCCTTGGACAATCTAAAATCGCGGTTTGCCAGCTCAATCAGCAAATCTGCTGACTGGTTTTCTTCATTTTTGGATAAAACTGAAGGACGGCCCTTGCGGCGGTCATAGTTCACCCCACCCACCCAGTCTGTCCACCAACGTTGTTCTCTTTAACCCCCAATTTTGAGCTGCTTTTCTGGTACTTAGTCTGCCCGCACTAACACCTCTTATCGCTTTGGGATGCCATTCTAGAGACAACAGCAAGGTTTATCTGAGCATTCCCTGTTTTGACTTCCGGTAATACGAAATGGAGTCATGCAACGCAAACAAGCGGACAATACTTCGCTTCGACAAATAAATGAAGAAAGTTTCCATAAAGAGTTGTGTAGCATTTCATTAATTACATGGATTATATGCATATACTAGGACATAATTATAGTTTAAGTTGTGAAATTTATCTTGTTTAAACAGTTTACGCAGCTCAACCAACGATTTTGCACGCAGTGAAGACAAACTGGTATAGGATACTAGGCATACTAAATCAAAACTTAGTGAATGTGTCTGACCTCCGTTATTCCAGAAAAATTAAGTTTTAAGAAGAATTAATTGATTTTATGACCTCTTGATTTCTTTGAGTATCATCACTTCAACTGATCCAAAAGTTCCCCTGAAATATCACATTTTACAGACCCTTAGTTGAACAGTTGAACCCATGAAAATTTCACGCACCTGAACAGAACAGTGCCTTCTGCAAGTGTTTCTCAAGCTAAAAGCCCGCTGAACCTTGCTTTTCAAAGCTGAAATGATCGGCTTTCTTTCGGAACACTTCACTTTGCAGGAAATGAATAAGCGCGTCGCAAAAATTGAAATTATGTTTTAACTGGTCGTATACTGGTACCGGTCTGATACTGGGAAACATAATGTACGGCAAAACACTTAAACAATTTCAACAATTAAAAAAACGTGTCGATTTGCGTCGACAATGGAGAATAACAAGTGACGTCACTCGTAGGTTCGATTTGTGAAAGCACACGCAGAAATAAAGCAAATAAATGCGAACAACTGCAGAATATATAAAACAGTGAACATAAGCCGACTAGTTGGTTCGATCGGTGAAAAACACACAAGTTTGAGGCATAGTCTGTACAATTAGTCACGTAAGAATGTTATCATCACGTGAGAAGTAAAAACCAGATAGTTTATTTATACTTATCATCAGACTTTTTGAGATAGTAGTTCTGGATTTTAAACTGAGGAAACCAGTTTCTTGTTTTATTTATCCTGATCAGTTTGCCTATAAGAAAGATTGTGGGACCGAGACTGTCCTTTTAGATCACCGGCATTTCTGGATGAGATGGCTCTATTGCTCTGCTAAGTTTCTTAGAGTCCTGTCTTTTGACTTCTCAAAAGCCTTTGACTCAGTTTCCCACAGAATAGAAACCAATTAACTATATTAACCCCTACATTGTTAATTGAGTTATTGACTTTTTAAAAGATGGTCAACAAAGGGTATGTGTAGATGATGTCACAACTCCATTCCTGCCTGTCAATCGAGCTGTGTCCCAGGCCACTGCTCTGGGGCCCATACTTTTTACCATCATGGTTTGTGATATGTCTGACCTTGTAAATGTTAAGAATGTTTCGTTTTCCTATGGCAGGTGATCAACAATAGAACATAAAGTTCCATATTCAAGGCGTATTATCCAAATCCAAACCATGTATACTAGAAAAATCGCGGCAGGAACAACACTCAGGGTCTTTAAATAGTTGAGGAGAAAGTGCTGCCTTTGTAGTGACATCTACAAACGGTTACACTTTCTAGTCTTCTCGGATAAGGACGATAAACCGAAGGTCCCGGCTCACAACTCTTCATAATTCTCCGATTTTGTCCAAACAAAATCCGGCTTGCCTGGTTTAGATAGTTTTACCATTAATTCTCACGTCCAACGGAGAAAGCTTCTTCAATAAAAGATTCTGAATGGCAAAACATCATCCAGTTACACAGCGCTATTACAACCTTGCCAAACTACAAGAGCTTTTCTCTCACACTGAACCGTACACTATAAAATTACTAAAGTCAGCCAAGACATTTCTCTGTTATTAACATCCAAACGCAAAACCCGAGAATCGAAGACAGATTATCGTGTATTCCTCGTTCTTGAAGCGTCAATGGGTAAGTAATTCCACAGACAAAACACTAAAGACGGCGAAAGCGAAACGTCGCTGGCTACAGGACGCTGTTTACAGTCTTTGGACAAAGTTCTCTAACTTTTTCAATGAAACGTGAAGCGAGCTATATTCTTAACAGCTTTTTGGCAACTTTCTGTCAGATTTTGATAGACATGCAAATACCCCTTCTTTCTGCTCGAGTGTCGATAGCGATATCGATTAAAGATCATAAGTTTTTTTTCGTTTTCTTCAGTTTGTTATTTTATTTTTTCTAAAACGTAGTTAGACAAGTGATTCGCGACGAAAAAGGAGCCCATATACAGGAGCCCATGGACTCGTGCCATATATGATTTCCCGCCAAAATGTGGAAAACAGCACAGGGCTATATCGAATGTAACATTTCACATTGGCTTACATGTCTGGGTGGACGTAGGGATGTAGGGTCCTATGGTGACCTCATAACCACAACCAAAATTTGTCGCATCGATAGGTTACCAGATTTCTTACCCAAGGTTCTCTACGCGCGCATTTTGTGGCGCGGGATTCCACTAATATCTGTGTTTTGGCCGAACATTTCGTCATCCCTGCAACCCCGCTTTGTCAGATACAATAGGAATTACCTAGCCTTGGCCTCTTTTTCAAAGCGAGTCCTGGTGCTCATAGTTTCATATGAAAATTATTTTTCATTCACGTGCAAATTAAACAGTTATTTTCATACGAATAGTTGTGCACCAGGCCTCGCTTTGAAAAAGAGACCAAACGTAATTCTGAAATGGCTTATTACATAACTATAATAAGAACTTTTAGTATATACCAAACAAGTGAATAGTTCTTTTTGCGCACTCTGATTGGTTAACTCGGAGGTGATTAGCAAAGCACTATTCACCTCCGAGCAGCCGGCGCGCGAGATTTTAAAATTTCCCACCGCTTTTCGGTATATTGTCACACATAAAGTAACGTTTTGGTCCGCTAGTTGTTCAGCTTCTGTGGTATATACTAAAACAATTATTCACCTCATACCAGTGTTGGTGAAAGTGGTAGATATTTACCTCGCCGCTTTGCGACTCGGTAAATATTCACCACTATTCACCTCCACTTCGGTGAATAATTGTTAAATATGCCTGAGTGAAACTGGACTACCAAAATTACGATCATGAAAACGGCCAAATGAAAAACAGATTTCATCAAGATACTAAACAAGACAAATGAAAGATGTACAGATGAAGAGGAACTTGCTTTTGATAATTATGTCCGGGATAGAGGGAACAGATATTAAGGGGCTTTTTGTTTTTAGGAGGGCTCTTCCACTTAAATTTGGCCATACAAAGACTTTATAATGCGTAAAATTGAGATAATGTTGCACATGTGACTATAATGTGGTACGCATATGTGACTATAATGTGATTTCTCGCCGTTCAGTGCTCATAATGACTTTGATAGTTACTTGAATTGTCTTGAGGTTACGAAGGATATGTTGAAGGGAATGTGACACCGTCCAGTCTATAAGGAGCGAAAAGAAAACCCAAGTAAAATACGGTGAATCAATAGAGTGCTTCAGTCTGTTTCGAAATTAACACCTGCTGATAGCTCCCTCTACTCCCGAAAGCTCAACCCTAACCAGACCGGGCGTGTGCGACTGGGTTTTCGGGGAGAAGGAAACGATTTCGCCTACTCTTCAGTAATCTTCTCTCTTAAATTATTTGAGCTACTTATCAGTCAAAAGGTAGAGGGTAATTATTACGTCCAAGTAGGTTTCCTTTAAGTTCCGAAACTAGCTGTCGTCATCTGGTAAGTCATGAAGTATTATAACGTGTTTATCGTTGTAACTTGTCTCGTAGTCATACCTCTTATGCAAATGGCATAAGGTTCGACACAAATTGTCATTTGTATCAGCCGCCACCTCATCGCTTTCAAGTAATTCAGTAAGCCTTTCCAATCAACTTGTAAACACGAAGACGTACTTAAATTATATTCAGTAGTATAATGGCGTATCAAAGCCGTGTGCGCCCAAACAAGATCTGAGACATCAATGCTTCATATAATAAGTCATAAATGGTGATCAATTGTAAAGCATATGATTACTGCATTACAAGATAGACAAATTACATGGTCAATCGGCATGTGAAATGTTTTTATTCAAAGAAGAACAATGACTAAAATAGCGCTTTCAAACTCTGTTATTACAATAAAAAGGCGAACCAAGATTGCTAAAGACTAGACTCGTTTAAGATATCCATTCATGTTCCAACCAGCATTGTACCTGTAGCAGATCAAAAAGCAAAAACAAAAGACTTCTTTTGACAATAATTGAAATTATTTAACAGTTATTTAGTATGGATGAAACATCATTTAGAATCCGAAGTATTCAGATACTTCCACTAAAGGTCAGCGAGTCAGTTAATTCTTGACGACGATCCCCAAGTGACCAGGTGTGACTCTCAGCCCATAGCTAACACAGTCAAAACAATTACCCCTTGGTGTTTCTAAAACTCAGACTTAAGCCTTGGCCAAACGGAACTCGCAAGTAGTCGCAAGAAGTCGCAAGTTGTACTTGCGTACAGACTTGTGTTAGGTGCCCAAACGGACTCGCAAGTTTCCTTGCAAGTACACGCAAGTCGCAAAAAAACCATTTCATTGGCTAATAGGTTGCTATAACAACAAATGGACGTCACTCAACTTGTGTTGACTTGGGTTGGGTGGTCAAAAGATGAAAACCTTGCGTCGACTTGCGTGCAAATTTGATCTCGACCAAAGTGAGCGCAAGTCATCGCAAGTGCATGCAAGCCCTGGCCAAACGGAGTCGCAAGTAGACCGCAAGTTTTCAACACGCGTCTAGTTGCGACTCCGTTTGGCCAAGGCTTTAATGTACATTTACCCTTGTATTAAGATATTGCCAACAGTTGTTTGCACCAAGCCAATGTTTTCACGCATGTGTGGCACGCTTTAATGAAAAACATAATCCCGGTTTGTCATGAACCGCTGCATGATGTTTCGCTTTCCGACAAAGACAATTTTCTCCATCTTACCGTCTTCGAAGTTAAATGAGGGCAATAAACCCAATCATACGAGCTATAACACTCAATCTTGCCTAGAAAATAACTTACAACTCATAATGAAAGCTAAATTAGAATAGCAATTTGGAAGGAACGCGGAAACGTCGGCTGACATAGCCATCGGCCGCGCTTAAACTCAAAGCAGTTGAGCTTCTCCTTTTCACCCACTGCTCGACTTTGTTTTAATCTACTCCCTCCTGATTGGTGGGTGATTCCCTCGTTGTTGCCTAATTAAGTCATTGTAAGTGCGGGTAGGGAAACGGGTAGTCTCCTTCGCAGCCGTATTTTGGGATGTCATGCAACGAGCGACATCCCAATACACGTCTGCGAAGGAGACTAGGAAACGCGAAACATGTTTTTTTTAAGTGCTTGTTTATAACGTCAGCCAACGGATTAGTGTGCGCGCGCATTAAATATTCTAAACAGCGCAAATTGAATCTAATTGCGTGTTCAACTTCGGTTTCCTCTCACAAATGAAAAGCATTTCGAGGATTAGACATTAAAGTTTTCCCCGACATTTCTTGAAAACGGCGAACTGTCTCAAACCTCGGGCTTTTATATTCCGTGGCAACCTTTCACATGCCCAACGGCGGTGGCTCTGTGTTCTTGAATTCGCTGATGGAGACGACGAGTAGTGTAGCCGATATAATCTGTATAGCACAGATCACATTTGAATTGATATACAACGCATTGCCGGCTAACGACTGGTGGTTTCTTCTCTTGAGTTTTAATTTTAATTCAGTGTACCCGGATAGACGGGTTGATACCACCGTTGGCTCGTTTCAGCCTTTTTGGAAAATGAGCAACCTCATAAGAACAACGCCATGTCACAGGATGACATTTTTCGAGTCGTGCGACCTTTCCGAAAGATTAGAGATCTGCGAACTTCTCTCGAAAACAGCGTGAACATATTGGCAACATCATCGGCAACCCAATACAAATAGTATTCACAAGTCCAAAAATTGGCCAGCAACTTAAAATTCAGGAGAGGAAACCATCCGTCGTTAGTCGATAATGAGGGTCTCACTGGGGTAGTGGGTTTTACGACTAACTATTAAATTTTAAGAATGTTTACGCCTAACGGTTAAATTTTTGGCCATAATACGGATAACGGTTATTTTTTTCCCTTTACGGTTAACTGAAATTTTAATAATGAATTACCATTGTTTTTACATTATAATATAATAATGAACTGAAAATATAATATTTAATTTCCATTGGTGTGGAGGAAAGTATAGGGAACATTCTCAGTTCACAAAAATTGAAATTTATCTGGTCCACAAATACATATCAGTCCTGTACAGTGCTCTTGACACTAGCGAAATTAAAACCATATACTTACTTACGTGCTTCCTGTTTTTGACTCGTTTTACCGTATTTGAACTTTAAGACTACTCACCCTTTAGCCCACCCCCCCGTTGGGGAGGGGGCACTCCCTATAATTGCCTATACGGGGAGGCTCCACCCGAAACGGGTATCTTTTCACGCTTCAGGTATATGAAAGGGTAGGAATTTCATGAGTCGATATCAAGACTGTACTATTCTAATGAAAGGTATACGAAAGGGGTACCAATTGTCAGTGGAAGGTATTCTGTCAAAAATGGTATCTAAAAGGGTAAGGGGTTGGACCTCGGGCGGAGCCTCCCCGTATGAAATGTCTTTTAGTAGCCCTCCCCCATCCCAGGGCCTTTAGCTCGCTTTCCCCATCCGAGCCAAGCAATAAGGGCATTTCAAGCTCTAGTTGTTGTTGAGTTGATATGGTATAATTTTCCGCTTTGCCATTAATCTTTGCCAGCCGATAAAGTTTCAGGTCAAACGATCCCAAACAAAATTTCTTGGCCTGGTCATTCAGGCCTAGGAAGTCGATCAAAATACTTTTGAAAGAAGCAATATATTGCTTCTTTCAAAAGTCCATGGCAAGTCCATGGCAAGTCCGGTGAAGATCACAAATATATATATATATATATTTGTGATCTTCGCCGATCTGAATCCATGCTTTGTATCTTTCTATGGGTGTCTCCTCTCAAATGCGATAGCACTAACAATTGCCATCATGACAGCCATAGCTTGCCATGGACAGTAAACCAACCACTCATGTCAAAGTGCGTGGTACGATCCATTTCAAAGACACATCCGCCATAATGAGTAATTATCCGAATTAGTTAAACATAACGCAAATAAAGTTCTTTACAAGGCAATTGAGACCTTTAATTTGCGCTAATGATTTTTTTTAGGGTTAACGGATTTCAATTTTTTTTACGGCTAACGGTTAAATTTTAAGCTTTTTTTGGCCTAGCGGTTAAATTTTTGACCCTTTTACGGCTAATTGTTAAACTCCACTATATTGGCTACACTACTCGTCATCTCCATCAGCGAATTCAAGAACACAGAGCCTCCGCCGTTGGGCATATGAAAGTTAATGTCAGGGAAAGCTTTACTGTCTAATCCGCGAAATGCTTTAATCCATCCGAGAGAGGAAACCGAAGTTGAACACGCAATCAGACTCAATTTACGCGAAAGTATTTGTTTAGAACATTTAATAGCGCGCACACTAATTCGTTGGCTTTCATAATAATAATAATAATAATAATAATTTTTTGCTTCTATTGTATGCAGAAGTGACGCCATTTTGCAGACAATAGGTTTGCACACACGTAAAGCACGTTTGTTTTGCTGAAGCTTTCCAAGAGTTCTTTTACAGGTTTACAGGTTTTACCCAAACGGTCGAAAGTTTAATTTTTAGGTTTAAATTATATTTTTTAGAGTGGAGATTTGTAAAATCTTGCTGGAAACTTTTGATCTACACTGCAACTTTTAGGGTCCAGGGTTAGTAATAAAGTTGTTTACAAGTTGATGCAATATGTTTGGTTTCTTGTACGTACGCGCTCTTCTTTTCACAAACGCTCAAGTTTATGTATAATAAAACAATTATTGAATTCGATTTTCGCATGATAACGAGAATTATCATGACCTCGGTTTGTGTTATCCACCTCAGCTTCAGCTTTGACAGATAACGCAATCCTCGGTCATAATAATCCAATAATTGTTAATTCAGCGCACATTTCTTTGACTCACCCGAACAAATCGGTGTATTTTTGATCCACGAGGTATCTATTAGTGCGCATGCGCAAGACGCTCCTGAGACTGTTGAGTTTTGCTGGTCCGAAGCATTCATAGTGAAGATCTTTTATCAGACCTTGCCCACACTCTGAGGGTCCCAAGGGGTTCGTATCCTCAACGCAGATGTAATCGCCAGGCTGAGTGAAGCTGTCGAAATGTTCGAGCACTCCTGTCATATTTACATGAGCGCCCTCAACGAGGAGCCACGGATGATCCAAACTCTGATAAAGAAGAGTAAATTAAAAATGAGTGCATTTTAGGAGTCTTCTATTTGTTCGTTTCCTCCCTTTGCGAAGTGGCTTAAATTTCCTTTCTGTCTGGGTAAACCTAGCTACTAATAATATCAAACCTGTCAACCAAAAACTAGGAACCTCGTCTTTATTATTCCTAGTTGCAGCTCACTTTTCTACGCAAAGCTATCCACTAATTGAAGAGTTGAACTTGCCTTAACCCGCCCTTCTGTAGATTTCTGTGTCTAAACGCCTCTTATCGAAAGAAAACCTGACTGGTTGATAGTGATCACGTGAAGTGATAATATTTATTCGCGGATTGAACCAATTATCCGGCGAAAATACCCTGATATATAGACAGCACTACTGGTACTATTACTTCTATTAAATTCAGAATCAAACTCCTTGCTTGCATTGCATTTTACCATTTACGTTTACCCACCCGTCTGTTTGCTTTAAGATTGTGTCTTAAAGTGAAACTGCATGTGAGCTGTAATTTCTAAATGCCAGTTTCAACGATTTTTGACTAGAAGAAATCTCTTGGTGAACAATTAAAGAAATAGTGTTTCTGTGCCGAGACTAGCCTCAATTCAATGAAGACTTGCAGAGGAAAAGGTATATTTGCCTGCCTTTTAAGTTGCTTGTTTGAAAGCTTCTTGTAATGTCATTGATTTCTTGGTCGCATGGAATCATTACGCAAGTTAATAGCGACCTTCAGATCAGACTACGAGTCCGAGATTGAGTACGAGCACGACTTTCAAATTTCAAAACGGTTGCGTTCTCAGAGGCCTCGCGGCTCCTCAGTGTTGTTAAACAGAATAGAATGAGGCTCTAGGAACTAGAGTTGGTGTCTTACATGATAATCTAAGCTTGCGACTAGGAATTGAAAAGTCGTACTCGTACTCGATCTCGTACTCGTAGTCCGATCTGAAGGTCGCCAATCAAATGATGGCAATGTTTTCACTTTCATCTTTTCAATTACCTTTAAAAAGTCGCCAGTGAAAACTTTTTCAACTTGAAACAAATCTCCTTCAATGAATTGAACATCCGATGACTTTTTCGCTTCAGGGTGCAGTAAAGACAAGTCTATGTCAACAGAGATGACTCGTGACACGCAGCCAAACATTTTAAGCATGTCCGCTATCCACAAGGCCGAGCCTCCCTTGTAAGCGCCAAACTCAATCACAGTTCGTGGCTTGAGTTCCCATAGCAACTGCTGGTTAATCGTCACGGTGAAAGGGTCTTTCAAAATCGGTACTCCTCGCCAGAAAGTCTGATATTTCCCTACAAGTAACGTAATACAGTAGTATTACAGTAGTGTTATTAGTATTATTATTGTAGTCAGAATTACACTCCAGGAATTCAACCCTTGCGTTAATTAACGTCGTTGAAACTGAACGCGGCTTCCGATGGGGGTCTTGGTTAAGCATCAAGTCAGGAGTACCCAACGACATTTTTTCCAAAATGGATCAGTTGTTGCTGATGAGTGTTATTTATCATTAACTGAGTCATTTCTGGTTGATTATTAACTTTCCTGGCAAAAAAATAACCGCTCTTCAGAGCCAGCAAGCTTAAATTTGAATTATTGATTTTCTAGCCAGGATCGCTCGATGTATTCCATTTTTCCAGCCACTAGCACATTCGATTGCTATGCTAGCCAGAGAAATTATTTCCTAAGGATTTTACCAGCCAGGATAGCCATTTGATGGGCCTCTTTTTCAGGAAAAAAGGGAAATTATTTCTGTGTTCTTTTCTGCATTTTTTGTCAGTTTCGTGTTATGGAATAGTTGAGATTATCGTGGATCTGCGTTATCCGCATTGCAATGGCTGTAGGCTATCTTTCGGAAATGATACTTCTAGGCTATGCTGGAATATTCGATTTCACACTGATGTCGTATTCACCTAGTTTACCCACGGTTATATTGTTGGTCATTGGTTGGTGCCGCTTTCCACATTTTAATTTTCTTCGGTGATTTCATAGGAGGACCAAAACTTCGGTTTATCTGCCTTTGTACAATTTGAACTTATAGAATGCCTGCGTACGGACTAGGTTCTCTCTACGTCAACTTGAGAATGAAATGACGTATTGTGGTTCGATTTCTTGACTATTTTCTCATAAATCCCTACCAATATAGATCGATGACATGATTGAAGACACAGAAAGGAAACCATTATAGCAATTATAACTTACATGAGAAAACTCCATAACTGATTAAAAAGGTTTCATTGAAACAACGACATAAAGATTGCTTTGTGATCCGTGTCAGTATGGAAAAGCAAACAGAAATTAAAATGTCGCTGAATATATTTCCTGCTGCATTAAGTATCTCACACAACAAGATTGCTGTCATATATTCCGTTTTAATGTTGGTATAACAGTACTTTTTTTGGTTGCAAAGTTAGCTGAGCACAATTTTACTTATTTTATTATTATACTCAAAGCAGTTGTTAATGACAAAAATTACCCACATTATAGAAAAACACAACAGGGAAAAAATACCTTTTGTTCTGACGTTATACAGCGATAAATGATGTGTTGTTGATATGGTAACATTGATACTTTTGATCATGACCTATTTTTAACATTGTCTATACACTCTATTCTAAAATGGCTGGCATATTAATTTCCTTTTGCTTCCATTCAAATTGTCTCGTTCGTAAGTTCAAAATTCAAAATAATATTTCAGCGTAACTGAGAAAAGAAGGGCTCTCCTAAAAACGACTGCATGGCAGGCTAAAACACTCTGGGTGGCTCGTGACAACCGTTGCGCACGCATTTTGGTATAAACAGTTTTAAAGTTTCACTTTTAAATGTAGCGAAAATTCGTTCTGGTTGAACATTTTGCCAAGTAATAAAGTTGTTTCATAGTGTCCATGATTCAACGATAGCGATAACGTTCAATTACTTGTTCAGATTATTGGAAGATTGCCAACTGACATCCGCGAAAACGAACTCAGTTGCTTACCGCGATTGTCGGGTTACTGGGGATTACCCTTAAGACAAATTAAGGAGCTCCGTCATTAATTCGGCACGCAAACGGGGTGTATCTTGATATGTCCAGGTGAAATTGGCATTCCCAGGACAAATGTCACGAGCTGAACAAACGACTGTGACACCACAACTTCCATGACCAGTTGTTGACTTGGCGTTACCATGTGGCTGATCAGGCATAGCAATCTTGAACCTTTCGAATTCCTGCCATTTCGCAGGTTGAAATCTCTCGTTTCTTGTAGTCTCGTACATGATGGAGATTATTTCGATTGCGTGGCTTCTTAGGTTGTCTGGTATTGGGCAGTGGTATCCGTCATCAAAGAATATTTTCTGTTCCTTGACTGAAAAGACAGCTAGTCCCCAGTGGCATTCGTCCGCCATATGCACAGGAAGAAACAGAGTATCTACATTTTCCATGTCATAACGCAGGCATATGCTCTCCACCACATTCCTTAAGACATACCCTGAGGATAGAAACGATGGCAGCAATATGTTGTGGCACGCTTTCTCCCGGATTGGTTCTTTCTATCGCAGTACTTTTGTATTAAGAAGTTCACAATTTCGTCACTCAAATATCTCTCTCCGCAAAGGAGAGAGAACTCTTGCGATGTGATTCTATAGTTTTGATACGACGTTAGATAAGAATCATCGACATTCCATCGGTCTAAAAGTACATCAGTAACTTCTTCTTCATGCCTCGTATTTGCAAACACCGTTTTCAACCACGTCTTCTCAAAGGCAATTTCTGTTCGCAAACTTTTTAGCCGATGAAATCTTTGTAGAATGCGAATACCCTCTGAATCGAAATTTCCGTAAAAAGGGAATCTCGCGATTGATCCTTTGTTTTCAGACTTCCTTATCTCGCCATCTAGTTGCTGGAGAACGGAGAGTGGTGGCAGTTTCTCAACACTGAGCGGGTCAGAAATCGCGGCATCACTACTCTTGCAGATTTCGTAGTTCACTAACGCATGGTCAACCTCAGGAAACGTAGACTCTCCTAGAATGCGTCTTGGGTAGAAAAACCTGTCGTTACGACGTCGAACATCAACTAAGACACCAATGTCTATCGAAAAATCTTCAGAATTTTCATCATCAATAACAATGGCTTCCTGAACATCGGTTTCTTCCTTCTCTGCCTTCGTTGTCTTGTTATCCTCCTTCGTCTCAAGGATACCTGATTGACCAACTGCTGAGCTTTTCGCTTTTCCCACAACTGTCGCCTTTCCTGTTCCGCCCACTGAGGGAACGTTAACCTCTTTCATCAAGTTGATAGTCGGGGTATGTTCGCTTGCTATTACTGGTTTTTTGCCCTTAGACGTAGTCATATCTTCTGACTTCTGGATATTTGGGGCAAGGTTTCGGACTGTAGTGATGAACGAAAAGCTTTCCCTTTATTTTTGGCTTGTTTATTCTTCGGTCTAAGCTTCGTAGACTGGGTTTGATGCCTGCTTACGTCCAATGAGGTTGACCTTTCCTCCAGAGCTTCCTTTCTTTCTTTCGCGCTACTCGACGACTGTTGTTCTTTTTTGAGCTCATTTCTGAATTTAGCTTTCTTCTCGTCTTGGAAAGAGCTTTCCTCTTTCGAATTCCGTTTTTGGTTCGCTCTTGTTAATCCGCTTCTTCTTGACCTCCATGTCATTTTCCCGATCGAGATTGTGCTTCCTTTTACGTCCAAATTTTGACGTGGATTGAAATTGTATCGGTCGATTAAAGAATGAAGATGGAAGCCACATGTACTCTTCGGATCCGTGCCCTTTGAACCGGACTTTGTATTCGTAACAGAGAGTATCTTTTGATAATACGTCTTCAACTTCAAAGAACTCGTCATCAAGTTCACTGCTGTTGTCGCCTTGGTTGTCGTCTTCTATCGCGAGGGGCGACGAATCATCTTCACTGCAGTCGGCAGAAACAGTTCCAAGTTTGCGAAGATAGTCTTTGGATGAGGGATGAAGTGTGTACTTGAAACGTTGTCCCGGTATTGGCTGGAGAACTACCTTATTGATGATGCTTGAATTTGATTTCCACTTGGTAAGAACAACATCGTCCCGGACCCCGTAAACACCACCTCCTTCATGGTTGTAACGGGAGCATCGAACCCGTACAGGCACTTTGCCCTTCGTTTGAAAACTTGTGATTTCTGAACCATCTTTTGTTAGTTGGATTGCCTCGACCCGGCCAATATGAAATTTCTTCTTCCCTTTCTGGACAATCTTTAGCGCAACGTCGCAGTATTTAAATATGTCATGTTTTGGATTCAAAGGCTCTTTTCCTGGGAGATACTTGGAAGCCCAATGCCTTTTCTGGCGTGAACGTGATATGTACTCCCGAGGCAAAAGAATTTTGATCGCTTGCTTTACGTGCATGTACGTTAAGCGCCCATCCACATACTTGCTTAACTTCCAAGCTCTTCCTCCTTTGTCCATGCCATCATCACCCACATTTTGTTCTTTATGGCCTTTGACTTCATCTTGATCACATACATCACTTCTTTCTGGAGTACTTGTCTGTAGTAATACAGCATCTTCTTCTAGATCCTTTTCCTTTTCTTCTTCGTTCTCTTCTTGACATCTCTTGCTTTCTCTCGTCTCGCGGCCTTTAACACCTGTCACGCCTTGGATATTATTCACACCTTGCTCGCATGCATTTTTTGCTCGAGTGCTTGTCGATGGCAATGCTCGGTCTTCTTCTTGTTCTTTTTCCCCTTCTTCTTCCCCTTCAATCTCACACCCACTGTCCTCTCGTCTCTCGCATCCTTCAACATCTGATAGCCCTCTGATAGCCCTCTGATAGCCCTGTAGCCCTCAGAAGGTTGACTGTGTACCACAGTATATCCTGGTGGCTTTGTAAAGGTATACGGCTTATCCCAATGTTGTGTTTTCTTCAGCAGGTCCACACATTCTGAAGGTAGGTACTTTCTAAAAAGGGCCTGCCCTTCCCTCACACCATCTCTATGTGCTTCAATCTGTGCTTCTTTGAAATCCGCGTAGTTGTCAGGATAGGAATACTGCTTCGTATGTTGGCTCTCTTTGAAAGCAAAGGCTAATTTCTTCCTTTTATGTGATGCCGTCACTTGAGCTCCAGCAAAGGAAAGGCGCTGCTTTGCATTCAGATTAAACTGTACTTTAGAGCTTCGATCAAGCATGTCTCCAAAGGTTGGTTGCGAATCGAGAGACTGCAATTCTGTTGTCTTTCCTTGCATCTCGCCAATGATTCGCTCCGTGGTTTTCGTCCCGGAATAGTAGGGGGAAGCCCAAACGGGTCCTAATTCCTTGAAATGTAAGAACATGGCCAATTGATGGACAGTGCCTGCAGCAAAAAAAAAGCATTTCCGCTGTCTTGTAGCAGCCATACGTGATGAACTTGCCACGCTTCGTGGGATCGTTTTAAGCCCCCTGGCTTGGAATGAAGAGCCTTTTTTTTTTTAGCTCCAGAACTCTCCTCCACAACCGCAAAATGGTTATCCAACACGAAACAGACCTTTGAACGTCTCTAGGTGTTCCAAAATGAGGAACACGAAATGGCTCAACCAAATGATGGACAGGTCTAATGTACAGGCTAGTTGCCTGAGAACCAGGTACATGTTCATCAAGGAGATCAGCGATGCGGGGTGTGAACAACCTCATGCAGGCGTCGGAATTCTGGTCACAAAAATAAATTAAAAGCAAGTCTGATGCATTGAAGCCACAGTCTAGTCCCAGGACTTGACAGCGGTGCTTTAAGTCTTGAAGGTGTCGTATCGTTGCTACACGTGTTGTCCTCCCGTCTTCTTCCCAAAAGGTCAGGTCACGGGTCTCGTATTTTAAATTCTTTAAAAACAATCTTTGCTCATGATCGTAATCCAAGTAAGCGATGGCTGGAAGGTGCCAGTAGTAAGGTGACGCAAACATCTCCTCGTCAATACCAAAGCCAAGATAAAACACTCCATTTTGAATTTCGTAAGGGGTTGGGGTCATGAGTTGGACTGCAGCACCCAAAGAGAAGCCCGTGGAATCGGTCGAATAGCCAATCAGATTCAGTGGTGTTTTGCGAACATTGCCGGTGCTATCGTAATAGCAGGCTTTTCTCAGCTCCTCCCAATACTTCAAAAGATGTTTTGCCGTATAACCACGATCAGGTGTTGGCCACATGCAAGTTATAACTGTTGGCTTTTCTAAGTACGCCAGCGCTGTTAAGTTGTGTACAGAGACAGTTTTAGACAGGTTTTCGTCTTTGATAAGGTTGTCTATTAACCTCTTCATTGCATCGAAGTAGTCTGAATCTTTCTTGCTGTCATCTCTCCTTGGAAAGGGAATGTTTTGAGGCCAGGTGTCAACGTTAGGATACCATGTATGTCCTACAAGTATTGGTTGGTCGTCTTTTAACTTTCGAGGCTCAAGAAAACGCAGACATCTAACACCGTCACTAGCTTCGTTTATGGGAAGGCCTTTAAAGGTTTCTGCTGCTAAATCAATGGACTCCATATTAATACCAGGGTCTAATCTCAACCGTGAGGCATGTTTTGATGCGGTGGTTTCCCTTGCTAGACCAAACATGTCAGCGAGAAGGGCATAATTAGTCGGTCCAAGCTGGTTTTTGAAAAGACCACTGATGTCTTTTACCAAGTGGACGTAGAGATGGTTGTTAGCTTTTTTAAGCTAGGAGACCAGGTTCCGAATAACAAGCACCTGCATTGGATTCTTCTCCGATACACCCATTCTTAGTAAACGTACAAGATCGATCGCCAGTCTCTGATCCTCCCCATTCAAACACGAATCATGCAGCCTATCTTCCCATTCTCTCGGTGATAAGGCTATCCTAACCATTTGCTTTACTTTAGCTTCAGCAGTGCGCCGTCTTTGGGACTCAACGTCTAGAGCGCTAGAGACCTCACCCTTCTTAGCGTAGCGCTTGTTAAATCCTTGAAGTCCAAGCCTGTTTCTCTTGTTCGCAAGGCTACCCGATCTTCTATGACGAGGTGTATCTTTTAACTCGCGTAACTTTTTATGATAGCGAGTCAGTAGCGGGATCAAACAAAAGTGTGCGTTGCCCATGTTAAGTGGTGTCCTTATTAATTAAGCGGGCTACTATCCGAGTTGAAAAACACGAATTTAACCATTGTTTTATCATGCCATCCATACATTTGAGCACTTGTAAAGACAACTACAACGTGCACAAGAGACCCCACATCCAAGGGCACATCACCCAATAAACTACTAAATTTCTAAGCTTGCAACCTTCAGGAGCGTAGTTACCAGTAGGCATGTACGTAACGGAAAAAGTCAAAAATAATAATAAAAAGAAAGAAAGAAAAAAGAAAGAAAAATGAATAAAAAGGCAAATAAATAAAAGATAATTATTTCAGTGAAAAAGCACAATTTGCCTCTATTCATTTAACTCTGCTTGTTTCTTTGAAATGTTGCTGATAAGACAACAAACGGTGTTTTTCCGCAGCAAGTGTCAATTTCCAGAGAGAACTGAGCAACGTGCCTCATTCAGATTGGTGGACCGAATGGTCCAAACAAGGCGCCAGAAAATCGCGATCAGAATGCAAGCGGGATAGTAAAGATGAACGCGATGTGATCATCACGTTGTATATAGCTTTGGGTCGACCTGGCTTCGCTCTGCTAGGCTTTCCATGGCCAAAAAAAAAATCAATTACAGATTATTACATTTCCATCGGCACTGACAGAATGACAGGGCTTGATGAAGAAACTGAAGCAAAGCTTTAGTAGCATGAAGAGGCGAGGTTGTCCTCGCTATCCGTGATTCATTTTCATAAAAATAAGGAAATCGACTTTAATGAGGTCATTTCTGAGTTTGTTGGAAACAAAGAGAGAATATTAGCTCTGTGCCTGTAACGGAAAACCAGTTATAACTTCTATAAAAGCTATGGGCAGTTATATTTCACATAGCCTCAGGATTTCGGTCTATTGTTCATGGAGATGTAAACATGTAGACTTTGATGATTTTTGTAGATTTGTGAGAAGCGCGGACCTAAATCAGACTTAACTAGGGCACAATTAGGGCTGTTACTATGTGGATACTTTTCAAGGGAAACTGCAATGCCGGTCAAAAATCTGTAAAAAGAAAAGTCTGTGATACCACTAACTTGTTAGCTCAATTAATGATAAACGACCGAAACACTTCAATAAACTGAAAAAAAGCAACAAAAAATTTTACGACTTAGGCAATATTTCATGTCAAGTAATGGCAAAAGAATGGAAAATTTAAAAATTGGGATGGGAAGATTTGGAAAATTGTGAGTACCTATGAAAAAATCAAACATTTCTTATAAGGTTTTGCAAAGTCCACTATAATTAGACTTTAAATAGAATTTAATATCGTTCGTCTGCAAAAGAGTTCTTGAAAAGCTTCGGCAAATAATCGTGCGTCTTGCGTGTATAAAATCATCGTCTGCAAAATGACGTCACATCGAGGTGTACAAAACCGAATCCCATTCTTGCTGGTGGCAGTGTGCTTGTAGCTGTTGTGGTTCAGTTTTATCCTTGTATGGTTTAAATTTCTCTCCCTTTTAAACTAGTTATCATACATTACCAAGCCCAAACACGAAGGGAGAAAAAATAAACCAAGCCAAGCCAAGCCTAAAGGTGGAGCTCTACGATTATTATTATTTTTACTGATCGAGCAACTTCGCATAGCTTTCCTTGGGCCAATGCAATTCACGGAACGTATGCCACTCTTTACGGATCGACTGCTAGGTTTACGTTCCGTACGCTCCGTACAGATCGACAAACCGTATGCCAACCCACACCAACAGTATCCAAAAAATATTCAAAGTCTCGCTAATGAGATGCAATTAACGGAGCGTATGCCGCTCTTTACGGAGAGGCTACCCATTTGTTTTGAATGCACTTCTGACCAGAAGGTTGCCTACGTTTCTATCACGTTTGAATGAAATCAGTGGTGGTTGCGAAAGGATTCTAGCGGTTTCGGGATCATTTTGCAGAGTTTAAGGAATTCCATTTCACCACTCACCCTCACATTTCACCCTCATAATAACCCAGTTAAAATCATCATTCTTAATAACTTTAAAATACTGCAACGAACGCTTTTCATTCAATTAATTTATTCCTGTTTTTCACGTTACCACGTTACCACCAATAGCTCTATCTTCTGTATATAAACCATACACAACCCACCATACACAATTCCTCGATTCGCTAACGCTCGTAACGTCAGCTTTTTGAATCTCTTTACGGTCGTCAATTTACATTATCAACTCCACTGATAAACGAGATTTCCATTTTACTGCTGCTTTTGATTGTTGTTTGTTTACAGTAGACCCTTCCACGGTCTGTGGACATTGTTATAAAGAGAACGTTATAATTAGTAACATAGCCAAGTTTGGGAGACGTCCCTTTTAAAGTCGAAAAGTTATAGCTTCGCAAAGTCGGGAAATTTTACAGACGTTTTAATGCTGGGAGTCGCAAACTTGCCCTCCAGCATAAAATGTCCCGACATTGCAGAACAATATTTTCGCAATTTTGTATGACGCGCCATAACGGACAAAAATACTTCCTTGACTTCTTGTTAATATATAATAATTGTTTCACATAGATATAACTCGATGTAGAAATATCCAAGTTGTTTCCAAATAAACACAACATCTTGCAAATCGATACCACAGGCAGTATCCAGGCTTCTAGAAAACAATGTCTGCCGCCAAATCAACATGCCAGACGAAGGCGTTGTAAGTCAACGAAGACCAACTGAAGCGTTTTGCAAGACTGATAGTTAATGTTATTAACATCGTAGGAAAAAGGTAAACAATGTTCAATTCCACGCTGGCGAAAAAAGGTAGAAATATTGCTCTGAGATATCGAAGAGCACTCATCCACCGATTGAAGTACTATGAAACGAAACTTTTTAAACTTATAATGAAAGACTTTGACAACCTCAAAACGCATTTCTTTTATTGAAAGTCAACTACAACTCTTGTGGAGTATTTCCAAAGAGGTCTTAAATTGTCGAACGAAATGTTCACTGAAAGTTGTAGAGCTTTATCGGTCGCAGATCTATGTTACGTGCTGGCGTATGGAAAAGCCGGAATCCGTAAAACCAGAAAACCGAAAAGCCGGAATGCGGAACCGGAAAACCGGAAAACCAGAAAACGGGAATGCCGGAATGCCAGAATGCCAGAATGCCAGAATGCCAGAATACCGGAAAGGAAAATATCAGAAACCGGATAGTGCTAATCAGGAAAGGAAGATTAAGTCTGAGTGAAATAGAATACAATTAAAAAGAAATCAGTTTTTCTTTTATAATTTTATTTTACATATTAAGGTCGCACTCCCTGCAGCACTCCAGTTCCCGAGATTTTTATTACTCATTCTTTTTTTCCACGGCGACGAAACAATTTCATTTTCATTTTCATTTTCTCCAACAGAAATTTCATTTGAACTGTAATTTTCTACAATATTACGGACTATTATCTGCAATACCTCATCCTTGGAAAGTACTTTTGAAAGCCCAAAGGGTAAAACTGAAGCCCTCCTCACCTACACCATCTATAGAAAGCCTAACGTGTAAAACAATATATAATTTGCTGATTAAGCGCGAGAATCTTCGCACACCTACAGCAGACAAAAAACTACGTAAGCGTGGCTTTGATCTTTCACAACGCCGCAAAGTATACTCACTTCCTTTTGCAGTTTCAAAGGAAGTCAAACTATCTGTGTTTCAATTTAAAGTAATACACCATATACTTGCTACCAATAGTCGCCTCTACAAAATGAAAAAGATAAATTCATCTAGTTGTCCCTTTTGTCCAGACACCGAGCAAACTATTTCTCACTTATTCGTACACTGCCCATTAGCTGCATCTTTCTGGAACGAGATTACTGAGTGGTACCGTGTAATTTGTAAGGAACCTAACGTGACACATTTTACGGAAAGTGAAATAATATACGGCGTTTTTAAAAGCTCTTCTTCGAATCAAACTCTTAACTACCTTATTCTTATCGGTAAGCATTTTCTGTTTATCTGCGCAAAAAAATATCAATAAATATCAATTTGCGGACTTTGTCGTCTCGGTAAGAGAAAAAATAGAACTAGAAAAGTACATTGCCACACGTGAAAATAAACTCAATCGTTTTATTTATCATTTTAAGGTGTTATTGTTAAGTAGCAGTATTACATCTGTTAACAGTTTTTCCATTGTCACTATTAGTAGTATTATTGTTTACTAGAACCATTTCTTGTTCACAAAGAAAAAGTGATGTTAGTACTGTAAGTGAAGTTAGGGTTTATTCTTATCGGTAAGCATTTTCTGTTTATCTGCGCAAAAAAATATCAATAAATATCAATTTGCGGACTTTGCCGTCTCGGTAAGAGAAAAAATAGAACTGGAAAAGCACATTGCCACACGTGAAAATAAACTCAATCGTTTTATTTATCATTTTAAGGTGTTATTGTTAAGTAGCAGTATTACATCTGTTAACAGTTTTTCCATTGTCACTATTAGTAGTATTATTGTTTACTAGAACCATTTCTTGTTCACAAAGAAAAAGTAATGTTAGTACTGTAAGTGAAGTTAGGGTTTAAATTTATTAGTACTTTTAATATTGTAAATAGTGCTAGATTTCTAAGTAATGCTGCCAGTAATTGTAAGTAATGTTAGTGTTGTAAGTAAGGTTGGCAGTATACAATCGAAATAAAGTGTTAAAACATAAAAAAAAAAGAAACAATTTCATTTGATAATTTATATTTTTGAACGCGGAGTTTTCTTCACGTGCAAGCTGCAGATGATTGACAGCTGTATTACACCTTTACTTTCAAGGCGTGAGAAAATATTTTTCCACTCGCGAAACTTACCTTTCAAACCGTGAAACGTGTACTAAAACTGAAGCGATGGGCTTCAAGAAACGAAAGTGTGAACAAATACTTGTAGTGTGAATGATATATGAAATGAATAGCTCAGTTGGGTAGAGCATCGCACCGGTAATCGCGAGGTCACGGGTTCAAACCCCGTTGAAGTTCTGAATTTTTTTCAGGCTTCTTTTCGCAATTGCATAAATTGCGTTCACAACTGCGAGGATCATTCTTCATTTGATTTTAAATACATGTAGATCACGAAAAAATTAATATTATGCTGACCTCTTTCCTGCAATCTCTCGGGTTTCATCATAGCGAGATCTGAAAGGCGAGGCAAAGACGTTATACCGCAAAATAAAACAAGCCATAACATTCATTTATAATTTTCTTTTCTTATCAGGACTTCCTGGTTCAATCGTCTTGGAAAAATATTCTCATGCCATGAAAGTAAAAATGGAGTACAGCTGCCATCCATCAGTTCTGTAGCTTGCACGTGAAGATCGCAAGAAAACGTTGAAAAATAGCTGCGCCATTATCAACTTACTACGCTTTTCAATAACACGCGAACCACAACCGACAACTGTGCCTCTCGCTTCCGTCAACCAAATATCCGGCGGCTTCCGACTACTATTAAAACGAGAGGTGATGAACTTTGAGTAGCCCAATCCCAAAGCAGTTTCAAGCACAGCGTATATTAAAGTCTGCAGATTCTTAGGATGATCAATCCGACCGTTTATTTGAGGAGCCATCAATCGAACTTTGTGACTCAGAAGAAACGCAAATAGTCGACAATGAAGATGATCAGCCCATGCAATTCGCCGAATCTTGTCTTGCGTGCTTGCTGATGGCTAGTTTGGTGTGTTTCATCATCGATTCCGCATGATTATGAAAATCGCAGTAAATTGATTCGCCACCGTAAAAAACAAATTGAGTAATAAAAATCTCGGGAGCTGCGTGTGACCTTTATAAAACAAAATTATAAAAGAAAAATTGTTTTCCTGTTAATTCTATTATATTTTGCTCAACTTAATTTTCCTTTTCTGACTAGCACTATCCGGTTTCCGGCATTTTCCGGCATTCCTGAATTCCGGCTTTCCGGCGTGCTAGATTTCAGCTTTCCGGCATTCCGGCATTCCGGCATTCCGGCATTCCGGCTTTCCGGATTCCGGCTTTTCCATACGCCCGTCACGTGCTAGGCAACCAGACATTTGATCACGTTTCTCGCCACAACATTCGGTGGATTTTGAGGGTTCTTCGATATCTCAGAGCAATATTTCTAAATTTCTTCGCCAGCGTGGAAGAAACATTGCTTACTTTTTTCCTTCAATGTTAATAACATTAACTATCAGTCTTGCAAAACGCTTCAGTTGGTCTTCGTTGACTGACAACGCCTTCGTCTGGCATAATAATAATAATAATAATAATAATCACTTTATTTAAGTCTCAAATGTATTTAGCCGAGTACAGATGCTCTACTAATTGGGGAGACTAAATCAAATTAACTCTAAATAAATCAAATGAAATCAAATGTTGGTTTTTGGGGAGAGGGGAAAACCGGAGTACCCGGAGAAAAACCCCTCGGAGCAGAGTAGAGAACCAACAAACTCAGCCCACTTATGACGTCGAGTCCGGGAATCGAACCCGGGACACATTGGTGGGAGGCGAGCGCTCTCACCACTGCGCCAACTCTGCGGCAGACATTGCTTTCCAGAAGCCTGGATACTGCTTGTGGTATCGATTTGCAATAATCTAATCGATAAGAAGTTTTATTTTTGCGGTGCTGACAAGTACTATTTGTGTGAACCAAGTCAAAAATTTGAAATAAGTTTTGTATGTGTGCCTAAAGTTGTATAAATATTCAAAGGAAGTTTTATATATTTACAAGATGTTGTGTTTATTTGGAAACAAGTTGGATATTTCTACATCAAGTTATATCTATATGAAACAAGTATTATATATTAAGAAGAAGTCTTATATATATCAAGGAAGTATTTTCGTCCGTTTTGGCGCGTCATAATTTTGCAACACGAGACTCTCAAACTTGGCCATTTTACCAATTTTATGTGTTCTTTCTAGCAGTGTCGATAGATTTTCGTTACCTGGTCAAAATTAAAAGTTGAATAAAAAAACATAGATCAAAAACGATTCTTGCAAGCGAATATTAACGTTAAAAGCATTCTCAATCAAAATGAATAATTAATGCGAATATTTGATTTCTATAGTCTCTACAAATTAACATAATAACAAGGGGTCACAAGTTCTTCGCGAATCGAGTCCGTTTGCACGTTTAGGGATGGTTTTGAGTTCTTATAAAAAGCATCTGAAAACCATCTTTCTGAAAGAAAAGATGGTACGTACATTGAAGAATCTATGCTTAATAACTTGTCACGCTTGAACAGACAAATGTGGAAAGATGCCCCGAAGACAATGTGAACCTGAAATAGACTTCAGAGACAGACATGTGAAGCAATTTTACATTCGTAAAATTTACAACTTTGGACAAGGTTCCAAGAGTGGACAGTATAGCTCTGTCATTTGTTTCTGTTTGCCAAAATGTCTGTGTATATGAAGTTTGAAATTTACTTCACTTGTTTTATGATTTATGCTTTAATGTTTTTGTGCGGCTACTTCACTAATTTGTGTATTCTGCCTTGCCAAACGTCTTATCAATGCCGTATTAACGTGGTAATCTGAGATGACTGTAAAGCAAAGGACCGCCAACGATAATGCTGTAAAACGTAGGATCTACAAGAGATCTAATCAGCCAAAAAATATATCGGAATATACATGTAACAAGCAAGGCTGATCCTACGTGAGAAAAGTTGACTTTGCGAGACACCAACACGACCGAGACTCGATAACGTAGGGCTGCAACCATGGACAGCTGTTTCGTCCTTATTGGGACTCGTCGGCATGGTGTAGCAGATTTAAAAGACGCCAGCTTCAATGCGAGCGGCAATAAAGAATTGCACAATGAACCCGTCCACGATATCAAGTTCCGTACCTTGGACTCTCTTGCCATCCGATCCACGCGTTGCGACACCACTTAGTCCGGATAGCAAGGAATCCAAGTGTCACGATGGCGTCTCACAAAAAAAAAATGTAGATTGGCCAATACCAAGATGAGATGTAACTGCATGTAGACACGATTCGTTTGACGAACAAAGTCGCCATGAAGCATGAAGCAGAGTTCGGGCATAAACACTTAGTAGTGTTGACTGTTAAATGCAAAGTTCGAATGAATCGTACCCAGTGAATCAAGTGATGTGTGAATACGTACTAAAAGATTCTCACTAAGCGCACGTTACTCACCTAATCTCCCTGCACGTTTACTGGAAAGAATGTACTTGGCGCGCTTCAAGGACTTATTTAACGGTACTTTGAATTTAACTTCAGACCGGGATACTCGTTTAACATTAATTATTCAACCTTATCAGGGTGACACGTCTGCAATGCAATGAGTCATTGGCATTTCCATTCACGACGGAACAGAAATCGGTGAGGGTTAAAGGCGGAATGAGTTTGTGGAATGGCATGTGGCATGACTTGCGGAATCGCATAATTATGCGAAATGTAATGTATGCAAAATGGCGCGAAAAAATTAATTCAACTGAAGGAGTTAATTATTCAATAGCCAAAGGCAAGCTGTGTAGCTGCCGATCTCGGTCACAACTACTCGCCACCAGGCTTGCTTTCGTATAAACATTACACTTATGAACTCTTGAGGTGATTACATTTGCCCTGAGTTTTGCTTTCATAGGATTAGCCCGTTCGCGAATGATATTTGCAGCATATTTGTGAAGCTATGCACGAAAGAATCGTTCGGCTGCTAGACAAGCGAGCTTTTGCCATCTTGTCAATTTCTCAGTGTAGGTCAAACTCTTTTGGCATATTTGAAATGGATTAAATAAAATTTTATTTTTCCGGAGTCGATTGTAAGCGATTTAGGAATGGAGTCTTGCAGAGGCCTATTATGGTTTTCAGAGTTTTACTAGCGTCTCAAATCGGTCGAGCTGCTTTTGTTGTTATGATATGAATAACTGAACTCTCGAAGACCAAGCGACAAACGAGGAAAATATTATAATCAGTTGCGAACTGACTAATCCTGTAAACGCAAACTCAAGACAAATCACTTCAAGCGGGTTCATTTGTAAAATATTTACATCAAGTCTATCAAAGCACAAGTCCCGTGTAGAGCAGTGCTCTATACTGAATGATTTCTCGGTCAAATCCAATTTGTTTTCAACATTTTGTTGTCACCGAGATCAGCAACTACACTAGTTTACGATTATTCACTGTGTTAGGCTGGCAGACGCGATTAACACTCGCGAGCTCCAATACGCAAGATCAAGATTATTAACCGTAAAATTATTAAATTGAGAAGGGGCTAGTTGTTGATCTCGGTAACAACAATTGCTGAAAACAAATTGGACTTGACCGCGAAATTTTATAACATCTGGTACCTAGGCACTATAGGGTACTCGATCTTCGATAAGGCGACTCTTGAACGCGAGCACTCAGAGTTCAGTTATTCATATCATAACAACAAATTAGCAGCGCGGCGACCGATTTGCGACTCTTGTAAAACTCTGAAAACCATAAATTGAATAAGCCTCTACGAGGCTCCGTTCCTAAATCTCTTATAATCGACCCCAGAAAAATAGAATTTTATTTAATCCATTTCAAAACTGTCAAAGAGTTTGACCTACACTGTGAAATTGACAAGATGGCAAAAGCTCCCTTGTCTCGCAGCCGGCCGCGAACGATTCGCACAAATACACTGCAAATATCATTGACTATCATTCCCGAACAGACTAATCCTATGAAAGCAAAACTCAAGGTAAAATTTAATCACCTCAAGAGTTCATAAGAAAGCAAGCCCGGTGAAGAGTAGTTGTGACCGAGATCAACAGCTAGCTTGCGATTATTCTCTGTGTTAGGCTGTAGAATAATTAACTCTTTGAGCTGAATTAATTTCTTCGCGCCATTTTGAATATGTTACATTCCGCATAATTATGCGATTCCGCAAGTCATCCCACATGCCATTCCGCAAACTCATTCCATCTTTTACCCTCACCGAACAGAAATGACCTTTTTAGCTTGTAGGTAGACCACGTGATGTTACCCTAAAGAACTGTTTCTTTGAAATTTCGCCTTATTCACGTCCATATGTACGCATAATTTATGAAAAGAAAAAAGCAAATCACCTTAGGAAGATCACATGGTCTACAGTATTTCGGAGGGGAAGCCATACTGAAGAAAAAAGGTGACCAACAACAGCACGTGCGGCAGTGGTTGCTCGTTTTGTCTGGGACTGGAATAGCAACAAGGTAGTTGAAACAAGGACAGACTGCAGTGATTATCCACTTGTTTCCAGAGGGAGTTTGCGGTAGAGGTCCTACATAGTCGATACCAACGGTATAGAAAGGACTCTGGAAGAGGTGAACTTGCATGGGTCTATGCTTTGGATCAGGACTGGTGTTTTGAAACCGATGAACTGAGGGTAGCGTCGAAAGCAGTTTCTTACTTGTTTGGCCATGCCATTATAATCATGAGAAAGCGAATCATACGTTGCTTCACGACCTCTGTGCATGCATGGTGAGTGGGGAGTCATGGTAAGCTCGTAATAGTTTACAGTGAAGTTCAGTGTCAATTGGAACACGATAATTCGGTAGTGTGAAGGACTGGCCATGAATTCGTCTCGATACATGAGAAGATCATCTTTTATAATGGTTCTGTTCGACATCTGTTTAATAATAATAATAATAATAATAATAATAATAATAATAATAATAATAATAATAAAACTTTGTGTAATAATCACTGGCATGAAAAAATACAGATCATAAAAACGTTATTCTATGCTAATTTAGGATTCTATTACATGATTGCACCAAAATACTTCCTGTACTATTCAGTGTTTCTCAATGTTTCTATAAATTTTGACAACTTCTTAAACAATCTTAAATGTACAATATTTAATCTACTAAAATGCTAAAAAAGAAAAACGAGCTGAACAATAATAATAATAATAATAATTAATAATAATAATAATAATAATAATAATAATAATAAAATATCCTGCTGGTTTCTTTCATACGGATTTCCTCGCCATTTGCCTCCAATTAGTGTCACTACTGGATTTTGGCAAGGCATCTATTTAATTCAAAGTCCACTTCTTGAACATTACTTCTAATTGTTCTTTTAACTGTTCTTGACCCTTTAAGACAGAATAGAGCCGACCTAAGGATGGCAAAGGAGACTTTAGAACGTATCCAAGAGACGGTGGTGGCATATTCCTCTCCTTTCTTCGCTGCGACTAGCTCTGTCAGCCTGTCATCAGTGTCATGGTATCTCTTGCACTCTTCTCCCATGCCGCCTGTTGTTGTAAAGACTAATGGTGTAAATGTTCCCTGTTCCACGTAATAATAATAATAATAATAATAATAATAATAATAATAATAATAATAATAATAATAATAATATAGGATTTCTATAGCGCTCGCCCTAGAGTTCGGAGCGCTTTACAATATGTACAATTAAAACGATTATAAATAATTAACTAAATTAACCACAAAATAATACCAACAAATTAATTAATATTCATAGCCCTACAAATCAAAAGCTTGGCTGAAAAGATAGGTCTTAAGCTTTGACTTAAATGTCGCAAGTGATGGTGTCTGTCGTATGGTATCTGTTTCAATAATAAGCCTTTCTAAAAAGGAATTACACCACCTCAGCTCTAGTGGAAGGGCATTCCAGAGCCGAGGGGCACATATAGAAAAAGCCCATAAGATTTTAAAGATGAATTTTTGCTCGAGATTTTTACGGCTTTCTATGGTACCTTGATGTAGGGAAAGGCCGGGGATCGGCATGTGCTGTTTGGATGTTTGGAATAGCTATGGAGATTAAAATGCCGATTGACTGGTTTGGATGCATCTTTGTCATCTTTCTCAACATCACGAAGATGTTCTCGGAATCGGTCACCTAGTTGTCTTCCTTTTTCGCCGATGTATAACTTTTTGCATAATGTACAAGTTCTGCCGCAATAGATAACATTTGCAGAGGTAGACGTAAACGATCAGTGATCTTAACAGATGACTTAGGGCCCGATATTTTTTCAGTGTTTTGAATGAGAGGACAAGTTAAGCATCGCGATCGCGCGCATTTAAAGGTGCCAGGTTCCTCAGTTGTTTTGAATGCGCTTCTGACTAGAAAGTTGCTTACATTTTTGCCGTGTTTGAATGAAATCAGTGGTGCTTGCGAAAAGATTCTAGCAGTTTCTGGATCATTTTGAAGTATTTTAAAGTTATTAAGACTGATGGCTTTAACTGGGTTATTATGCGGCTGAAATATGAGGGTGAATAGAATTCTGTCATTCTTTTCCTTTTGTGACGTTAATAGTGCTGACTGTTGATCACATTTCTGGGCGCGGTGATGGCCCGATTGAACCACAGACAAAAAGAACTGGCACATGTTATTACACGAATTCACTTAATTACCGTCGTCTGGTTGTTTTACGTTAGGGAACCTCTAAAGCTTAGCGGTACCGTCCTTTTAACATTGCACAATCATTTGATGTAAGCTTCCGTATTAAAGATTTATGATTATTATCATTCAAATAGAAAAGAAATACGTGTATCAAAACTGTCGAAGAATTGTTCCTTGATTTTCTCCAAAAAGTAGGATCACGTGACAAGGGCGCGATTTACTGGGACATTTGCTCCCACCACCATTAACTTAATTAATAACTGAAAGCAATTACCCATACCACTACAGTGGGACGAATTTAGTCCCAGTTCGCGCCACCTCCCCGCTGCGAGCAGTTCATTTGTGAGAGAAATCTGTTGACTAACTGGTCCAAAAATTGTGATTAAATTGTGATGAACAATCGTAGTTCTCTATCAAGACATTTCTCCTCAATTGTCGTAGAACATTGCAAACTATAGTGGAAAAGCAAAATTGAATGTTATTGTCCGCTACGCGTGATTAAGATGAAAATGAATTTCGAGTTGAAAAAGTCCGCCTAACGATTTCAAGCTCTTAGATTCCAATAATAATACAGCAGAGTTCCAAAGTAATGACCTCTCGAAGCCTGAACACCCACCCGAAACTAATGCTAAAGCTC
>JAEMWC010001274.1:7500-72500 GCA_016490735.1 Pachyseris speciosa | reverse complement strand
TACATGTCTCCATCTCCAAGAACAATAAATCAAAGTCCTGAGCTATGGCATATTACCAGATTTTAGAGTTTTATATTCTTTATATATATATATATATATATATATATATATATATATATATATATATATATATATATATATATATATATAAGTTGATTTGCAGAACTGTTGTCAGAGTGGTCAATAGAAAAACTAGAGCATTAATATTTGAAGAAGTTTCAAAGGTTTCTTTGGGGGGTGAGTGGTCAATTGTGTATTTTTAGTGTTAGGTTTTATGGATCTTTCTTATAATTCGTTATAGTTATTGTATTTTTATATAAATATATTTTTTAATTCATGTAAAGCGCTTTTGATCATTTTTATGTTAAAAGGCGCTATACTAAGTCAATAAATTATTATTCATTATTATTATTATTATGTAAAATATAACTGCCCATACCTTTCATAGAAGTTATAACTGGTTTTCCGTTACAGGCACATAGCTAATCCGGCTTGTGTTTTTCTTTCCAATAAATTCTGAAATGATCTCATTAAATTCGATTTTCTTATGTTTATGAAGTTATATCACAGATAGCGAGGACTACCTAGCAAGTGACATAGCGCTCCGTCTTGAGCCTCTTCACGCTACTAAAACTTCGCTTTAGTTTCTTCTTTCTGCTATGTCATTTTGTCAGTGTTGATGGCAAAGTAACAATCTGTAATAGGCCGATCCAAAGGCTATAAAACGAGGTGACAACAACGCGTTCACTCTTTACCATCCAGCTTGCTTTCTGATCGCTTTTTTCCCGCCTTGTCTGGACCATTCGGTCCACCAATGAGTCACGTCGCTCCTCTCTGGAAACCGACATTTGGTGTTGAAAAATACCGTCTGTTGTTTTATCAACAACACATCAAAGAAATAAGCAAAGTTAAATGAATAAAACTGAGCAAATGTGCTTTTCTACTGACAAAACATTATCTTTTATGCATTTGCTTCTTATACATTTCATTTTTTTTTTTCGACTTTTTCAGGTACGCACGTTCGTAAGGTGCGTACGGGTAGCTACGCCCCTGCGTGTGCATTTTCCATACTTCTTTGTAAGACTGAACTGGATAGGATTATTTGAGACCATTTTCATCAAAGAACTTTATTAATTTACTTAGTCGTACTTGACTTTTATCAACTCCAATTACGAAATCACGCGAAATTACACAATAATCGATAGCTTGGTAAATTTGTTGAAGACATGTGCGATCAAAATATTTCATGGTTTATACCTTAAAGACGTGCCTTTTATTCTACGTGATAGTTATTTTTATTGCGGTGCAGTGATGATGCGATCTTCGACATTATTGACCATAATCAGTGTCATCTCTATCATGATTGTGGTCGTCGCCATCATCATCCTTGTCAATGTCATTGTCCTTGTAATCATCGCCGTCCTCTTAATCGTCCTTGTACGTCATATCACTGCATATACTCGGGCGGTTGCAACCTTCACCGGTCCTCCTCCTCCTCTGACAAGATTTCCTCACGATCCGAAATCTCTTCATCATCAAGATCCGAAATCTCTTGATATTCGTCATCATCCTCATCGCCGCAAACGTTTTCTCGTTTCCTTATCTTTGCCATCTTTTGCAGAATCTCGTTAAGAGGTGCGTGAACGTCAAGGTAAAATGAAAGCACGAACAAATGTTTTCTTTTTGCTGCCGACGAATCAATTTTCTCTTTAGTAAGTGTTTTTATGATCTGCTTTTTGGTTGCTAAAACCCCTTCTTCGTCGCCACTTTTGATGAGCTGCTTCGCCCGTTCTACCGCTTTTTTCACAGTTTTCAAATGAAACCCTTTTAGGTTGTCCCGTTCTGATTTCTGGACCCGAGCTAATTGCTTTAGCTCATTCTTTAAGCTCTTTCGCTTTTCCTCAAGAAAACTAACCTGATTGTCTATAAAAGCATCAATTTCGGAGGTGACCTCTTTGCAGTTAACTTGAGCCTTGAGCTCCAGGTAACCAAGATGCTCAATTGCTGCTTCCAAATTTGAGATTTTTGCCCTGGATTCGTTGACGGCTTTTTCGATATTTTTCTTTTCAGCAGGGTAGATATCCTTCACAAACTTATAATTGTGGTCGCGGTGATCTATCAAGACGCAATCTCGGCAAATCAGCAGATCACAGGTTTGGCAAAACAGTTTGAGTTTTTCATCATCATGCTTTTCACAAAATGCATTTCTATCAGAATGACTATCGAGGTCTGAGAGAAGAAGTTGCTCTGCAGGTTCTTAGCATCACCCACAGGGATCTAGCGGATAAAAGCTAAACTACCAGCGCGGTATCGCTTTTGACTTGTTGATCTGATCAACGACCAAAATACGTATACCATCTAATAACGTTAGACAAATCACTTGACTCTGATGATGACTTCCGCTCAGGTTGTCGAAACGTCTGTCAATGTCACCACAAATAGTCATTCTTAGGACTACTCTCACCCGAACGACCGTGCTTCACTTAGTAATGACATTTCCTATCTTCATGCGCTTTAGACAAGGGCCAAAAGCAACTACTTCATTTGAGCAAGGGATTAGAAAATTCAGCAATGAATCAAATCCCCGTCGCATGATGATTCCTGCGTGTTGTTGCATATCAGGTTAATAAGCTTTGACCTTCAATGTTTGACACAACATACAATGTCGCAATCGCTACACTGAATCAACATGTACAAAGTAACCAGCAAAGCTTTTCTACCAAAAAATCCGTATTTAGACAACCAACACATTTGTTTTGGGGAGAAAAATATGATTGATTTTACTGCTTACATTGACACAGGCACGTATTCGATGCTTATCGATGACGAGATCGCAAATTACGTAAATGTCTGAAATAGCTTTCCAAGACAAAACACCGATCTTGTTCATGAAGACTATATCCTTTGGATGAAATACACGATCAGTATAAAAATTATTTTTGAAAGTAACTCAATATTGTGACACACACACACACACAAAAACAGTTGCCATGCTAGTAACATCTCTGCGGATTTCTTGAGGTCTTACTTGAGTTATAGAGTGTTTTCAGATGACGTCATGTTGCTGTCCCAAAAGAAACCTCTGGGAATTGAACTCTATTTTTATGCAAATACTTTCTTTCGTTTCAGTAAACCAATATGGCCGGTAGTCATGTAAATGAAAACGCTCTATTAAACATGCATGTTTTCGGGGTGTCACACAAAGTTCTCTGATTGCGTGCGGGCGAGAATACATCATAAAACCAGATGAGTTTGATAGACTCAGGGAAAGAGGTTGCATTGCTAGTAAAAAATGTAGATCGCAATTAGTGCAGCAAGATGCATCCATGAGCTAGCTCACAGGAACCTTTGATTCTTATAGGATAAACTGAATGTACCTAAAGAGCCAGCTATGTTATTTATTTCGTATTTGCTAATTAATCTATATGAAAAGTTTCCCTTTTGTGGAAAGCCTAACCACACGGGCTACGCCAGATTTACGAACTTGCGTGTTGCCATAGCAACAGTTATTTTGAAGTTCTGTTGAAAATCGAATCGGGATATCATGATATTACGTAGTTCCACGTTTATCTTCTGATAACTTGGAAGAAACAATTTCCAGTGGAGCGGAGCAATAGATTCGTTGTTCTTTCGTCGTAAAGGAAAAACTACATACTGTTGCTTTTAAGATAAAATTGTTGTCGCAATGCCATTGCATGGTTTAATTTTAAGAAACTGAGTATTAATGGCCAAGGTTCTGCACATCTATCTTAGTCTCAGTGCTTTTATATCTAGGGACATGGAAAACAATTCTTTACAGCAGCACCTCCCACTTCAATGGGCTTCCTTGGAGACATCGTCCTTTTATAACAACCTCAATTTCGTAGTCACCGTCCCGAAGAGGAGAGTAGCTGAAAGTAAAAGATCCATCTTCCTCTTTCACGATCAAGGCTGAGTTGACATGGTTTGAGCACATGCGTTGGATTTTCACCTGAATTTCATTTACAGGTAAAGGGTCAAATGAGGTGCTGTTAATTTTACGACGGATATGAAACCTCCTCTCTTCTTCATATATGAACGACTGGAAGTGCTGTACTTCGGACCAATTATCTCTCATTTCAACCCTGTACTCATTATCGCATTCCTTTATCTTTGCAAGGTTTTCAACTGTGCCTTTTTCAAGAGGTGCTTTGATTTCGAGATCGTAGGAAATCATACCTTCAGGTTGTAATTCACAAGTAACCGAGCTAAGCTGAGTGAGCTCTTTTTTAGCTACTAAGACTTCTACTTCGTTTCCCTCTTTCAAAGCGTGTTCCGCGAACGTCACACTTCTTTTCATGTTATCGAGGGAAGAAAGAAGATATTTCCTTTGAGTTTCATGATGTTCGTTTTGCACCCGAGCTAATTCTTGTAACTCATCTTTTAAGCCGTCTTGCTTTTTCCTTAGAACTTTCACCTGTTCGTCTATAAAAGTATCGACTTTAGAACAAACCTCTTTGTAGTTTATTCTGATGTCGCGATCGTAAGTGTCAAGAACCTCAAGTGAGGTTTTCAAGGCAAGAATTTTTCCTTTCAATTCTTCAACAATTTCTGAGACTGTTTCCTTGCCAGCAGGATACATATCTTTGGTGGACTTGCTTTGATGGTCACGATGATCTGAGATTATGCAGTAACGGCAAATGAGCTGATCACAAGTTTCACAAAAAAGTATGATTTCTTGTTCGTGTTTTTCACAAGATGGAACAGCAGCGCACTGGCCATGGAGTTCTGAGAGAAGACTGTTAATGAGGAAGTTGCTCTGCAGACTCTGCACGCCACCAGGTGGAACCTGTCAAAGTAAGAAATCCGCTTTTCAATGAGTTATTATGCAGTGCTTAACAATAAACAAACTGGATAGAGTTTTTGAACGAAAAGATTCTTGACACACTCTTTATTAACTTTAACAAAACACTAACTCAATTTACAACTGTAAACTAACATACTAACCCAATTTACAAAACAAAAGGAACAAAACAAAATAAAACAGACGAACACATCAAAGCAAAAATATCCAAGTAACTGAATGATGCACAACGAAAAGATAGTACCAGACAATTGAGAAACTATTAGTGTTTCCAATCCGAAGTGAAGTGCTGTCCCATACAGACACCTTCGCCTATATCCAGTGAATGCTGGGTTAATTGGTCGCCCTGCCGGGCACTCCAGTGTGCAAAAGAAACAGGCCAAAAATTCTTCTAACACACTGGTGGCAGACAAAATTCGTTCTGTAAACGGTCGCACGCTCGATAACATTCATAGCTGTTCAAAAAATTTGTTGCCGCCTCGATGATTTTAAAACATGTAACACAATCTTCTCTAGCACGTTCATACAAGCAGTACAAGTCGCACAAATCTGCTCCGTTTCTCAAAGCATCTCAATATTTTTCCTTTTCATTGTTTATTTCTGGTTTATTTTGAACAGTAACTCAGAGTTTGGTGACAGGCTGTCATCTCTTCGCACTACGTTTGACATTTGTTTACAATAATTTGAATTATTCACTTCGCGTTTGCTTCGCTATAACAAGGCCACTGTAATTTCTCTTGTTGTTTGCCTACCCGCCAAGATGACGAGTTTCGTCTCGATCGTTGAGGCAGCTCGCTCAGATGGGCACTTCACGTGGTCCATTCGCCTCGTTGGGCAAATAATAATTCAGTTTGTTTCCCTTGATGGGCAACTTACTAGATTCATTCGCGCCGAGTGCTCAGACCGCTGAGACCTTCAACACATTGGAGGCCTGGGAACTGCTAACCGACAAATAACGAAACTGAGAATGAATATATGAAAATCATATATTTGAACTGCGGATAAATGATTAAATATGTGGCTGATCATTGCAGTTATGAACACTTCTTAAGCAGTAGTGAAATTAAAGCCTGGAAAAAAATTCAGGCTTGTACGGGATTCGAACCCACGACCTCTGCGATACCGGTGCAGCGCTCTACAGACTGAGCTAATAAGCCATCTGGAAGCTGGTCGTTTTGTTGGTTCGTAATATACCCGTGAGTGGTGGATATCTGAGAATGAATATATGAAAATCATATATTTGAACTGCGGATAAATGATTAAATATGTGACTGATCATCGCAGTTATGAACACTACTTAAGCACAAACAGCGAAACGGATAACTCCAAAATCGAGATTCAGGAGGAGATTAGGAAGCTGTCCTGTGCGGGCAGCCTGATTACAGTCGCATTAAATTATTTGAGACTTCATCGCCGGGACCTGTGATCATGTGTAGTGACGCCTTGTTTACAGTTATTCTTACAGTTCGTGGCAGTGCTAGAAGTTTTAGCTTTTGAAAACGTTGCTGTTTTAAGGGTATTGGACAAACGAGGCCGGGGGAAGGCTAAAAAACCATAAACATACGCGAGTTGAGTGAGTTCCCAGGCTTCGTTCGGCTTACTGCATTTTTTTCTCCTCGCGCCCTTATGGCACCCAATATCGAGCCTGTTTAAAAGTTGTAGAATTTTGTAAATATATGATAGATTATATAAGAAAAGCGTTCAATCGAAATGTCGCCTCATCCTACGGTTAGTAACGTGGGCGTCACAACTCTGTAAACTCCGTGAAACCGGAACAGACTGAATGTCTAGACATCATATTGATATTTTTTTAAGAGAATGCCCATTCTTACAGATGATAGACGTAATAATAAACTTTTTTTTATTACCTTTGGCAAAACAGAATTTCGGTAATATTACAGGATGAGAAAGACTTAAAGTACTATACAAAAAAAAAAAAAGAATATATTGTGCTTACAAATTAAGAAGGTGAAAAATTTAAAAGGTAGAGTAACAAATGGGCTAAAAGTTTTGAAATAAAGTTACGTTAAGGGGGAGTATGGTTGATTTGGAATACAATTTTGGCTGCTTACTCAAAAAACATATTTAATTGACAATTCATTGAAATTGATTCGACCTTTGTACAGAGTACATCAAGGTCACTCTCTACCACATGGGGTAACCAGCGTGTAGGATTTGATTATTTTAGGTTAATAATTAACCAGTTTCTGAGAAATGTTGTTTTGAGGGTTAGATTACACCCCCATCAGTTTTTGACAAGTTGCTTTCATAAAAATCACTTGATTTTTGTTGCAATAAATGCTTATGAGATGTAGTTTTCGCCTTCGGACCATTTTGGTCACCATGGTAACCAATCAAACTTTTTAGAAGGGAAATTTCTTATAAAACCAGGAGTATTTGAGAAAATGAAATTCTAGTCAATAAGGTTGCAGAAAAGTACATAAGGATATTTTGTACCAAATTTGGTGGCAATTGCTTAAATACTCTTTGAAAAATATGATGGGAGCACTCAAATTTTTACGAAAAACGGCGATAACAGACGGTATGTAAATTATTACTCTCCTTGTTAAATATTATGATCGTCCCTCGAAAGTGGTACAATTCTTCGTTAGGCAGATCTCGATAGTGTATTCATTTGCCAAGGAAATTATCGAGTTTCAAACGCCTTGATCTGTCGTTTGATCTTCATGTGTGTACATATCGAACGAGCTGTTCCCTAAATTATAATTGTAATTGTTATAAACATCTTAAACGCAATTGAAGGGCATAAAGCTGGCCTTCTAAAAGGTTCACAGACGCTATCGCAGATCAGGAAATAGAAGCAGGATTTAAGAAATTCAAGAAATATTCAAATCGACAGTGATGTGAGACACAATAAGCGCAATCAAATAACTGACTTTCATTTTGAGACGGCGGTCGGGACGGAAATAAGTTGTATATATATTACAGTCATCAGACTAACAGAGGCGAAAAGCGGAGCGGAGTGATTACAAGTTGGAATTACTTTAGTCATTCTAGAATGCTGTGTTGACGTTTTAATCTTCAAGATTGCGAGCTGACTTACAACAGTGAGTCACTTCTAAATACAACTTGGCGACTCCATCAAAACTCAACTGATCTGCGAGCGAGGCTGGAAGTGCATATCTTTATATAAAGAGCGCGAAACTAATTTGCATATATTACAGTCATGTCTAGCGAGGCTGGACATGCATATATTATAAACAATGCGAAAATAATTTGTATATATTACAGTCACCAGACTAACAGAGGTGAAAAGCGCTGCATTTATAATACCATCGAAATGTTAAAAGGGGTGGCGAATGATTAATTCAAGACTTAAAGACCACCATTTTTGGCAGTCTTTCACTTCCAATTAAAAAACGAGTTCTTTTTGTATCTTTAAACTTTCTCTTAGATTTTGATAAACAACTGCAAGTTAATCATGAATGGTTTTCGAATTTTTGTTTACTTCCAAAGAGGCCTTCAAGTATGTCGTCATGTTGCTCAAGCGTGACAGGCGCCGTGACTCGCCGCTTATCAATTCAAAATTCATTATGGATTCTCATCAACGCTTCACCTTTATTGAAACCCCCTTGTCTGATGGGGCTTTTCAGTGGCAATGCATTTACAATATAACCTATTCTAGTTTAACCGGTAAACGTAGTTGCAATTGTTAAAGTTGTATTAAAAATTCAACCTGGCATTAACTCTTGAATTTGATAGCGAGTCGGCAAGAGATAAGCCAGCTTAATTCGTTGCAATTGCAACTGGTTCAACGGCAGTTAAATTAAAAGAGCACTAATTACGGACTTGAAACACCAACTTCGTTCCCAAGGCTCTTCTCTTACTTGGGGGTAGGGGAAGTGAGGGAAAAGCCCTGGGAACTAGGTAGCTTGAAACACGAGCCTTACCAGGTCAGGAGCCCATAACTAGTGATGGGCTCCTGACCGGGTAAAAAGATTTCGTTATAAACCAAAAGGCTTATTTGCAACAATGTCACCTTTAAAATTTTCTGGCAGTTTTCTTATGAAGTAGTTAATATGTGCATTGAAACTATTTGCGGTTGTCTATGGCTACAGGTGGGGAGGAGGAAATGAATTACGACTTGAAAAAGCTACCTTAATTTTTCAAGTTTTGTCTTTGTGTCTCGGAAAACCGCTATAAAATAATGCCAGTCTCTTTTCTTATAAGAAATCATTTGAAATCTACCACTTTGTATAACACATGTCATTTTTAGTAATAGAAAAATTATTTACTCATAATTTGAACAAATTTGTACAAGAATTTCCTTGACAGTGACCGTTTACGTCCCTGCTTAACAGTGGTTGAGAAAACCGTTAGATTGCTTTTTCTCTTTTTGGTACCGTATTTTGAATATGTGAATGATCATTGCAGTTTTGAACACTTCTTATGCAGTAGTGAAAATAAAGACGGAAAACCAACCAAAATGACCTGCTCCCAGTTGGCTTGTCAGCTCAGCTGGTAGAGCACTGCATCGGTATTGGAGAGGTCATGGGTGCGAATCCCGTACAAGCCTAAATATTTTTCAGGCTTGATTTTCACTACTAGTGTTCATAACTGAAATGATCATCCACATATTCATTCTTTAATCCGCAGTTCAAATATATGATTTTCATATATTCATTCTCTCACCGTTTTTTTTTTTTTTTTTTATTCTTAAAAAAATCAGATGGCGTCAGGAGTTGAGAAGAAGTTTATCAAATACTTGGAATGCCCCATTTGTCTGGAGAGACTCAAGGAACCAAAAATGTTACTATGCCAACACTCCTACTGTAGGGAGTGCCTAGAGAAACTGGTAGCTGCAGAAGGAGAATACAGAGCAAGATGCCCCGAGTGTAGAAAGAAAATCAAGGTGAGGCTAGAGATGTGAATACCATGGAATGTTATTTGACTTCAATTCATCATTACAAAATAACTTATAAGCTAGTAATTACAGAAATAACTAGCTTACGCTATATGGGAAGGGTTCTTGAAATACGTGTGATCCGTTGCGCAAAACTGGCCCAGAAATCAAAACAACAACGTAAGTTGTGGAACGTTTATGGTTTTGGACTATAGTAGACTGCATCGAGGGTTGCTAAAGAAATATTTTCCATATGTAAAGGCACAAACTATCGTTTATTCCAAGAGGTGCTAAGCTAAATGGGGGAGTACAGTTGGGTTCTGGAAAGCTGGACGTCAATTTTTTAATTACCTCCCAATGACAATTTGAATCTATCTAGTTACAGAATATATATTCATTTCTTTGCCAAATTAATTTTTTCCACTATGGAATAAAGGCCTTTTGAAGGCCGGTCATTTGTTTGTGTGCAGTTTCCATGGCAACCATATAAAAATCAATCGTTTTTACGCTTCTATTTTTGCCCAAATTGTACAAAGCATCATTTAATTGCATTTTCCGAAAAAAAAGGCTTTTTTGTACGTGTTCCTTGTTTTCTCGGAAAACCGGTACCGTAATCACGTGATCAGTGTTCATTAACCGCGACCAGATTCGGCGAAAGCCGATCCTGGGATTTTTCAGTTGGAGAAATCTGCAGGGTCTAATGCATCACGTTTATAGTTTATTAGAGAACAACAAATCATGGTATTGGCAGACAAGTAAATTTATTGAATTTTGAGCTTATTAACACAGAATTTACTTCGTTAATCGAGTATGACATCATCCACGTACTCGTGCTTGTGTTAAAAATTGCAAGTCACGAAATGACACAGCAACATGAATAGCATTGCACTCGCTTTCCGTGTAGTGCCGCAGGGCTGTGAATAGTTTTCTGTTCAGTAAAATGGAATTCCAGGGAATTTTACACCTTTCAACATCTTCCCGTTAATTGTTAACTGTTTCAGGACTAGTACAACTGTTTTATTTGAAGGAAGCTTAACCAAATCTTTAAAGAGTTATGGCGTGACCACACGAGCACTTCCGAGGGATCAAAGTGGTTCCCAAGAAAACAGCCATGGCCACGCAAGAGTGAACTAATACACAGAGAAGTACGTCTGCCGGAATTTGTACTGCTAGTGTATGTAATGAGCCAGATAACGTTTGTTAAGCCTGGTAAAAAATATTCCTGGATTTAAGAAAAGAATCATTGTTTTCACTCCGGAATCCTACATGTAACTCAGTGCTTGCAGCCGCATAAATTATCACTGGTTGCTATTTACAACGGTCGCACTGGAGCGTATACAAGGAGAATCCATTCTACTTATGTTCTCCTTTCTCGCACGCTCGTGGATTATTGTTATGGCAGTTTGTGACGTACTTTGATCATTTAACCTGGTCTCAGTTGTCCTCAACCTCCCCACTGTCTCTCTCGACAATTTCTCCCACCCACCCGCACGCGCGCCCTATTTTATCTCAGCTTCTGTTGAGAGCGTCCGCCACGTCTCCCATTCTTATTATAGAAGTTGAAGTGAGACCGGTGAGAATACTTTACTACCACCCGTGCATCTTTATTGCCATAACTCTGGTTGGCAGGCTAAGGTTATGCAATGCCACCAGTCAATTAGGAACCTTTGGGCAATGTAAGTTGACAAGCCAGTTATAATCGTTGATATAAACTGACAAGCTCGAAGCGTTTCACGCCAGAGTCGATTGCAATATTCAGTTCATGAATTCTTAAATCCTCCCTCATTTTGCTGATCTCCATAAGTTAATTTTTTGTATATAAAACACGCGTGCTTGTGAACCTTTAAGAAGTTCATGGCGAGATCAATTGCTCGTTTCAGAGCTCAGAATGTTTTTTGAAAGCGCTAGTAGCGACACAGCTAGTAGCATTGTAACAAGGTAATATAATAAAAGAGTTCATATGTTACGGAACAATTTTTTTCAATACCACTAGATTTAAGCAAGCAGATATCGCAATCTTTGTGACAATAAACCAAGTCATTTAGTTTTTTTCACCTACCTTTGGATTTAAGGTTATAAAGAGGCGAAAAGTAATGTCATCAGATGTTTCTGTTTCAGTGCTGAGCTTAATAAATGAGTTGACCAAGTCGCAACTCGTATATAACTCAAAGCTGCCGTCATTTGGAGCTTTGAGTTCTGCCTGTGACTAAATGAGTTAATTAAGAACAGAGATCTGCAATACGCCGAGCATGTTCTTGAAAGAAACTCTGGTCTGCTTGATGTAAAACGATCCCGGAAGGTGTACAGGGTATCTCTTGATGGGCCATTGAGCTTAACTCCCCTAAGAGCCCCTGTTACACGTGGTAACATTTAGTTGGAAAGCTCACCAAATCTTAAAAGTTGAAAAAGTTCGAATAATCTCTAAAGAGGTACAAGTTCAGTTAGAAGTTTTGTTTTGAAATGACGTTTTCATTGCCATAGCCGTCTTCGTTGCTTTGGCTCCGTAACAAAGGAGACTCAGCAGCTAAAGAAATTCCCGCCAACAATCAGTGCCAAGAACTTCAGTGGGCTGTTCGATTTTTGTGTCTCCAATGCAAAAGGCGTCAACCGTTATGACTTGATGGTGAAATTAAAAAAAAAATTACTCATGTAGCCGCGGCGTATTGATGTCAACATTATACAACGTTTGTGGCCAGGATGGAAAGCGTTTAATTCAGTGGTCCAAACTCAGATAAATAAGTGCGCGACACGAACCACGTAATTTGCTATCATTTCATCAATTGCTTTTCTTATACTGATTATTTTTGTTCGTGGGAGCCGGAGAAACATTCAACAGTAATGTATTTAGTGTTACCATTCGTGTTTGAATTTTAAAAGGGTAAACGCAGCACGTAAGACCAGGCTATTATCAGGTATATATTTTGTTCAGTTTATAAACATACATCATAGTTTATTATATGACCGCTTCAAATACTACTGAAATTACACAAAACATAACAGCCTTGCTATATGTTGGGGAAACGGGTTTACCTACAAAGATACAATTGGCGAGTGTCCTTTCGACCCAAAATCCCGCGAAACCGCTCCTACTCTAGAATTTAAGTGCACAAGTTGATAAGTTCAGTACTGCAAATTAAATTGGAATGAAGGCAAAAAGGTCATATTTTAAAACTGAAATTCGCGTTGGAATCTCCGGAAATAGAAGAGAGCTTTCGATACTTAGCTTAGTGACTTAAGTTCAGACCAAGAACCTGTTCTGGTTTGCACAAGCCTGGAGCACTTCAATTCCATCTGAACAACACTCAATAATTTACCCATGCTGCTGAAAAGATGTAATGCATGCAAATGCAGTAATGCTGTCATTATAAATGTCATTGTAACCGTGGAGAACTTGCTATATAGTTAAACGACGAAAGTTAAAAAACGATAATTTACCCAGGGACCAACTTATCGTAGAAGGCCGGCCTTTCAGTACTGTATGTATGCCGAATAACTGCACCGTTCCTTGCTTTACACCAATAATTGAACAACATCCATCGCTCGTTAGAGGTGGTTTTGACATGACGTCATCGCCGCCATGCTGTTGGACGTACACAATAGGCCTCTCATTAGCTCGTTTTATTCATACACCAGCATTCAGTATTCGTTTCAACATTATATTGTTACGTGTTTCTCTAGAGATCGATTGTAAACCACCTATTATCAAACAAATTTTACTGAAAGTGTCACACTCTGATAATGAGATTCGAAAAACATGGATTACATTGCTACTACAAAAATGAAGAGAAAGGATAAGCATCTCTTATTTAAAAACAGTCCATACAGGTTTCTTTGATCATGTTGTTTGGCCTTCGTTTAATTATAGGCTTGAACGAAAACCAAAAACCTACCGCTTTTTGAACCAAACTCGAAAACCAAACATGACATTCCTCACCTATTAAACCCTTTCCTATTTCCCAGCAGTTGCTTAGGTTTTGATTGGTGAATATATACTAGTTTTAATACGTTGTTTACGTCTTTTGTGTTTGGCTTTTTTGCTTGCACTTTCTTGGCCTCTTTTAAAATCTTAAACTCATCAACATAACTTGTTCACTAATGACTGGGCATTTGTTTGATACCACTATAAAGGTAAGAACTTATAAAGATTGGTAGCAATGATCCAACAAAGTACAAGAGCTGGAAGGTGCTAGAAACCGGTGGGAGCCACCTTAAGTAGTGTTCGCTATATAAGTTCATTATTATTATTATTATTCATAACTGCGACGATTATTCACATATTCATTCTTTAATCCGTGGTTCAAACTGATATGAATTTCGTACGTGAGTCAGAAAAAATAGTTGTTTGGATTAAGACATGAACATGAAGCTCGGCCACGTTAAATATGAACGTTCATTGGTTAACAGTTCCTTACTTGAGTGAGAATGATATATGAAATAAATCATATATGAACTGCGGAAATGAAATCAAATGAAGAATGATCCTCGCACTTGTGAACGCAATTTATGCAATTACCCGAAAAGAAGCCTGAAAATAATTTAGGACATCAACGGGGTTTGAACCCGTGACCTCGCGATACCAGTGCGATGCTCTAGCCAACTGTGCTATGAAGCCACTCACGTTGGGAACAGGTCAATTGTGGGTTCATATGTTCCCGTAAAAGAAATGAGTGAGAATGATATATGAAATAAATCATATATGAACTGCGGAAATGAAATCGAATGAAGAATTATTCTAGCAGTTGTGAACGCAATTTATGCAATTGCGAAAAGAACCCCCCCAAAAAATTTCAGGACTTCCAACGGGGTTTGAACCCGTGACCTCGCGATAACGGTGCGATGCTCTAACCAACTGAGCTACGAAGCCACTGACGTTGGGAGCAGGTCAATTGCTCATATGTTTCCGTGAAAAAATAAACATTTGAACCCACAATTTACCTAATCCTAACGTCAGTGGCTTCATAACTCAGTTGGTTAGCGCATCGCACCGGTATTGCGAAGTCACGGGTTCAAACCCCGTTGGAAGTCCAGAATTTTTGTTTTTCGGGCTTCTTTTCGCAATTGCATAAATTGCGTTCACAACTGCGAGGATCATTCTTCTTCATTTGAGTTCCATACTTAATAACATTTCAGTAGTATTTGGTGGTCTCACCGCCCACTTAAAAGGACTTTCCTTGAGGTATCGTCCGTTAACAGAAACCTCAATCTCGTAGTCTCCCGAGTGAGAAGGACGGCAATTGAAAGTGAACCAACCACCTAAATTTTCCTCAACAGCAACTGAGATAATATGCTTTGTTGAACAGTTCTTAATATTTACCTTCACTTCACTGACAGGTTCAATATGCGCCGCCATGTCGTGTTTACGAAGGATTTTAAAGCAGCAATTTTGGTTAAAACAGGAGGTGAAGGGCGCTGCTGTGTAATGATCGCTCGCAGCCTTATTTGTTAAAAAGAGAAAAAATATACCTTTTTTTTGCATTAAAACGGTGTACTCGTCATCATATTCAGTTATTTTTGCAAGGTTTTCCAGGAAACTCTTATCGTCCAAGGGTGAATAGGTTTTCATATCATATGAAATCATTCCCCGTGGTTGTAACTTTTTAGCAGCCGAGTTGATTTCAGAAAGTTGTTGAATAATTTCACATTTTGCTGCTAAAACCTCTACCTGGTTTCCTTTTCTTAAAATTTGTTCGGCAAACTCCACGCTTGTTTTGGTCCTGCCCAGGGAAGCAGCAAATGAATTCTTTTGGATCTCATGATGCTGTTTTTGAACTTGAGCTTTTTTTTGCAATCGATCTTTTAAACTTTTTCTCTTTTTCTCAAGAGCCTCAATCTGACCATTTATGAAAACATCAACTTCCGATGAAACCTCCTTAAAATTCATTTTAGCCCAGTCTTCTTGTGATTCAATGGTTGCTAGTGATGTTTCTAAATCAAGGATTCTGGCCCTAGATTCGTCTACGGCCTTTTCAATCTTCTCTTTCTCAGAGGAATAAACCTCGTTCACAAACTTGCAGTCGTGGTCGCGGTGATCTACCAGGGCAGTCTCTACAAATCAGCTTATCACAGGATAGACAGAAAAGCTTGAATTCCTCTCCTTCGTGCTCTGGACAAGTAAGAATGGTAGGGGATTGACCTTTGAATTCTGATAGAAGTTTGTTAATGAAGAAGCTGGTCGGCAAGAGGCAAATTTGTCCCCTGGGAACCTGGTGAAAACAAGAAATCTATTTTAGTCTTTTCATGTTAAGCTTGTATTTTCATTATCTTCTCATGGTTTGAAGAGACCAAGTTGTCTTTTGAAAGAACACCGTGCCCATAGAATTCATATCATGATTGCATATAATGGCGATCATAATTATTGAAATGTTTTACGAATCTGACGCCAACCTCTTTCAACCTATTGTATCCGGCTTTCAGGATAAACAAGGCCAATACGTGAATTGCTTGTATGTACACAAACTAGAGATATGTTGAACCTCAAGTAATCTCAGGTAATAAACCGTGTCAGTACATCACCTTTGTTGTTTTCCTGCATTCAGGGCATGTGATTTCATAGTTCCCTGAACCACTTGCAGTGACGAGTCTCTCCAAGCACTGCCCACAGTAAGAATGCTGACATGATAGCATTTTTGGCTCCTTGAATCTCTCCAGACATACTGCACATTCCAAGTGCTTTGTCACCTTCTTTTCAACGCCTGACGCCATCTTTTCTCTTAGTGGGAAAAAGAAGACAGGGAATCTTATTTTTAGTGCAAAATACATATAAAATTAATCAATGCTTCAAAGTTGGATGGAATTCAATTGTCTCGATCGATATTAATGTGGCTCTGATGCAATCGTTTTCATAACACAATTGTTGGTAATCTTGTAATCTTGCAATCTGATTGGCCAATTTATCGTTGTCGATAAGAGTCGAGACAACGCTGTTCGCTCTCAAACATGGATGACTCTGAAATTTTGGGCGTTGATTTTGTGATAAAAGATAAATAGAATGTAGTTTAGCGTTGCCTGTACTCCTATCGACAAGGATATTCGTCATCGCAGTGGTCAAAATTAGTTGTGGACTCACTCAGTTGCCCCTCGAGAGTCCACTGACAACATAACCGACCTTTAGCAACGAGCCCGAGGACGTGGACGCAAACGACCGGAAGTTGAGAAATCGTAGTTCGATGCTATTGCGCATGCCCTAGGGTCCACAACTCTTCTTCCACACAATGTTCTGTAACGAACGTGAGTACTGAGCTTAACTTTTCTTACGTTTTTAGCCTATAACTCGCTCACCAGGCTCACTTTGTGGATTTCTTAAAACGTATGGCTCTGTTCGTGGACGTCAGAGTAGAAAAAAGTTATTTCTGAGTTCCAGGATTAAATTATACTCGGTTGTTTGTCACTTCTCAAGTGGAACTTGTGAATGGTGGTATGTCAAGAACAAAAAATATAGCCCTTCATATTGTTGCAAACACTTCTCTCCTCGCACCTGTAAACTGGTGGAAGCTGTAGAACGTCAACAATGGAAATGTGGAGGCGGAGCTTGTTTTTCGACACGAAACTCTAATAATAATAATCACTTTATTTAATTCTCAAATGCATTTAGCTGAGCACAGATGCTCTACTAATTGGGGAGACTAAATCAAATCAACTCTAAATAAATCAAATGAAATCAAACTCTGCTTTAAATTCAACGGCATTCAAGAAATCTAAGTTATATCTATCTTAGCTTTCGTACGGGAAATCTGGATGTTTTTGAACTGTATGTATCGTAGCCAAGCACAAACTCTGCGTAGAGACGTAGATAAGTACAAAGCAATTCTCGAAACTCTTTAAAAGAAACTACCGTAAAAGCTCTATTAAGCTCCTCCCCCCTCTCTCTCTTTTAAGCCCCTCTCTAATAAGCCCCCCGTTTCGAAGTCGGTTTTTGTAATAAGCCCCCCTTTGGGACATGAGATTTTGTAATTATTCCCTCCTATTCCCTCCTACGAAATACACTCTATGCGGTCCAGTTGGTTTGTTTTTAAACAAATATACAATAAAACACACAATAATGTTTCCTGCTCGGTAGTAAATAATACTGCAATTGTTTGAGATTTGTACAGAAACTATTTAACACGAAAACGGCGCATTCAAAGATTTGAAATAAGCCCCCACTCTCTATTAAGCCCCCTCTCCAATAAGCCCCCGTTAATAGCGGAGCTCCGGCGGCCCGAAGGGCCGCCAAGCGAAGCACCATACCTATAGAAACCCATCAACTGTTTTTCTCATAGTAAAAATGGCTAGCGGTATTGCTCGTGGGCGCGTACGCACGACGACGACGGAGTCGCCCAATAATTAATAATACCCTAATATTAATCATAATAATCCAACATGGCCGCCACACTCTACCTGGCCAGCTGAGCAGCTAGTTTACAGCGTACGTTTGATACTGGGCGTCCTTCTTACAGCCAATTGACATCTGTCAAAACAAGATATCCGCTGACCAGTGTCACATGACCATATCGCGGGCTCAAGTTAACACCTCATCGAGGTCAGCTGTTTTTTGAAGTTGACCGCTGACCAGGTGCTGCTTTTAGATTGGACCGGAGGCTCAAGTTAGGTTAACTGGACCAAAACGAGACACCTAAACCAAAACGAGGCTTAAGTTTTCGCGCGCTTTCTGCCGCTTGACGCGGATACACGGCCATACACGTCAACTAAGTTGTTACTTGTCGTGTTTAGGTGGAGAAAGGTTTAAAATATTTTTCCAGCATTTTTTGCCGGTTTTAATCCAAAACAGGTTTGACATATATAGCTGTGGTCAGGACCACATTGGTGGCTACGCAGTTATTCAAGTCAAGCATCTGAGGGATATCAACTTAAACCTGATTGTTTATTTTTATTTTGTTTTATTTACAGCTGCTTTTTGCTCTGTATTGCAATTTTTGGCATATATTTAGAACATTTTAAAAATTAAATCATAAGGTTGCATGATGCCAGGAAGACCTATGACAGAAGAGCAGAAACGAAGCAGGAGAGAAAGAGAACGAGAACGACAAAGGGAAAAGAGAAGAACCAGAACTGAAGAGCAGCGCGAAGCGGAGTTAAACAAACGGCGAGAAATGAGAAGCAACAGAAAGGAGGAGGAGCGCGAAGCTGAAGTACAAAGGCTGCGAGAAATGAGAAGAAGCAGAACTGAAGAAGAACGGGAAGCTGAAGTGCAAAGGCTGCGAGAAATTAGAAGCAGCAGAACGGAGGAAAAACGTGAAGCTGAAATACAAAGGCTGCGAGAAATGAGAAGGAACAGGAGTGAAGAGGAGAGTGCACGAGAGAGAGAACGGCATCGGGAAATAAGAAGGAATAGTACCGAGGAGCGCCGAGAAGTAGAGAGGGAACGGCAGCGAGAAATAAGACAAAATTCACGCGTGGAGCAGCATCAGGCGAGAAGATTTTCAGGTAAAATTAAAATAATGTGCCATATGTTGCTTGGCAACTCTGTCTTGTAAGAGTGGGGGAGTAGGAACAAGTGCGTTCATTACAGTAAACAAAATGGCCGCTCCACACGCGTTCATTCAAAATAAGAAGTTGATTGGCCATAAAATAGAAGACTCTGCTCCTATATTGTTCTTATGGATTGTCGATTGTTTGTCGACTGATTGTGGCTGTGGATTTTTGTTGGTCTGGTTTCTCGGGAATTTTTTCAAGCAATTTTCCAGAATTTACGGTACCACATAACTTATATTTTGTTAATTGTTATGAGGATTTACTGTCATTGTTTTTTTGCGGCTAATTATCCCATACTGTTTCCTTTTTGTTTTTTCTTTTGCTTGACTCATCAACCTTTAACCCGGCGAACAGAGTCTCCGATTTGTATTGGAAAATTGTCTGTATTTGATAGATGTTTTTAATTAAGATTAAGTAGCTTATAGCATCTGTTTTGTCGGAGCTCATCAGTGAGCATACCCTGCGAGCAGAGGCCCTTCGATCTTCCTAGATAAGTCGGGAAGAGGAAGGAACCTCTGCCAGCCGCCTCGACTTTCCCTGTTGAGCATGCGTCAAATTCAAATGTAACCGACGCTTTCATTAGCAATTAACTATTAATATTTTCTGGCGAGGTTCTTGCACGGCAAAATAGTCTCAAGGATTCGTTGCAAAAAAGCGATGAAGTATTTCCAGTTTTAATCCAGGCGATTCTTTTAGGGAATAGTCTCGTATTTTAGGTTCTTCTAAGACGCCAGGGGAAAAGGTGACGAAAAAACATGAACTGCAGGAAAAGATTCGGTGTCTTTGTTGTGCGGTATGTCGGCACGGAACGATGTACATTTGAAGTGAAACATCACACTGGCCTTCGAGATAAGTTACAGAGCATCTTAGAGGAAAATTTTGACATAACTGTTCAGTCATGTGGTGTCTGTAGACCATGTGGCCGGCAAACGGAATCGTTGGATAAAAGGAATAGTGTGATCATTCAACAAATTACTGAAGCGAGCTCCGTTCAAAATACTCTTTAGTGACTCCTTGTCCTGTCGCAAGACGATCAGTGTAAAGCGACTCACAAAACCAAGCCCATCGCCCAAAGCTTACAAGAAAATCCGTTCGGGTCGTTCATCGCTGTTGTCGTCTGCCTGTAAAGATGACGAGTTGAGATTTTACGGATTTCGACAGAGAAACGAATATCATTTTGTCAGTAGACGAGTGTAAACAATGAACCGCAGGCACCTATTTAGTCAGTAATTTCTAGCAAAGCGCATGCGTTGTGGGCCAAAACCGGTCTGACTGGTTTCTAACCGGACTGACTCATCCACTTCGGTGGATGAACGGCACATCAGAGAAAGTCGAGGCGGCTGGCAGAGGTTCCTTCCTCTTCCCGACTTATCTAGGAAGATCGAAGGGCCTCTGCTCGCAGGGTACAGTGAGCACTATTTACTTTTACTCTTGTGACAGCCGACAGTTCTAAATATAATCTCAGACATGCTAATTACCAGTTTAAAATTAAATATGCGTGGACTTATGTTCTCTAAAATTCTCGTATTTCTTTAGAGTTGTAAATTCATGGAACTCTCTCAGTCTGCCTTTAATTTTAAGAGAAATTGAAATTCTTTAAACGAATTTAAGGCCCTTTCTACACCTGAAGGATAATAATACATTCTTTTCATTCATTTTCATTCTTTTTCAGCTGTTTTAATTATTATTCAATGTGAATTTTAGGTAATTGATAGAGCAAGGGAGTAGGAGTAGTATTACAGTTCAATAATTACTAGTGGCTCATTTTTTTCTTTATAGAATGCAATGCTCATGACGATGCTCTTCCAGGGAATATTAACACTGGAAATGAAAATGCTGTTCCCATTGCAACAATGGCCACTACATGTAATACAGGTACATACAGTGTATGTCATTGGTGGCTACTAAATAGAATCATGGGATTACATGCTTTTTCAAATTTTCCAGTTTGAGATGCAATTGGTTTTACTTATTCCATATTTTACAGTTAACATGCATGAAAATTGAAACAAAGTCAACAAACGTGAACAACAGTTCAGGCTTTTTTTTTACCAGTATTAATAATTCTGTCTCTGCAGTGACCTAGTAAAATTTTGCAGTTCTTTTTTGGAAACCCTTTTATGTTTAGGATTTGTATGAATGTTTATGCCAGTTTGAGATGCAATTGGTTTTACTTATTCCACATTTTACAGTTAACATGCATGAAAATTGAAACAAAGTCAACAAAGGTGAACAACAGTTTAGGCTTTTTTTTTTTTACCAGTATTAATAATTCTGTCTCTGCAGTGACCTAGTAAAATTTTGCAGTTCTTTTTTGGAAACCCTTTTATGTTTAGGATTTGTATGAATGTTTATGTCAGGGTTTTCAAATTGAAAAAAAGTAGCAGGAGGAAATTCTTAAGTAGCCGGAGCACTGTCTTGTCGTGATAATGGCAGCCCTGTGGGGTAGGGTACTGGAGAGAAGGACCTCACTTCTGCACAGTGGAATGGGGTGTCCCCTGAAAAATTTTGAAAATCAGGGTGCCTTGAAGTTTATTCCAATGCATTTTTGCAACCATAACTGATTTTGCTGAAGGCCACTGTACACTTATTAACAAGGGGTTAGTGTTGAAAAACTTTGTAAAATTAGTTGTTTTCAAAGTTTTACAAAATGGTACTGCTAGTATGCTTTTACATTTCCATGAGTACAGTACTATTACATCGCAGTATCATTTGACTTCTTGTACCTCTAATTGAAGTGCAATATTAAAACTGAACTGTAATGTAATAGTATTTCAAATTAGTTGCGTAAGTTAAAGATAAACAGTTCTAATACTCGATCATTTTGCATTCAGCCTCAAATGAAGATGAATTAACGGAATAACATAATATTTCCATGAGGTGACTTTCGTTATTATCTTTCCTTGTACTTACATGAAGTATCACAAGAAGGTCAGCATTCAACATCAATTCGCTGCAATTTGCAGTTTCATCTGTCTGAAATTCTGAATACTTGCGTTGTTGAAGGGTGTCATTGTTAGGATATTAAAATTGAAAAACATTGTCTGGTATTTTTTTCACCAATTTTTGTTTCATTTTCGATAAAAATCTAAAACCAACCTAAAATTCGACATAGGCAGTTTAAACTCCCAGCCCTTCATTTATGTATCCCATGTGAATGTCTCTAGACATCTTGTTTTCTTGAAGTGCTTCGCACATTTGCATGTAGCTGACAGTCCAAATAAATGCTGTTATATCTACAAAACAGTTTATTTCCTTTCCTTTCCTTAACCCATTGGCACCCGTGCCGGCCAAAACCGGCTGTAAAAAAACTCCCATGCTTCAAAACATTGCAACTTTCTCAATTGCACGAATATTGCCTTAACTGTTAGTGGTAAGCACGAAATGGAATGTCGTTTAAATTTGGATATCCAATAAATGCAAGAAACGTAGCGATTTTTACCAAATATGGCCTTTTGAGTTTGGACAGGAATGAAACTGACCATTTTTAACATCAAAGAGAAACAACAAAAATGCCTCTTTTTGCCTTCATGTTTTTAAGGAAATCATCGTCGAAGAACCAAACTTCAACCATCATAACGAAAGTCAGTCCTTGTTCTAGCTTAGAAATCACTTTTTTTGTTCATATTCTTCTCCCGAGCGTAGATACAGCCTTTTGTTCCAGTACATTCGGACCTTTCCGCCATTTGCAACATCTCGACCACGTTGCATGCTGGGAAATAACGAGAACTTTTGACAGTGCCCATTCCTTCCCCCAATTCTTTCAAATATAAACTAAGTCTACAGCCACTCCGACCTACCGCCAAAATTTCCTGCTTGTGGTCATCTTCAGTGCTCACAAATTCCAAAATATGCGGTGGTAGGTCGAGAAATTCATCAGTAGTTGAGTCCCAAAGGCACTAAGTGTCCAACCGGCCAAATTCCCAGTTCGTCGAGTAGCAAGCCAAATTCGACAACAAAGTACATCACCTGACTCGATTCTTTGAGAAAGTGGACTCTTAGCTACTGTTACGCTTAATGATGCTCATCAGGCAGCCGCTACAGATGAAAAATGGCTGTAAACTTAGCAAAAATCGTAAGCAAACTGAACTTGAGCCATTGTTGTTGCTTCACGGATAAAAAATAGCTACGTCAAAATGATGTTTTCAGAAACCTTGAGCCTCCAGTGCCTTAGGACAGCACCACTTTTCCCTGGTAGTTTCAAATAAAGAGTCACGAATTGCTATTCATCGTTTATAGGTGGAAAATCACTCCAAAAACGTAAAAATGGCTGGTAGTCAATGGGTTAAAGTCTTTAAAATTCTTATGTGACTTGATATCATTCAAACTTTGCACTAAGTTGGATTTATTTTTTTGCATACCAAGTGGTTTGCCTAATCCTTAGTAAGCATATTTATTTTTCTACGAACCTCGCTTGGAAGGGAAACAAACAGAGGCACCCTGTCAATGTTTTAGAAAGAGGTGGTTAACTACAGTGTAGAACAAATAATTCTAATTTGAATGAATCAATCATTCAGTATTATTTTCTTTGGAATGGAAATGTGAGGTTGAATTCAGCTATCAAATGCCTGTCTAGAAGATGTTTTCACACAAGGCATAATTATGAGTGTGCTTTTTCTGTTGCCTAGAAACTCTTTGTCAGAATATGAGCATTTACATGATTGACACAATTAAAAAGAGGCAAATAATGCATGTACACCATCTTGCTAATTACTTATAAGGATAAAGAAATGGTGAAGAACTCCACTCCCTTGCAACATCTTTCATTCTTGGATGACCTTCGCCACTCCCCACAATCTGAATGCCTTGAATAGGCTATTGTTCCCCCTTAGTTGTTTTCAAACTCAAAATTGTCTGTCTGTTATTTTTTTTTTGTCCTGGCTATAAATGAGCTGGCTTTTGAGCAGTAATACCTACCCTACGCATTAAATGATTGTTTAGCTCATGGTATGCACTCATCTTGAGTTGCATCATTAGTTTTTAGAAACTTAACTAGGTATTCTAGATTATTAATATTTTTTAACAAAATTCTAAACTTGTTTTCTTAGTGGTCTGACATGAGGCAAAACAGAGAGTTTAATTTCTCTCTCTAAACTAATTCAGCTGAGTTTGTCTGCCTAGAAAGCTTACATGAACTCTGCAAGCATTAGGGTATCTTTGTGAAAACACATGCTGATTGCAGCATTAACATAGCTTTGCCAACTCTTGAATGCAGAGCAATAATAATAATAATGATAATAATAATAATAAAAATTTATAATAATAATAATAATAATAATAATAATAATAATAATTTATTATGCTCTCTAGTACCAACAGAGTTTATATGGGCTTCTGTTTCAGTGATGGCTTTTTGTCCCATAGAATTCCCATTTATTATATGTACAACTGTACAATATACTGTGAAAGCTCTATAAAGCCCCCAGGGACTTATTAAATTTCAGGCCTCCTTAATGGGGAGCTTATTAGAGAGGGGGGCTTATTTTTCATCCTAAAGGGGCTATGTCATGGTGACTTTTATGTTTTAGAGGTCAATAACCAAGGGCCCTGAAGTATCGCTTATGGCTGAAATGCCCCTGTAACACCAAAACAAAGATATCAAGCTATCTTCTCAAAAGGGGAAACAAACCATAATATATATTTGGCTATTTTTTTCCACAGCACAGAACTTGAAAAGTTTGGCCCAATTTTTTGAAGTTGCGATCCATTTAAATCCTTGCCATCCTAAAGTCAAAGAGTTTCGTTTATAGTTTTGCTAAATTGGTAAAATAATTTCAAACAAAACTCAACCATTATTTTTGGGTTTTTCTTTACATCCAATATAATTTTCAGCATTTCAAAGCAGTAATATTGACACTTGAGACATTATAAGCTCATTAAAGTCTAAATGTAGTTTTTGTACAAAACTCAAACAGAGCAAAGAGCAGTAAACAGTATTTTGTTTGAAATTGACTACCATAAATGCTCTGCCTACCTTCAAGGGTGTTCCTTGGGAAAAAATTCATACACGAGTCAGTTTAAAGAAAACTCTAGCATACTGTACATCAATAGAAAGGACGGTTAATAAAAGTAGTTTTTGACAAAAATATAACTTTTTCTGTAGGAAATGCCAACCAGCCACTGAATTCGAAAACAATAGTGATCTGCTTGAGTTAATTTATTAGACATCGAATGCCACAGGAAGAGTAAACTAGATATCTGTGAGCAGGGATGGCGCAGTGATGAGAGCAGTCTTGCCTTCCACCAATGTGGCCCTGGTTTGATTCGCGGACTCGACATCATATGTTGGTTGAGTTTGTTATTGGTTCTCTTCTCTGCTCCGAGAGGTTTTTCTCCTGGCACTCCCGCTTTCCCTGTCCTCAAAAACCAACACTTCAAAATACCAATTTGATCTGGAATGCTTGGTCACTTCACACAACCCATTTGGTTTGTATTTAACCAAATATACACTTATGCATATAATACTGCTTGCTGCTCTTTATTAAATAATAATGTTTCTCTGCATTGTTTGAGTTTTGTCCACTTATGACTCGGCGTCTTAAGTGGACTGAGTTTGTTGGTCCTCTACTCTGCTCCGAGAGGTTTTCCTTTAGGTACTCCAGTTTTCCCCTCTCCTCAAAAACCAACATTTCTCCCACGTGGCCCCACAAGCTTGCAGCTTTAAATCTTAACTGTGTATACAGTAAATAAAGTTTCATTAACTTTTTAAACATGAAAATAGCATGTATATGATTTGAAATATTAGCCCCCCCTCTCTAACACCACCCCTGCATGCCCCTCTTGTTGATGAGGCCTGGAATTAATTAAGCCCCCCCCCCCCTTTACAGTATTATTTGTTTATTTATGAATACAAACCAACTGGGCTGCATGAACTGGATTTCATAAGAGGGAATTGGGGTTGGAGGGACTAATTACAAAATCTCATGTCCCAAATGGGCAGGGGGGGGGGGGCTTATTACACAGGGGGGTTAATAGAGACGGGGGGCTTAATGAGCTTTTATGGTATTCATATGAAATTCTATTATGTGCACATCCCATATCAATTCTATGCAAGGTGTGGGGCAGCAAACAAATGTGCCAATGGTGGGATTTCTATGAGCATTCTATTCCCATAGCTCTCCCATATAATGGATAACATGAGTTTTCTTCCCAATATACTTACTGTAGCTTGGAATTTGGTGAGATTTGGTATCATATCATTTGCACATATAGGCCTTTAATAATAATAATAATAAACTCTATTTATATAGCGCCTATATCACTAGCTGTTCTGTTCTCCAGTATGGCTCAAGATTTGCCATAATTTTTATCACTGCCATGTTTTTTTGTTTGTAAGGGTAATCTATACATGTACATATTTGTACATCAGATCAATTGATGCTCATTCTTGTAGGGTCCATAACTGTTTTTTAATCAACCAACTACTAAAATCTATTAGAAAGGAAATTAAATTGGCATAGTAGAGTACATTACAATAACTTGAAATTATTATACATAATATTATAATTATTATAAATATTGTACATAATATTAATTTTTAACACATGCACATGTATTCAATTGCATTTGGGGATGGCTATTGAAAATGTAACCTAGCCAGGGTATCAAGACATGACAGCTACCTCTTAACCTTTTTTATACTTTCCCTTTTCTTTTAATAGCTTGAATTGGGTTGTTACAGTTCAGTTCAAAGCATATCCTGAAGTTTATGTATAATAATCATTAATTTCACCAGAAGAACACATTGAAAGGGAGAATACTATATTAGAAAACTCTCCTAGTTTGGAAGCAAGCAACTTATTGGAAGCACAGCAGCCTGTTCCTGAATTAAATAACTATGGCCACTTAGAAGATAGAAGTCTAATTGACAGAGCAAGGGCAGTAGGAGTGGTCTATGAGTTTGCACATGCTGGTGTAGATGAAACAGACGATGACAGAAGAAAAAGACAGCGACGCAATCAAAGGAGAGTTACTGAGGAGGAAAGAAGGCTGCGTGAAGTTGTTGGAGATCTACCACCACCTCCACCAGCAGGGTCAAGTCAAGTGGAAGACAATGCATACTTTGCTATACAGAATTTTGAGGTGGAGCAGATGACATATATGTTCAGTTGTTGTGAAGTTTGCAACGAACGAAGATTGGAAGGCAAAGTCACAAGGAACATGTGCACTCGCTGCAGGAGAGATAAGAAGGTACCAAAAGTTTGGTCAGACGAAAACAACATGGATCCAATGTCTGTCCCTGAGGAACTGTCTGAAATGTCAGATGCTGAGCAGATGTTGATAGCTAGACTAGCACCCACTGTACATGTGTACATGTTGAAACATGGAGGAATTGCTTCTAGGGGTCACTGCATTGCATTCCCTCAAGCAGTGCAAGAACCAGCTACTATTCTGCCTCGTCTACCAGCAAAAGTGGACATCATACGTGTGAGAAGGCAGGGGAAAGATGACACCCATAAGGACTTTACGGTTAGAAGACAACGAGTTGAAGGTGCTCTCTGTTGGCTGAAAGACAATAATCCTGCATATGCTGACGTACTTATTGACAAGGCCCGTCTGCAGAATTTACCAGCTGATGGTGAATTGCCCAATTTGAGAACAGTCGAGTTTTCTGAAACCGCAGAACACATGGACGACCAAGGTCCTGCCCCACAGCAGTTGGATGTAGGCGAAACAGATAGTAGTGATGACTCCACAGTCTCTGGGGTTATTCTTCCTGAGCCAGGAGTGAATGTGCAAGCAGAGGTAGAAGCAGCCATAAATGAAGTTGTGTCTGAACCCCAGGAAGCTGAAACAGAACGGGTCCAACAAGGTCGTGAACAACCCATGATCCCATGGCCGAGTGCAGACACAACCCCAGCATCTGAGTTTACAACTCCATATTTTTTTCACAATGGCTTTCCCCTGCTTGTTCCCATATGGAAAAGGTGATTTTCATATCAATCGTTCAATAACATGTCCCACACTACATGATTGGGCAGAGCACCTGCTGTGGCATCAGGATGGGAGGTTTGCTAGACACAAAGTATGGAAGTTTGTTGTTCACAACATGATCATGAGGAAACGTGCCTTAGAACAGAGCAGATACTTTGTCGATCAGCAACTAGGAGATCCCCAGTTAACGTTTGCAGATCTACAGGAGCGACTAGCAAGAGGTGATACTTCATTCACCAACACGCTCTTGTATTTTGGAGCAAATTTGCGTGGCACTGCTCAGTACTGGCATCAAACGCGGAGAGAGCTTCGAGCCTTGGTTGAGTTCATGGTGAATGAGAAGAAAGGATTGCCTTCATTTTTTATGACTGGAAGTTGCGCTGAGTTCTACTTTCCTCCACTCAGAAGACTACTTGAACAGTACATTTTGCAGACCATGGGGAAAGAAGTTGACCTTGCTGACGATAGCAATGCTCGCTACAAGGCTGTGCAAGAGAATACCCACGTCGTGGTAAACTATTTTGACCTGCGTACGCAGTCATACCATGACAAGGTTCTAAAGCCTGTGTTTGGTGTCTCTGACTATTGGTACCGGTATGAATTTGCCAAGTCCCAGGGTCAAATCCACTGGCACCAACTTAGCTGGAGAGAGGACAGACAGCCACATCAGCTGTTGCATCAAGCTCGTGAAGATGAGTATGATGAAGAAGAGTATGCTGCCATACTTAACCAGAGGGCTGAAGAAAACCTAGCCCTGACGGCATTACACCCAGCTGGTAGTGATGAGGAAGGAAAGCCGCCAAGAAAAGATCTCTGGCCTCAACCTGAGGGTTCACCTAACCCAATACCGAATGACCAAGATCCCCTGGTAAAGATGCTGATGGATATAGCTTCAACCCAAGATGCGATGCTAGAGGATCATTTGCTTTTGGTGAACTGAGTTGGGTTACACAGTTGTTCAGATTACTGCTTGAGGACACCTCGTCATCCTGAGCAAGGATTGCAGCCTAATGAGAGGGTGTGCCGCATGGAATTTGGAAGCGAGTTTCGCCCAGGCAAGAAACTGCACAGTGAGCCAGAAATTGTTAATGATCACAATGGAGCCCCTCGCCTTGAGATGCCACGTGACCACCCACGTGTGATTCAGCATTCATGTTATCAGTTGCAGTCGTGGAGAGCAAATGGTGATGTAAGCTTGATTCTGTCAAATTCTTCCCCAGACAATCCCAGCACAGATGATATCATAGCTATAATTGACTATGTGTGTGGTTATGCTTGTAAAGACAGTGAACCCACTGGCGCTACTGCTGACCTCTTTGTGGACATGGTAAATGCTGTAGATACAGCTGATGCTGACCAAGTGACAGGGAAGTCAATTTGTGCTAAGATGCTTATAAAGACGGTGGGAAGGCGAGATATCAGTGGTCCTGAGGCCTCATTTGAGCTTAGTGGATTAGCACTTTGGCGTTGTAGCCGTCAGTTTACGTATTTGTCAATGACAGGGTCAAGGCGCCTAGAACGTGATGTCGACACTGCGACACGCAGCACCCCTTTGGATAAGTACCTTGCACGACCGCAGGACCAGCATTGCTCCTGGTACCAGTTTGCATCTAAGGATGGAAAGGTTCCAGTTGTAAGTGGGGGTGCTACACATGCAACATGGCCATTGAGTGAGGACTACTGTAGATCAATGCTCCTCTTACACTGGCCAAACTGGTTTGACATCCAAGAAGTAAAGGGAGATTCTGAATCTTGGATTGATCGTTTTAAGGACTTTGTTGCAACTGACGAGTGCCCAACATTTGTGAAGGCACAAGTCTGTAAGGCAAAGCACTATGCAGAGCATCCGCAAGAACCGGTATTTGAAGACAACGTGGACGATGATGCTGTTGAAGCAGAAGAACAACCAGACTGGGTTGATGTCTATGCAGGCCAGAATCAGAGATATGAAGGTGTAGAGAAGGACTTTGATTATGATGACGGTGGAGAACAGTATGACTGGAGCAGTGTTTCAATCAATCTTCCTGAGGGTAAAGACCCAAAGACATGGCTCGAAGAAACCATCAAGCAAGCTGAAGAACACGAAACTGTGGGCCTTGAATTACCAGATGTGTCTCCAGCGTCCTTAAATGACAATCAGAGAGCTCTAGTCAGTCTAGTATGGCAGACACTCTACTCCTTTGTCGAGAACCAGAACGATTATCATCCTTTGCACCTCGTTGTCTCTGGAAGTGCAGGAACAGGAAAGTCATATGTTATCAAGTGCCTTCAGAGGCTAGTGCGGCAATTATTCGGGAAGAATGACGCAGTACAGGTGATAACCCCCACTGGGAATTCTGCCTATCTTGTTCAAGGCAGTACTGTTCACAGCTTTTTAGGAATCCCGACTAGTGGAAGATCTTGTAATGAGCTAACTGTACCTTCAGGTCCTGTATTGGAGAAAATTCAGAACAGGTGCAAGAATCTGAAAGTACTGATTGGCGATGAGCGATCAATGTTTGGCTGCACCACTCTGGGCTGGATGGAACAGCATACACGATATGCAATTAACAGAGGAGCCAATGCAGAAGAGCTTTGGGGAGCCCTTCCTGTAGTAGTGCTTATGGGAGATGATGTACAGCTACCTTCTGTGTGTGATACTCCAGTGTACATTGACCATAGCCGTAGTGCACCATCTAACCATGGTCGGTTGGTCTGGACGAGTTTTGATAGTGCTGTTGAGCTCACTCAGATCGTGAGACAAACTGAATAGCAAGCAGACCAGGTTGAGATGCCAGCAATCTCTGTTTGATATGCTGCGGAAGAATTATGAAAGCCAGGGCAGTCAACTGTAGGCTTATACATGTACACTGTATGCTTGAAGTTTAATGCACTGTGGTGAATTATACTGAGCAGATGGCAGCTAGCAAAGAGATGTGCCCTGGATGCTGGGTAAACAATCACTATAAAATTAACAAAATACTTAATGACATCAGTTGAGTTATTTTCTTTCTAATCATGTGGTTATTATTTATATAGGAAAAGGATACTAATTAAAACACATTTCTATCATAAATATGATAATAAAATTGCAGCTAAATGATAAAATTCATGATAAATTGATCATCCTTATTAAACATGGATGTCAAGATGAGAATCATTGAGTTATCAAGTTATAGGAAAGGAAGCTAATTAAAAAACATTTTTATCATAAATACAATATTATACTAAATTTGCAGCTAAAATAATGATAAATTCATGATAAACGGTAATCCTTATTAAAATGGATATCAAGACGAGAATCATTAAGTAATAAAACTATAAGGAGAGGATTAATTAACTAATTAAAACACATTTCTATCATTTATACTACTACCCAAGAATTTTCTGCAATTTCATTGGCTTAGAGCAGAAGTATTTCAGCTTAATTTGAATTACAGACATGTACAAACTACAGTTTCCATGGTAACCAAAATCATGAAATCACGTCATCGTGCAAGTTACAAAAAGGTGGCAGAAAGATTTCCAGATTTGAAATTCAAGAGATCTGACTTATAACTTAAAGAAAATTCAGAAAACCAAAATACTAAGAAAGGTACATTTACCTGGCTTAGTGTTTGGACAAGCTGGGCCAAAAGCAAGAACTTTAAAGCAATTTTGCTCGCTTACATCTGAAGCGAAAAAACTGGACGAAAAGTTACAAAAGTTCTTCACTGAGATCTGTAAGAAAGATGGTTCAGAGTATGAACCAGACAGGTTAACAGTTATGCTGGCTTCATTGGACTGACACCCGAGAGAAAATGACAACAACTTCTCCATAGGAAAGGATAATGAATTCTCCAGCTGCAGGAATGTCCTTGAAAGGAGAGGCAAGGTTCCTTCATGAACAAGGTTTTTGTTAAAGAGATAATGCTGAAAAGGCACTCACTTCTCACGACAAAGAGTTGTTATGGTCCAAAGCAGTGCTTTGAAGCTATTCACCACAGTCACTGATACACACCATGTGGTTGACCTGGTCACCCAACACTTCAGTTTGACAGGCTGTCAGGAGCACCATAACATGTACATTGAAGATTTTCCCTTCAGCACTGACGCAATGCAAAACAGTGGTCAATTTTGTCTTGCTGTGAATTAATGACCCAAGACACAAGTGTGGTATAAAAGACAGAGAATGGGCATCAACAACATCAATTACTTTATGAAGACCATGGCAAGTCAGGCAGAAATACAGTGAAGTCACAAACCATGTACAGTGCTCACAAAACCTTGGTGAAGAAGTTGATAGCTGCAAAGCACTGCAGTCAGCAATTAACGATATGACAGGACATACCAACAAGAGGTCGCTTGCTGATTTTGAAGAAGGCGATGACACTGAACAAGCCATTTCTTCTATCATCAGTGCAGAGTCTGCAGCAGTACAATCCAGCAGAGTTTGTCAAACACTTGCAAGATTAGATGCCGTAATCACTTCCATGGTTGTGAAGTCACCATAAATTACAACATTGCAGGCCGGGAAAAAAACCCCGATCAGCTGCAGTAGAAGTTTGGATCTGCTTTTGAAGTTTCAAAATCTCAGAAACTTTGAGGACCTCAATGTCCTTTCAATAACATATTTCAGAAAACTTGTAAACATTGATAATTTTGAACTTTGATCCCATGATTTTAGATAACATGTTGTATAAAGCCAGTCAAATACGTGTGACAAAATAAACAAATCGCATTACATAAATTTCTCAGGTAGTAGAATAAACAAATAATGGCATGATTTGTAATATCTCACCTGTACAAATATGATAATAAATTTGCAACTAAATGATAAAATTCATGATAAAGCGGTCATGCTTATTAAACATGGATATCAAGATGAGAATCTTTAATTAATAAATCTTCATTTTTTTATTTGAATATGCGTTTATCTCAATGCTGGATGATAAGTATGTATTTTGTGAATTTTTTTGGAGTGATGTTGAGAGAATTTACTGGACAGCATGGGCCATTGGTACTGTTTTGGGAGCTCTGTCACTTTGACATTGAGTGGATGCCCATAGTAGATACACTTGCAACTGATGCCAGCTCTGTGGTACACAGGGTTGTCATTAAGGTTTTCACAATATGGTTTCTCAGAGAAAGTAGCTGGTCAAAAATCTGGCAATTCTTCCCATAGCTGTTATACAGGGGTTTCATTAGAAGCCGGCAACCGGCGAAAATCGCCGCCTACTTTGTCAGAATTTACCTCTTTCCGCCACCTACTTTGTCCCTATTCTCACTCAAATTATTTAAAAAATTAATCAGGTCGCCGCCTACTTTAGTTAGCTTAGACGGCTATTTAAAAAATTATTGAAACCCGTTATATGTTTTACTCATTTTCAGATTGAGAGTAACTGACTGATTTCACCATAGTAGCTGGCTATAAAAGCCAGTTGTGGGTTTCTAATGGCAGCCCTGGGTACTCTGAGCAGATAGCTAAACCAGAGGCAGATGCCAGCTCCCTTATAAAAGGTTGAACTAGGTGTAAATGGGGTTAAAGTATTGTTTACAGTATATGAATGATTTTCATTCATAATCGCTGTATAAATGGCAAGATATTAAGAGATTAATTCATATATTTATAAAAATAATAATTAATGAAGTGATTGACTTAAATATGAAGGAAACTCTTAACCTTTTTGGCATCAGGTCATTAATAACTACAGCTCAGCCAGTACCCCATTTACAGCCTGTTAGAGCCGATGGCAGCCTTCAGTACATTGCTATGCAGATGCCAGCTCTGTGATATAAGCAAGTGTTAGCTAAAAGTTATCATAGCACTGAAATTGCTGGGGTTTCACAACAATTTCAGAAAAAGAGAAGGTAGTTTATCCAAAGACAATAACAAAATGTCAAAATTTATATTACAAAATGTCAGCTGCATGATAATTATTTGAACATTATGCAGATTTTTAATGTACAGATCATTTACATTGTGTCAATTGCTACATTTTAATGACAAAGCATTGTGCTAATAGGACTTGATTGAGGCATGCAGCTTTGGTTACACCGTACATCTTTGATTTTGGATGTATAGCTTTTGTAATCACATTAAAATGAAAAAAAAGAAAAAAACTTGTACAAAGAACCCAATGGTAAGTTCAATTTCACATTGGCTGTACCTTGTCATTTTTATTTAAATGTCATGTTCATGACTGCTTCAGAAGAAGCGTGAAACTCTTATTGTATTTTATATTGTAGCTTTATTGAATTTTGTGTGAATTTTTATGTCCTTGTTTCAATGGAGAAATTGACACTGAAAAACCCCTTTGGGGAGTGTTAATAAATGCCCAGCAACAAGGAGTGATGGTGGTGCCTTCATGAAACCCCCGCCTGTTAGAGCGGCTAATACACAGCGAGGTCAAGGATAAGATCTTTAAAAATGCTGTGGGGGACTGGGAACCCTAGTTTTTGTTTAACAGAAAAAAAAAATGTTTCTTGTATCTAAAAGTGTTACAGTTGAACTTCGATTAAGTCAAATATGATGTACTTATTACACACTACTTACATTTAACCCTAGAACTTAAGTGTCTGGTTGAAAGACCATTTCTGCTTTACTCTTGACTCTCTCTTTGATGTGACCCAAATTTAGCACCCTGTGATCAACAAATTTCTAAGTATCATCCCTGGGATCAGGTTGACCAAGGTTGACCCTGACTTTGTTTAAGGCCAAACCACTTTTTGATTATTTTACACCACCTAAACAGAAGTTAAAAGACAGCTTTCTTCTCATACATTACAATTTTATTTTGCTTTTATTTTTGCATTTACATTTTGAACAATATTTGTCATTTCCAAAACAAAACAAAAACACACTACCATTTGGGTAGTTCTGCAATGACCATATTACTGAATACAAAATGTTCATGATTTTATTTCAACAGTTAAAGTTGAAACCCTTGAACGTACATGGAAAGTCAAACCCCTACCGTGGAACAAGTTGGGTAGGGGTAGATAAGATTAAAAAATACAATGAAGAAAACCGGAAAATAATAAAGAATTGCATTGCATGCCAAAAATGTTAATATTTTGGCCATACCTACATGATCATCACACTATGAACTGAAAACCCATGAAAATCCTGTGAATTTATTCATGCCAGGTAAATCAATGTGAATTAAAAAGTATTTTAATTGTATTTTCATGGAAAGAAAATTAAGGGATTTTCATACATGTAACCTTGTATAGGAAAAAAAATGAAGTTTATACCCTTTTATTTATATCCAGATTCCACTGTTTCCATCTGATTTGTGTAGTATTGTTGTTCTAAACGAATTTGCTTTAATTCTTTGCTTATTTCTCACTTTGCAAGTTGTATCTGTTGCAGTATTGAGATAAACACTAAGCATAACGTTTCACACGGTTTTTGTGATTTTTCTCTTTAATAGGCCAAATGATGCTCTACTTAATGGAGTGTTATACATGGATGTTGATGAAATAAGAAGTGATTTGATGAAGAAATTAAAAAGGGAAAATAAGGCATACACAAACACTCAGGCTGTCCACTACAACAACACGAGTGCATGTCAGGTTGAGGGCGAACTGTTTGGTGTTTGTCCATTAATTTTTAACCTCCAAATTTAATTTTTAATCACCTTACAATTTGCATTTTTCTCCTTCTTTATAAACACTCTAAAAATCACCCAAAAATTCTGAGATATCTATGGGGGTATGCACTACCAAACTCTGATGGCTTTTTTGGATTGCATGAAAAATCGAGAAGATAATAAGGTGAAAAGGTCAAAAGGTGACAAAAACGTAGCATTCGGGTGTAACTCCAGTTCGTGTCGGAATTCATCGTACACATCAGTTTCTATCTCATTTGTAAACTCGAAGGCGCTTACTTTTAGGTCGAAGTACCTTTAAAACATTCGCTGATTTGAATCCGCTACGCTATCCAGAAAGAAGTACTCTTCCCACGGCTAAAATCTGTGATTTTCGATCTGCAATATCTCCACCGAAAATCGTCCAAATTTCCTGCAAACACATCTCATGTTTCTGGTCAGTATTTTAGGTCAGCAGCTTTTATTTAAGTGTAAACATCGTCGTGTTTGGAGTCGTGACTGTGAGCCCGTGCCACACCACTTTTTTACAGCGGCTTAATGCCATTACAAAAAGATTACAATGTAATTCGCACGAAAAATCATGTCCGACATTTCTCGCCATATTATTATTAAGCTGATTAAGCCTTATTCTACGTTGGAAATCAAACAGAAATCGTTTTCAAATGTTCGTTGTGATTCCAGTAGAGTCAAATGCTTGTAAAGGGTGAAAAGTACGGAATTTCATTGGCAAAACAGTAATCAAGCTACATGATTATGATGGCCTGTGACGTAGCCTCCTTCCCAGACGCCTTTGGGCTCGTCACGCTTTCCTTCCCCACGAACGTCCGCTGAACTGAGCTGCCACTTCTGTTCGCGGCGGTTAGCCAGTCATCGTTCACTTTCCAATTTGTGGAAAGTAGGACTACGATGCGCGTGAATCGTTTGCCGGAAATTACATCGCGGGTGTCGATTTTCATTCTTACGCACCTTGTTATTGGTTTCTCCAAAACAAAGGCTAACAGCCGGCGAACGGAGGTGGCAGTTCAGTTCAGCAGACGTTCGTTGGGAAGGAACGCGTGACGAGCTCAAAGACGTCTGCGTCGGAGGCTAGTGCGAACGCGGCTTCTTTAATATTCAGAATTTTACGCCCGTCAGATTTACAGAAAGCTTATAGTTCCTGCAGCTTTCCAACAGGCAAACTGATTTTTTACATTGTTTGTAGATCATTGTAAAAGTTCTTGAAATACTGGTAACGTGTTCATCGTATTAGATTCCAGAAGATTAGGATGCTTTGACGCGCATCCCGAAAAGTAATATCCTTCTTGTTATTATTTTTCAGGGTGATGGTGGTGCTCTTGTCATGTCTTGTGATTATTAGAAGTTCACATTGCGCTTTCAAGGCTTGTTTGTCTCTACCAATTACTAAGGTTTTCAAAAGACTGATAATACCATTTCATTAGGCTGATAGCCTGCGTATAGACGTCACCTATTTCCTTTGCTGCTGCACACCGGTGGAAAAGGGATAACTGTAAAACATACGTTCCTTTTTACATTTTGCACTGTGCGCCCTGTAACCAGCATCGTGCACCTTGCACCTGCAACACTCACCCTGCTTGTTACATTCTGTTGTGACGTTCTTGCTGACGTTCCCGTCCTCGTTTCTTAAGGCCCTGGCAAACGAGGACACATTGTTGCGGACACATTGTTGCGCATGATGTTTCTTGGGTGCGCAAACGAGCGGGATACAACGCAAATGCTGTGTTTCCATACTGCGCAAACTGGGAAACACTTGTTGAAGACACAAAGTTTGTGTCCGCGACAAATGTTGCGCACGCGGGCAAACAAGGAAACTGATTAGTGTCCGCAACAATGTGCCCTCGTGCGTTTAAGGTCAAGTAATACGGGCAACATTTTGTTTCAACTTGTCGCGCAACATTGTTGCATTGCAAGTTGAAGTATTACGGCTTGCGGGTTCAACTTGTCACGCAACAAATTTCAGTGTTGCAAGTTGTGGCAACATGTTTCGCAAAGTAGACCCGAGTTCTACTTCTTGCAACAAACTCTCAAATTTATCACCTGCGTTACAACGTGCCACGCATCACAACGCTTGTGATTGGCCGCATTTTCTGCACTAAAAGAGCGGGAAATATAGTTAGCACGCGCGCTCGACCTCTGGAAACTTTGGACGGGAAGAAAAAATGGCGAAAGAAAATAATGAAGTTGACTGGATAAAAGGCGATACTTTTTCCACCAGAAAACGAAATTGCTGTGTCGACATGCGGAAAAATTCTTTGTAAGCCGCATGATCTCCTGATTCAAGTTCCTTTACGAGCTGGTGGAAAATCCCTCTTTCTTCCCGCAAAGCAATCCAGTCCCTCATATAAACCTTCCGGCTTCTTTTGCGGGGGCGCTGTTCCTCTTCCTTGAGTAATAAAATTAACCCAATGGCGGCTACCGCTCGCTTTCTTCGGAAGACCAGCGCGTCCGCCATTTTGTTTGTTCACACACAAAATAGACTGTTGACCAATCACAACGCAGGATTTTCTTAATTAGCTAAAACTTGCAACACTGAAATTTGTTGCGTGACAAGTTGAACACGCAAGCGGTAATACGGGCAAAATCGCTTTTCAACTTGCAATGCAACAATGTTGCGCGACAAGTTGAAACAAAATGTTGCCCGTATTACTTGACCTTTACACGCGATTCACCAGCATTGCCTTTGCAAAATTATAATAAGCTACCTCTCTTTTTTCGTGTATATTATTAAGTACTACGGGCTTGTGCAATTTTGAAAAATAAATCTACTCGTGCTTATTTATTCTAAATTGCTCTCAAAATCATGTGATTACCTATACAAATTCGTTGTTCAATTAAGGCCAGTAATAATAAATAACCCGGGAGCTCCGCTTTTAGGCTTGGCTAAATCTATATAGTAAGGCCTGAAATTAAATAAGCTCCCCACCCGGGGGGGGGGGGGGGCTTAATAGAGCTTTTACGGTATCTTCGAAAGAATTTGATTATTTTCCTCAATCTCTTCCACTCAGTATTCGTTCGGCTCGCTGACGTCTACTTCTTAAACTGCTAAGGTGTTTATTTTTGTGGCCGCGAACGGCGGTCTCGTACCAGTCCCCAAACTATCAGAGAGGTCGACGTCCACTTTCTCGTCCTCTTTTTCGTCCGTCTAGTTTAGACCTACCAGCAACGTAAATACTGGCAATGGTCATGGCAACTCAAATCTCGATAGCACACACTACATCCGTAACGTTTATCTAGCAAGCAGTTGATTATAATACGAATGCAAATTTGGAAGATATCACTAATGGGAAACGCAAGTAAGCCACCTTATGCTGATCAAGTAAGCTGCAGTCTCAGGTAAATGTTACAATTTTTTCCCGATTATTCTTGGTTGTAACAAGCGTAGTCAAGCGAGGCATAATAGGACAGAGAGGGAGACTAGGGGGGCTGGCTGGCATATCTTAATTTCAAAAAATCTATTTTTAGAAAGAAAGCAAACTACTTCCGGTAGACTCGTTCCCATGCGAAGGGCCGAGTCACACTCGAGCGAGTCCTCGAGCGATTAGAAAAAAATGATGGCGGCCTAATGCGGTGAAAACCAGCTTGTTTTCAAATGCTCTTAATTCAGTGAGGCGAAACAAGAGGACTGACTTTATACACATACAAATTGTTTAACATCGGGCGTCTTAAAGGCAATCAAAGTTCTCGTTTGGACCACGGATCTCTGAATGTTGTTGCTGATCGATTCTCCTGTATTTTTCAGTTCGAGATTCAGTTGTAACATGTACAGGCTTTAAGCCTGAGAGAAATAGCGAACCTTCGTGGAGTTGGAATCGCCATTTTCGTGTTGACTCCTTTCTCAGTTCCATGGTGTCTTCAACTTTTTTTAGCAACGAGGAGCAGTTTTTGCTTCTGCATTCGTTGAAGAAGTAGCAAGTCCACGTGTCAGGTTGTACGTACGTTCTGCCCATATTGTTCAGATCAGTTTCATTTAAAAGGGAAGAAATCACATCAGAACACGATTTCACCCTCCAAGACTGAGCAGAAAGTGCAGTAAGCCCATAAGAGCAGTGGTGGTCTTTATCTTCTATGCAAAGGTGATAAAAAAAAAGTATCTCAATGCAACAATCTGTAAGTGCGTGGTACTACTTCACCTTTGAGAAAAGAGCAAGTGTTCATGATGTACAAAGGGAACTGATCAACTTAACTGAACTGAATTACGTAGCATTGTACATTTATTAAATCTTGGTTAAGACTTTCTGAAAAAATTCAGAAAATGGTTTTCTGAGAAAATACGTGTAAGCGTTAAGCTTAATTAATGTCTTTTGTAGGTGATTGACTTTTACCTTACGTGTAGTGCATAAATGTATCCATATAAAGAATATTGTTCAGGTATGAAAGCAGCTTTGTCATAGAAAGAAATGGTATCAAAACTTGTAATCTGCATTGGGCAGGATTTACATAGAAGCCTGCAAGCCTTCTTATTTTTATTCAGACCATATCAAATTTAATAAAAGCCTCCCTAAGCTACATAAATACCCTGTCCTTATGAGTTTCAGTTAAAGATAAGATAACAATACTGTGGACAAGTAAATTTTTTTCTACTGTCTGTAGATAAGGCTCGAATGATTTGCATTGCACTACAAATTAATGTTTTCATGATACAGATATTGATATTGTTGAACTACAGTGTGTAACACACAAATTATACAAATTTTTTGGTTTTCTCTAATACCTCTAATAAGTGTTCACAAAAGTTTAGCATTTTATCCAGGATGTGGCAATTTCTGACAAAAATGGAAAATGTTTTACATCTAAGCATGAGGCAATTTGCATTATGTTAACTGTGACACCAAGTGTTAATGCCAGGTAGTTGTTACCCATGCATTCTTATGTGCCAGGGAAACACTTGCTTGTTGAATCTTGCATTATATCATGGCACATATATTAAGGTATACATATTTTCACAAGAAAATGTATTGTTGCAGCTGTGGAAACAGGATGTCTTAATCTTGCTATTATCCCTGAAGAAACTGCAGTTAAATCTACATTGTGGTTTTCATTTCATATATGCCAAGATTTTCACAAATTCTTAAGATGTTATTGCTTTCTTTTATTTAACACTTAGATTATGAGCTCAAGATTTCTATCACATGATAGCTGATGAGAGTGCAGCCTGGATCAGCTATCATGTGATAGAAATCGAGAGCGAATATGATATGTACCAGGCAATTGGCTACACAAGGTTTGTTATATACATGTTTATTTTATAGTTTTTTTTTTCTGTGAAACAAATTTATTATAGGTGAGAAACCTATTTATGTGGAAGCTCTTGTTATGTGTAACATTGACACACTGTGTGAGGCCGGTTTGTGGATGCCTATGTTTTGAAAAAATACTTTGTATGCTGTGTCTACCTGGTACACTTGACTTGTACACTTTTACCCGTCCTCTAAATAAATACATTGTGAGGGGCTGTGTTAAAAAAAAAACACAAAGAAACAAACAAACCAACGAAAAAGGGTCAGGATGGCCAGTATAATATGCCTGGAAGGAATAAGAAGCAGGTGGACCTCTCGGTGGTTCCAAAGAATTTAATACAATTTATGATAGTTTGGGTGATAGATTTCAACTGCCATTAATCGCTGACTTAGTAAAGTAACAGTATTATGACCAACTACTTTTCGTGTTCATGTATGCAAACAGCATGTTGTGTGAAGTATGATTTGTTAGAAAGACTATGTTGTTTTTGGTTTGAGGAAACACACCTGAAAATCTCTCTGATCATAAATAATAAAATTAGACACTAATTATAATTCTTATTTTGATGTGGAATACCTCACTGCATTATTCAGAAATGAACAAGCAATGAACACTTGTTTAAGCATTTGGTGTTGGCATATGTTCATAGAAATAAATAGCACTGAATTCAGAGATGAAACAATAGTCTAATTTGTGTTGCTTCATTACACATAATTTTCATTCATCAAAAATATCAATTGACTGATATTATCAGATATCAATTCCATTTGAACTTGTATAGGAGGGCTCTTTGAAATATTCTGGCTTTTTTTAATGTAGTAAACCTATTAATTTTCAGACAACCTCCGAATTTAATGCTTTGCAACCATAACAAATTTCAAGCCATTTTTATTCTGCCACGGGCTATCGCTTTTTAGAGATACTATATGTCTTGAGGCTATCACTCAGGCTTTGGTCACTGTCCACCACTCTGCCTGAAGTAGCTAGCTCTGCCTCTGTCCTCCCCCTGAAAAACTCCCTAGTCCTTGTATTGTATTGCACAGCTTGTGGAGCATGTCACTGAAGACTTTCTGTACTACCGTTGCATTGTATTTATTTGATGATACTCCACATTTTTGGATTGTGCAACAGAAACTTTGGAACAGTTCCACGTCGTTATACAGGTTAAAATGTACCACTTCTAAAAAATTGCCCTTATGCCTTTTCAGTTTTCTTTCATTTAAGTGTTCTCTTATGTTCATATCTGCTTCTCTTACAAAACACAAAAAATCATCTTTAACAAAAGTTAAATTTCCTTCATCGAGAAGTTTTAGTGCAACGGGAAGATTACTTTTGTCCAAACTTTTTAACGACAATAAAATATCTAACTCATTTTCCATACTTCGTCTACTTTCAGCGGTAAGTTTTCTCTTTCCTTCCTTTCCCGACAACGTGTCCTTTCTAAGTTTAATCATGTAGCACAGAGCAGCACCTGACATCCTGTACAGACTAACATCGTCCTCCGGGGATACTTGGCAGCACCTGACATCCTGTACAGACTAACATCGTCCTCCGGGCATACTTCGTTGCTCGTGTCAGCATCCTCTGATGATCTGTACGACTCATTTTGTGCGAAGTCGTACACTAAGGACTGCACCATTCCCGTTACCGCCCTGGTAGTGCTCTCGGAAGAAAATTCGCTCGGTAATTCTGCGTAAACAGACCTGCACACTTCGCACTCTAGAAATGAATTCAAACTGTAAACCCAGCGCATGGTAAGGTTGGCCTTTTTGTCAGTCTTGACCTCTTTTGCTATATCATTCATAAGCTTTATGTATGTGGAATACATATGGTCCACAAAATTATGGAGTTCGTGGCTGCGTTTTCCAAGTACATACTGGATGAGAGTACGATGCATTTCATAATGCTTTATCACCGGCTGCTGGGCCAGTTTTTGTGAAACGAAAGTCCAACATGCAGCTTTTTTTTCGAGCATTTTTTCACTAAGAGCAACAATTTCTGTTTTCGACAGTGCCTTTTTCTTTGTTCTGTCTCCTTTCTTACCCTCCACGATTTTCTTTCGTTTTGCACTGGTTGCAGTTGCAGGTTTCTTTCCCTTCTGAGATGGTGCCGGTATTGGTGATTCATCTTGGCATTCACTGGTGTCTGAAAATTCTTCAGACCATAACTCTGAAGCGTCAGAACTCAGAGGAGAGGGGGAGCTCTTATCCCAATTTTCTTCTTCCTGAATGAACCAATTTCCTTTGTTTACAAACTCCGTTTCGTCAACAAATGTAACACATACTTCAGTCTCGGACTGTTTGGACGCCATAATTAATTCTTTCGTAACCTTGGAAACAAAAGGACTAGTTTCCAGTCCTTCGGAGCCTGAAGCACGAGGTCAGTGAAGCATTCTACTTTCAATCAGTTCTTTCAATCATATTATTTTGATTGACTTTGATCTGAATTTTCTTTTTTTCCTTGACCAAAGCTGACTATTTTTAGGTCATTTATCAACCAGCTACGATGTTACAGCAAAGCTTAGAAATCGGTAAGTTATTGGTCATTACTGCTTTCCATCATCTATGATGTTGTTAAAGTTGAACAGTGATGCATATGCACATGCTTGTTGATACAAGGAACTACATTGACTTCTCGACTTCAAAGTGACTGCAATTACATCTGTATAGGTTAATTAACAAGGATTCAGCTTAACAAGCTTACGTTTCGTTGAATCTCGAGCAGCTTGCACAGAAGAAATTAACCCATGCAACATTTGTTTCATTCAACTTGTTTCCAGCTCAAATATCCAATACAGTCTAATCCAACACAAAGGAGCTGGGTCAATTATATTAGAAATTGATTTCTTTGTTGAAGCGCCTTCTTCTTAAAAATAGCTGCTTACAACCCTTCCATTAAGTTGTACGTTTGCTTTCATAAGTTTACATCTATGTATAAGGTAGCTTAAGGTCAATACTTTGTATATTGAGGCCCTGCCAGGGTAAATTCCGACAAGTGACATGGCCCAAAAAGTAGCAACAGCACATAAAATGAAATCCCGACGAGAGACATCATTCCCGGCAAAATTCAGACAGTGAAATCAAGGCCGAAAATTAACGATTTAAACACCGACACGGGAGATTTTAAAATTCAGACAAGCGAGATGGAATCCGTCCTGACAGGGCCTCTATATTGGCTTAATTTGGACACTGGTTCCAATTGTGTATTTAATCCTTTGCCTCCCAATGTGAATAGCACCAACTGGTGCTAATTTTTGCAATTATTATAGCAAAAAAAAAACCCCGACTTAACAATACTCAAATTCCACTGCATAGCACCGTTTGTTTGGCAACAAAGCCCAAAGTGCCAGTCTTTTGACAAAAGAACTATACTAAAATTTACATTTTTGTGGTCAATTTTTTAACCACAAACATTGCCCAAAAGTCAAAATTCTACATTTACAGAAAACCTCAAGGCCAGACCTTTATATCTGGATAGAAATTTTCCTTTCACTTTTTCTGTGGGCCACGCTTTAGCCATTTTATTGTAGCCAGTCTTGTGTATCTCAAGTTGCCTTGTTAATATTTAAAAAGAATTTTGGCAAATTCAACCATTCCACAAGCATATAACTCTTGAATTTCTTATTTCAAAGTTTTCATAGGCTTTCCTTAACCCACATTCTAGCTTACTGATGCCAACCTGGGGGCTTTTTCAGAGGAAAATGGCTCGAAAAAACACTTCCCAGAATCAAGCTTGTTGAATAAGTAAACGAGCTGCAGCTGCCAATGTGCATGATGTCACACCTTAGAGTGAGCCCACAGTGTCACAAGACTGCAGTTATTTCCATTGCAACTCCTTATAAGGAGAAGATTAGTGCTCCAGACTAATTGCCACCAAAAATATACTAAATATTGCAATAACTCAGGAGTCAAAGGGTTAAGTCATTTAGCAGTAACTAAACTGAAAATTCTTGTATGGTCTGGAAAAAATGTACATTTCGATGTTAATAAATGACCATAAGTATAGTAGCCCTTACACAAGGCTTCTAAGCAAGCTTAAGTCTCATCCTCATTTGTGCATGACAAAGACAGTTGCATTGTAAGTGTTGGTACATGTAGCACAAGATTACAGTATTTGGCTTGAGATTTTTATAAGCTTTTGTAGAATCTAGTGTTTAGACTACTATAATATGTGCTTTGTCAAAGCTCCTGGGGCTCTGAGTTGAAACTGTTCAATTTCAAAGCCACTAGTAATCACAGTTACTGTAAAAGGTGTAAATTGGATCATCATTTAAAGTATTTGTACGTATGATGAGTGTTCCCTTCAGCTTCTTGAACAAACACTTTCTGAAATTTCTTAAACCTAATGTGCAGGTTCATAACAACCAAGCTACCACACTACAAATTTTAGGCTATGTGTGGTCATAAGAAACAGAAGTGAGGGTGCACAAACCTTACACTGCATTGTAGTATTTGAAAACCATTTTTGATAGCCAGCAGACTATTGCCTTTATCTCACCAGGAGGGGCATAGCCAATTACAGCTCCAAAATGGCTGTGTGCATGAGAGTCAATTATGGCACAGTCCCCTGTTTCTCAGAGCAACACAGCCATGGTCCTCCCTGCTGTGATCAGAACAGCTGTTTGGTTCTGATTGAGTGAAGCTTTGGCTGCCAAGGTGTCAACTAAGGGTGATGTGTTTCCAGACCTGAGATCATATGCAATGGGCTCTTCATAACATGACAGGTGTAGTTCATTACCACAACTCTCAACTGCATCCTCTACATCAAGGTCTCTTGGCTCCCCATCAAAGAGCAAATCGTGAAGTGCATTCCCTTGAAGGAAGGAAGAAGTAACAGATTCAAACCATGTACTTGTCAGCGTGCTTCTGGTCAACTGTGTTAGACTTCTTCTCATAAAATGGTATCCCACAAAAAGGGATATCAGCGTGCAGGCATTGCTTCCCTCTCGTCCAGCAATAGAAGACTGGCAAAGATCTGAAGAGAAACGGAATTCTTTAACACCAACCAGACCAAAAGGGTCAAAGACAACACGAACTGAACTACTTAAACTTGATCCAATGGAAGATTTGGTGTTCTCCAGATCCCCTGAAACAACGATTCTGTCATCTCGGTATCCCTTTTCGGAGTTGCTGTTGGTAACGACTTCCTTGCCAGTAATGACCCTTCCTCTTATTGAGCCATAGTTGATGGCAGAGAGGTTACCTGCAGCGGAGAACTTCAACAAGCTGAAAAGGGACTCTGTGCCACTGCCATTTATTCATAGAGGAGCCACGAAATACTTTGGGTATTTTTCCACAAACCAGTTGCAAAAGTCGGTGAGGCCATACACCATTATCCTCAGCAGATCCCAAGTCTACAATTTTGAAGAGAGAACAGACAGCATTTTTGTCAAAAGGTACTAAATCAATATTGGGTATATTTTTAATATTATTAATTTATACTGCACTGTTTTGTCACCAGTTAATTAATACTGCATCCTTATTTGTTATAATTGTTTAGTTCATGTTGCATCATTTTATTACCATATTATTCATCATATTATCATATTCATTTTATTACCATTTATTGACTGAAGAGCAAAAGAGGACTGAACTATAACAAAATAAATCTTTTAATCAATAAAATTTCGGTGGAAAATTAACATTTCTAAATTTTATAGTACTGTACTTTAGTAAAACATGTTGTTTAATTGTTGTACCTCTTTGTAACTAGAGGGTCAGGCCTTCCCTTCGTAATTAGGATGAGCTTGTTGATTCGTTGGCCAGGATAGTGTTATGCAACTGTACGTTTTTTTATTCATTTTGTAGTTACATGTATTATCATGAATCTTTCAAGAGGTGTGTGAGTAAAGAGCTATTCACACAGCCAAATATTAATTATTGAAAAGTAACATTGTTTTACCTGGTGAGAAGGACAAATAACAACAAACACTCTCTTGTCAGGTTCGTCTTCATACGGATTTTGGAAAAAGACCTTCACTGCATATGGATCTTCTCCATTAGCCAGGGGAAGCTGTTCTCCCTTGTACCCACAAAGTAGCTTAATCAAAGCCAGGTTAGATGATGCACCATCACATACGAGGACTCGTACCTTGAAGTTGTACAGGGTGAACACCTGGAAAGTCCTGAAAACACACTCAAGAAGAAATTGGTGATCCCAGGAACCTGCACAAGTAAAGTAAGGCCCAATCACATCATAACTGGATGTTAAATCCCGCCACAGGAATTGAAGGATGTACGATGTCTTCTGTCCCTCAAAATTATCTGGCACAGTCATAAAAACATCATGCAACTAGGGTAGTTCATCAGGACTCATGGCAAACCCTATGATTCTGGAACTCATGGAATTCCATATAATCTTTGACTGAACCTGTGATAAAAATAAAGATTTGGGTACAAGAGTCTTAACCAGTTGCTGGGAAATGTGGGAAGAGGGGTAGGGGGTAGGGAGGGGAGGGGAGGGGTGTTGCTTACAACTAGGGCTCAGTTGTTCAATATATGATTTAGCTAATGTGGGTTCATAAGAGCTTTGATTCCAGTTTTTAATAATTAAGTGCTGAAGATAAATATAAAATGTACTCTAATAACAATATTAATGATAATAATAATTGAAGGGTATATTTCTGCCAAAGTGGGGTATACAGTACACTGTATAGCTTTTTTTTTCCTTAAAATACAAAATATCTATAAACTCACTCTACTTTGGCATAACGTATACATAGACTGGAAATGGTGTCAGAAATGAAGTTCTGCACTTATTTCGCACTTAGAAAGCTATAATCCAAAGGATTAGGACTTTAAAAGGATCTGATGCATGCCCTCACAAAATGAGGCACTATCTTTTTACTATCTTATGGCTAGTTAACGCAACTATCTACAAGCTATCTCTTATCTAGTTTATTCCTATCTTCAAGCCATGTTTAGCCACTATTAACTTATTACTACCTTAATCCTATCTTATTCTTAACTAATTTCTAGTTATTTGGAACCATGAAGATAGGCTATCTTAATACTATCCGAAAAATTAGATCGTCCATGTTGATGGAAGAGTTAGTTTTTAGATACAAATAAGATAGAGTAAAACTAGATAAAAAGTTAGTTTTCAGATAGATCTTAATTACAGATGAGATCGTTGACATAGTTAAAAACTAGTTTTTAGATAGGCATAAACTAGATCTATTGACACGAGAAATAGTACATAGATAGCAATCAACTAGGCATAAATTAGTTAAAAGATAGTGATTGGATAGCTATGAAATAGATGCCTGGTAACTAAAAAGTAGTGTTTGGATAGCAATTAACTAGAACTCTGATAGCTAAAAAGTAGTGATTGGATAGCAATTAACTAGATGTCTGATAGCTATAAAGTAGTGTTTGGATAGCATTTAACTAGATGTCTGATAGCTAAAAAGTAGTGTTTGGATAGCAATTAACTAGAACTCTGGCAGCTAAAAAGTAGCGATTGGATAGCAATTAACCAGATGTCTGATAGCTAGCAAGTAGTGTTTGGATAGCAATAATTAACTAGATGTCTCATAGCTAATTAGTAGTGATTGGATAGAAATTAACTAGACGTCTGATAACTAAGAAGACATCATGGCACTTTGAAGCGCCACAGCAAGTAGGAGAAAAAAATTGCATTTGTCATGCCATATGAAAGGTTTTATTTTGTCTTCCAAAATATGATGTTTAAAAATTACAAGCTCAGCGAATCACATATTTAAAGCTCGACACATCAAACATGGATGTTTATAATGATAACTCAGATAGAAAAATAATAATATTTTTAATCAGGACTCAGCTGCAGTCTGTGCTATTTCCTTTAACTTTGCTTTCTCTTTCTCTTGCCTTTTTTTCCTTTGCTCTGAAATGAGGAAAATGATCAACTTAATATTTTTCAGCGATAAAACATTTTACAATATACATGTAGCATGCAGTGTGCCTTGATTTTTGTAATTTAAAGAATATAATGCTGCTTACATGTAGGATCTGTACATGGTACATTAGCCAATTGCTAGTAGATAATTACAGTTACCTGGGCCTTATCATTATATTAATATAGATGGGCTAATTAATTAAAAGGCAGATTTAGCAAAGACAATGCAACATCAAATGTCAGAATGCAATAGCCCAATTGGAGACGACTGAATGCTACTTCCTGTGCTCATTTTGCCATTGGTCAAGTCAGTTTTTTTCAAATCATGCAATGAAATGTTTGCTCCAAGTTTTACGTACACAATATCAGGTTATGTTAATTAAATGGGCCCTGTCATGCAGTTTGCAACTGATCAACCCCTTTGTTGCCTAGTATCCGACCACAAAAATAACAAGATAATTAAACCTAACATTTTCAGTGATTCAAGGAAAACATCCTTGGGCAAGAAAAAGTTTGGGAAGGTATATAATTGGGTTTTAAAGAGAGAGAAGCCGTTGAAACAGACCAACAAAATCGCTTCAAATCAACCCAGAAACCAGATACAGTGTAGGACACAAACGAAACTACAAAGGAGCTAGTTCAGGCGAGAAAAACTTAAAAAAAAAATAAAAATAAAAATAAATGAAAAACAATTCCTAATTTTGCCTTCAAATTCGATACTTTTTCCCCATACAAACCCTTGTAATTTTGCTATTTCGCAAAGGTCATATTACGTGACGCGCACCTCTGTTTATGACACAAAGGTCACGAAAGCTGGCACTACCTGTTATTAGCCATGAAAATTTTACTCAGAAAGGCGCCTTCTGCAAGTGTTTATCAATAGTTAAAAGCCCACCGAACTTTCAATTTAAAAACTTAAATGTTGGGCTTCCTTTCGGAATACTTCGGTTGAGGGAAATTAATAACCATATCGCTTAAAGGTCCATTATCACCCTTGAACGAGTCTCTGTAAATCCTCCTTGAACCTCACTTTTGACATAAAACAACACTGCGAAGTTACCGCTACCGACTACTGCCACACTGACTCTTTTGACTTCCCAAAATAATACAAGGAAAATGAAGAATAAAGAGAGAACATATTTACGGCCATAAATTTGGAGATTTGTTCACGATGCGATAAAACAAGAGCTTCGAAGTCTGAGTAATTTCGTGTTACACGAAATTCCAGAATGAATGACCAGTCGGATACTGAGTAACATATCTGTACCGATTCAAAGGCTTCATGACCGTGCATTCAGTTTCTACCGTGTAATTTACAAGTCACGGCCTCTTATAATTTAAGAATTTATCCTGTTTTCAATGATAGAGTTTGCACTTACCACCAAAAATGGCTTGCCTTCTTCTAATCGTACCAGCTGATAAATCCATGGTGATGCCTTCATTTAGTTGCCATTTCGTTTACTACGCTAATGCTGTCTAATTCATACTTCCACTGAACCACTAGAAGAAACATCTTCGTGAAAGAAAAAATAAAATCGTTCGCATTATCGACCAACCGAAAATATCAATTCAAAGATGGGCGCCAACAGAGAATGAATAGAAGTTCTTTGTTCGGTAAAAGCACGAGGATAGTCACGTGAAAATCAACACGCTATCATTGGCTGTTGCTGTGTAAAATCCGCTGGATTGCCAGATTGCGGTGCACAGAAACACACACAAAACATGGCCGCTTTCTTCGGGTTCGTCCGATAATGTTTCTCAAGTCATATTTGCCTCTTTTCCACTGAATTTTTGCAATCTTGGGGATATATGAATCAAATTTCTGGCGGAGATTTTGACGAAAACAAACTTTATGAAGAGATTCGTCTTCAGCTGAGGATAAAAACATGCTTTAGATGATCCATTTGTCGTCGAACGTTGTTGAGGAAACAAAGAGTGATTGAGTCAAATATCACGGAGTAGGTGAGAAAAATCCGTCACTTAACTCTCGCTTTTACGTTCATTTCGTTTCAAAGGGTGTTGAGCAATTCTTCTCATTTACGTGAGTCTGAAATTGCTATACTTAGCAAGAAAGGAAACTGGGAAAAACTGTGGATGTTTTTTCGATGTCAGTAGTAATGGAGTACAGCGCATTATGTGCAAAATGCAAGCGTGTTACGGCTCCAAATAATGTCACACTGATGTATGGCTTCATTGGGACATATGTTAAAGTTGCTGAAGGTTGCAAGGAGAGATGTGCAGGAGAGAATCGGCAGTGCAGTGAAAATGATGTGCCAGCTACTGGCAATTATCGAGATTCAGGATAAGCACCCTGAACAGCCTTGTATGTATTAATCATGTTTTAAAGCACATTTGTTCGAGTGAAACCTGCATGGCAATCAATACCATACAAGAGAAATGTGTCTGTGTAGATGTTTCTTCAGGAACTTTGCCATCCCCCTAATAGCGATGAAAGGGACTGAGCTTTTGTGGCTTGACTCATCAAGAAGAAGTTGTATGATATAATTTTGTAGTAGGAATAACCCATAACTTGAGTTTTCAGATAGGCCATAAGTGACAACCCTAGGATCAGGAAAGTTAGTTATGCATTCAATGCATCAAGAAATATTGGTCCATGACATTGTAGTTAATTGCAATAGCTGTGAAGTGTTTTATACTGGATTTTATAAGGAATTTGCATTTTTTTTTCTTTTCAATCTGACACATAATGTAAATTCATTTCCAGCTACCTACTTGCTTTTTTGGCATCTGCATGTGCCAGGTTTTTGGTATATTAGAACTAAATGTACACTAACTGTAGCAGTTTTAAATAATTATATAGCTACAGTGTATGTAACTGATATTACCAGTTATTATACAAGATTGATAGTACACAAATATTTCACTATCTTTGACAAAGTTATAACTTTTGAATAGGTTATCAACATGCCATATACAATGAAAAGTTTTGAGCAGCTAGCTCTTTCATTGTTATAACTGCCTTTGACAAAGATGGCTTTTGGGTGGGCTATCAAAGTGGTAGGCGAATGTTGGATAGTTTTGGATAGGCTATATCATTTCACTATCTATGACAAAGATAGCTTTTGCGAATTGCTAGGTGAATGTTGGATCGTTTTCAGATAGGCTATCTTTTTACTATCTGTGACAAAGATAGCTTTTGGGTAGGTTATAAAAGTGCTAGGCGTATGTTGGATAGTTTTTGGATAGGCTATCTTTTCACTATCTGACTAAGATAGCTTTTGGGTAGGTTATCAAAGTGTTGGGTGAATGTTGGATAGTTTTCCGGTAGGCTATCTTTTCACTATCTATAATAAAGATAGCTTTTGGGTAGGTTATCAAAGTGTTGGGCGAATGTTGGATAGCTTTCAGATAGACTATCTTTTTACTATCTACAGTAAAGATAGGTTTCCGATAGGATAGAGTTTTGGTGTGCAATAGTAAGATAGTCTTCAGATAGCCTAGTTCAAACTACACGGCAGACAAGTTAGTGGATAGATAGGCTATCTTTTGACTATCTGCATCGGAAGCTAGGTTTTAGATAGTCTATCTACTTGCTAACTGTCTGATAGATAGATATCAGTTAGCTTTAAGCTAGGTAAAAGATAACTATCCACTATCTACAAAACCCCTCAGATAGTAAAAAATTAGTGATTTTCATCAGTCAACTAGGAATAAGATAGTGGCAACTAGCATCAAGTTAGTAATAAACTAGTAATAAGATATGATCATTTTTGTGAGGGTGGTTGATTTCTTTTGTTTGTAGTCCAAGCCTTTTAAATCACAAGGTAAGTGCAGAACTTCATTTCTGATACGATAACCAGTCTGTATGCTAAAGTAGAGCAAATTTACAGAGATTTTGATTTTAAGGCCAAAAAGTGGTGTGCGGCTACTTTAAATTTGCAGAATACCCTTCAATTAATGACTTACATTGCACCTTTTAGCATAAAATGGTCAAAGGCATATTACAGCATGAAAACTATAGTAGAGTATTCTGCAATAAACATTATTCAGCCTGTCACCAACCCAGCCCAGATAAATAAGTAATGAGCAAGTGCAACTTTAAATGAATTTAATATATATATTTATAAAATTAAAAAAAAAGATCAAAAAGTGACATAAGCAATTCCACACAGGCCAAAACTTAAGCACAGAGTTTGTTTAAAGTTATGCATGAAAATAATGACTGGTATGTTTTGATAATGAATGCAATAATGTAAAAGTAAATTTCAACTTTGGGGCTACCCTGCCAGCATCTTATTAACCTCCCTTCCCCAGCCTTTTATGAGGAAGAATTTTTAATTGAGTTGAAGTGTTATGTATATTGTTTTTTAGTCTTACGTAACCTTGCATGCATGAACGCCTTTTATGGCTGAAAATATTGCGATTGTGACTGTGACTGTGACTGTTATTGTTATTATTAATATTAATGTCTACCTTAGTTTCATCAAAGATCAGAGCTCCAACTCCAAGGGGTTCGCGCTTTCCTGTACTTGTAGTTTTCTGACAAAATTCTTTAAATAGAGTACTTTGCTTCTGTAAGTACGCTTCATTGATTCCAGGTCCATCAGCATTCTTACCAATGATTCTTCTTATCTCCTTGGAACAAGGCAGTTGAAGAATACCTAGGCTTCTTACTGCACGGAAGGCTGCAGGGCTTCTTGAATAAATAGCCAAAGCTGTTTGGTTTAAACAAGGTTGTTTGTCAGATTTGATTTGGAAATAAAGGTCTTGTTGTAAAGATAAATATGACAAGAAAAGATCTAAAAACTGACTGTGATAATCTTTGATTCAATTCACCTGAAGTATACTCTTTTCGCAGTTACAGTATGTTGAGAACCACTATACAGGTATATCACTAATTAGTTTTTTGTTTTTTTGAGTTTAATCATGGGGGCATCCCTGGTATGGTGCTTTGGCGCTTTCAGATGCCTCCTTCTCGGCAATTTTATTTAGCTGTGTTTTGTAACTTTAGGTTTGTGGGGAAAATTGGAAAGCAATAATTATTATGTATTATTTTCTTTGTGGTAAATTTTACCTACCTAATCTTATTGTTGTGGAAGACCATTGGTTGCCATTTTTTCCAGTCTCTAAGACATAAAAATATTTTGATGTCACAATAACGAGAACAGCTAGATTTGTAAACATCCTGAATAAAAATGTATTTCTTAACATGCAAGGATTGCCACTTTAATTTGTCAATCATAATTATACTTGTACTGTAGTCAGACTGGAGTATGGGAATTTCGGAACTCTGGGGTAAAAATCACGGGTACACTTTATTAAGAAAAAGAGACAGGAAAAGAGGTAACTTATGGTGAGTGTCATCAAATAATTGTGTATTTTTTTTTTTTTTTTGTCACATTCTGAGTTACCAGTTTTTCACTGTGGGTTTTCTGGTTCCCGTGCCAGGTTACCTGGCACAAAAGATTTTGTACCTATTGATTATGTGTGCTTGCAATGTGCATGTGGTCATACAAGGGACATGATGTGGCTCAACTTTGTTGAAAGGGTACTTACCATGCAAGATCATACCTTTGCAAACTTAACCTAATTGTGGAAAAACCTGTTTGAAACGTTTTTACGCATGACGTGAAGTGAAACGGCTGGAGTAATTTGATCCAAACTGGAAGTCGCCTCTGGTAAGCTTAAGCTTATACTCTAACGTTTATAGCATGTCACTTAAACCCTCTGAAGAGGGTTAATATTGACTTCCGTTATTCATAATTATCGAACATTATGGCCTTAGGACGTAAGTTAATAACCGTAATTTTAATTTTGGCGCGAAGACAAGTTTTAATAAGATTATTCCATTAAAATATTCCGTATGTTTACGGCAAAATTATCAAGCTTAAGCTTAGGTGTGAATTTACAAAGTGACTTACAAGAGATAAAATCTGACTCAAACCCGAAAATGCGATTGCATTAATAAGCTTAAATGTTTAGGGGAGGAATGACGAAGACAAATTACAAGTAGCACTCGCTCTAGGACGATGCAAAGCGTAGACAAATCTAAGCTTTACTTAAAAAAAAAATTGCAAAAAAGCACGTTGATAAATTGTCATGCTTTGTGATCAACAGGTGCATTTCATGGAATTCGAATTTATTTCGTAATTGTGGTAAAAATGTTTTTCTTTTAGTATTGTCTTATCATTCTGTAAAAAGAGGAAAACAGGCTGTTTCCTAAGCGGTTCGCACATTGTTTTGCACTGTCCACAAATCTCTGTATCTGGTTGTTAATGCTTCTTTTTACTCTTAAACAAACGTTTATCAGTTAAAACATGTTTTATCATTTGACAGAAATGATAGAGCCTCACCGTTTTTTCGTTGATCTTTGAAAAAAGCTTGTCTTTCCAACTCCAGAGTTCTTTTAAGACGGTTCCTCTACCCGGGTTGCAAACATCGGCCTCTTTGAAAACTTTATTTAGGCCTTCCTGACCCTCCTTACTGGAAGCTTTACCAACTCGCTGTTTTGGTCCTCATTGACACTGAGTGATGTGGAAGCCTTCAATCTTTCTGCCATTCGTCGGTAGTTTGCTCTCTCCCGTCGTACATTCAGCTCTCTCGCTCGCTGACTTACAGGGCTAAGATGACAGATCTTCACCTTTACGTGGAAAAGTAAATTATTTTTTAGAGAGGCTGCCACTTAAATCGTCCATATAATCTTCTGATGTCGAGGCTGATCAGTGGAAACGAGACAAATTTCAAAAGTACTAGGCTAAATAAAATATTACCTTTGACGAAGCCTCTTGTCGTTTCGTTCGTGCGCTTTCGTCGAGCTCTTTTCTCCTCTCTTGGACCACCTTGAGTTGGCGTCTTCAAGTTTACATTCGCTACAGACCTCGACCTCTTTCTCGCTTTGATCGTCTTCCGTATAACTCGCTCTCGGCTTGTGCCACAGCTTGCATTGCTGTGCCGCCACATGCTTCCACGGCCACGTTTGTTCTTTAATTTTTGTTGACTTCACACGCAAATCACACGCGATGTCCAGGTAATCCGGTATACCAGGACACAGAACGTAAACTGAAGATTTCTGCAGTTTCTGCAAACAGCTGCGAAGTTCAGAGGAACTCTGAATGTTAATATCGCCTTCTTCAACTGTTTTGTGTATAAAAACTTGAAACTTATACTGACCCGAAGGAGTGAAAATGTATCGCACAGGCTGGAAACTACCGAGACGGTCATCAAACTTTTTCTCTTTTGTAGGGAAAACACTCAATACAGCACTACTGGAATGGCCAGTTATGACTTCAACTTCACAGTGGAGGGATTCGTCTACCTCACACTGGATCCTCCTTTTCAGATCTTCTAAAATTTGTACTTCCGCAGATGTTTTATGCTGTCGGGCTTCAGCCTGTCTCTTTTTGTTTGACAGAAAATGTTTCAGATTTTGCCGTGAAAAGCTTGCGCCACCTGTTCGCTCTGGTGCAGTTCGTGGGTATTTTCGCGGACAACCTTCAATTTCTTCTTCATAATCAGGTCTTGGTCGTTTGTTAGTACTGTTGTGTAAATCATTTTGACCGTTGTCTTCGTTGTCGTCCCTAAATTGCAACATTTTTGTAACTTAAGTAGCCATTTTTCGTGAGGACGGGCTGATGACGCAACCTGAAAAAGCGGTCCTTGTCCTGGGACGAATCTATCACCGGAAATTAGTTTCCTGGTGCGTCCGCATTTCTTTCTAAAAATAGATTTTTTGAAATTAAGATATGCGAAGGGGTATGACTGGGAGTCTCCCTCTCTGTCCTATTATGCCTCTTGGCGTAGTATAATAAGTTTGGTTACATAAACGGTAGGCTCAGAAACGTAGCTAGGTAATCCTTTGCAGACGACTTAAATAAAGAACGGGGTATTGTAAGTTGTAGAGTAGCCTTGTTGCTACGATCTTCTGAGATTAAGCCTTTGTTCTTAGATTTCAGTCGAAACACATCTCTTTTTTTCCACTTCCCGCGCGATGAAAGGCTCCTCACACACCTAACTGCTTGTTTTGTGGTGGTGGTGCAGCCAAGTAACTGGCACTGCCATGGCGAACATGTTTTTATCAAGAAAATAACTTTAAGAGAATTGAAAGACTCAGTGTGGATCAGCTGTCAAGTAAGAGTACTTAATAACCAGAAAGTGAAATCAAAATTTTCAATTTGTCTCCTTGAAAATCGAATATTTCAGTCTTGTCACAGTTTTTAAAGTTCTTGTGTCTCGGGATCCCGGAGGGGGATGGGGGGGGGGGGTACTCCCTTATTTGGGCTATATATTATAGGTATGTGCGGCCTCAAAGGGTATGGTTTTTTAGCCGTTTTGGTCTGAAATAGGGTATCAATTTTGACCATTTTGGTCTGAAATAGGGTATGGTTCGTGCACTCTAGTCTTGAAATGAGTGTTTTTAGAAGAAGCTACTTCATCATAAGGTGATAACACCATCAACAAAAGCCCTTCTTTTTTGTCTTTTAATTATGTTTACGCCAACTGTGTACGTGAAATGGGTCTGAAATAGGGTATCAAATTTTTGGTCAGGTCTGAAATAGGGTAGCGAAAATCGCAGATTTTGGTCTGAAATAGGGTAAAGGTTTCAGGAAGCGGGCCGCACACCCCCACCCAAATTTTATGAGAGTACCCCCCGGGCTCGGGATGCCCACGAATAACCAATGATTACAATGATTGATAGATTGTTTCAACTGAACTGAAACACAAATGTGAAAAGATACCGGCCGCGAAGAAATTACGTTATATATATATATATAACTCTTCACAAGCATCAGTCACAAACAGTTAATCTTCATGAAGAAACATATACTATCACAAATGAAGATAACCCAAGTGTTTTGTTCCACACCTATATTTCGACCACATAGAGTACTTCCTCATAATGACAGGAAGTACTCTATTAACTATAGTCTTGATTGTAACTCAAGTACTGTGGTTTACTTGATCACATGTAAGAGGTGTTCAGTACAGTATGTGGGGTCCACTGTTACAAAGTTTAGAATAAGGTTTAACAACCATAAATCCAGAATAAGACGCCATAGAAGATTGAATGAGGCACAGCGGGAGAATGACGACCTACTGTATAAACACTTTTGGAGTGATGGACATAGCGGTTTGGATGATATGAACATTCAGTTGATAGACAGGGTCAATGGGGAAGAGGAGCTGAGGGATAAGGAGGGCCAATGGGCCTATAAGCTTAATACTTTGAGTCCTTATGGTCTTAATGACAATGACTTTTTCTTCGGTCAGAACAGGCGTTCCAGACGCACGTAATTTGTTGATGGTTTATAATGGCATTATGCGCGCGGGGAGGAGATCGTTTGTTGATGCGCGCGCGCGAGGCTGTTTAAGTTTACACTTTATGTGGTCGAAATATAGGTGTGGAACAAAACATGTGGGTTATCTTCATTTGTGATAGTGTATATATATATATATATATATATATATATATATATATATATATATATATATATATATTGGTAGACTTTGAACAGCTATGCAAAGGAATCGCTCTTATTCAAAGTATTCACGCCGTTACCTTCACGAAATTTACGATTTCGTACAAAATCCCCGAAGTAGACAATAGTGCTTTGTCATAGGGTCTTTGTTAGTTTGCCTAAATGTTTTACGCCGATTTATCACGAAATATGACGCTTCGTTTGTGATAAAGAATTACAAAGTTTGAGCCATGAAGCTATCTCATTTCTTACACTCTGCTTCTATTCAGAACGAAGGCAACTTTATCTGGAAATTTTTAACGTTTTGTCCGGGAAACACGTGATACGTGCACGACCACCATGACGGGTCCAGTCGCCTTATTCCAGTTTGTTATCTTCTCTTATTATATGACTGGCTCCTTCAGCGGTCAAAATGAATCAATTCTCCTGCTATGATTGGCTACCTGCGCGATCAAGATGGAGCCATCTTGACCGCTCGGGATAGCCCGTTCGTCCCGCGTTTTACTGTCTTTCAATACCCCCTTATCACGCACCGCCATTTTGGATGGTGTGGTGCACCAAAGCGAGGTTGAACGGGCATAAAGTTCTTGGGGGAAGGTTGCGTTACAATGTTTTGAAAGGAGATACACGCAATCATGACCCACGATCATTGCTGTAGTATGCTGTAATAACGACATGCGAAACGACATTGGCGAGAATTTGTCGTTTTTCAACTTTCCTTCAAATCTCTAGCTCACAGAGATCGTAGTGGATTGCCGTGATAAAACGAGATGAAGGGCCGCTGTTTGGAGTGAGTTAGTCGAGTCGTGACCAGCGAGTAACTTGTCAAACGCACGTGTTCGACTTTTTCTTTCGATTTAAGACTCAGCTAGCAGATGTCTTATTCATGAAGTATTTATTCAATATATGTCAAGAGCAACTGCAGTCGATTCTACTAGTCTCCTTACATCCTAAATCAAGAAAGGCTCTACATCTTCTGCGCTCCACTCACTTCAAGACAAGTGATAATAAAATTATAACCGGGCTTCCAAGTCTAAATCCAGGAGTTGTGGCATCGCAGTTTCATAGACCAAGGACAGTACAAACCGCCCACAAGATAAACTTGATCTAGGAAACAAGTTTAAAACAACAAATTAAAACGCTGACAACAAGGGAGAATCTCATTGAATACAGATAGCCAAATTTATTGACTGATTATCAGTGCCATGAATGTTTGACAGCTTGGACCAAAAGCATGCAGTAAAAAGTCTAATGTAAGAACACTGGTAGATTCAATTAATTGACGGCAGTTGCTCTGGATAGGTATTGAGTAAATATTTCATGAATAAAACGTATGGTAGCTGAGTCTTAAATCGAAGGAAAAAGTCGACCACTAGTATAAACACGTGCGTTTGACAACACGACTCTACACACTCACCCCTAAAAGCGGCCCTTCATCTCGCTTTATCGCGACAATCCACTGCGATGCCTGTGAGGGATGTGAGGGAAAGTTGAAAAACGACAAATTCTCGCCACTTTCGTTTCGCTTGTCATTATTACCGCATAGTACAGCAATGATCGTGGGTTATGATTGCGTGTATCTGTAACGTGACACTTCCCCAAGAACTTTATGCCCGTCCAACCTCGCTTTGGTGCACCACACAATCCAAGATGGCGGTGCATGATAAGGGAGTATAGCGGCCTTTGACTGAGTCATATAATAAATACTTTATTGACCAAGCTTGTTCGGTGAAGATGGTCAATATCCCGCCATCTTGACCTCACGTTAAGACAATAACCGATATAACTTATTTTGAAACAGAGACCAATGAAAACTGAGGGAACTTGTGAGAATTAATACATACAGACCTCAAAACGTTGAAAATGCAAAAACAGCAGTCATGGATAGCCGTCAGTAATATACATTTGAAGCTGTGTTCAACACTGACCTATGGCGGAAACGCTAGAAACAAAACTTTTAACAACTTAGAAAGACGTTTCGACCGATCGACTTGGTCGGCCTCCAACGGTCTCAAAATGAAAATTGAAATTGCTGGATATCGAACAGTTTTTAGTATAAATCTACTAGCGTTCCATCACGAATGCCGTTCTCTGATTGGCTACGTACGCTACTCGCTATCTATTCTGTGATAGATAGTGTGTAGCGGTTGTCAACAAAATTGCGGCTGCTTTCTTCGTGTTTTGGAAGTCTCTGAGAGGAGGATTTAGATAGTTTACTTGTTTAGTTTTGAACGACTAGTAGATTTATACTAAAACAATTAGATTATTCGCTCTCGATTTCTATGCGTGATAGCTGATTCGGGCTGCGCCCTCATCAGCTTTCACGCGATAGAAATCTCGAGCTCATAATCTAATTGTTAAATAGAATTTTGCATGTGCCGCACCACCAAAATTTAACGAACACCTGTTGGGCGACATAGCAAATTACGGGAGTGACTTATGAATACTCGGTATGCTGATATGTGTGTAGGTCCCACTGCGGTCTCTCTGGGAATATCAGGTCTTCGTTTTTTATGGTAATCATGCGCCGTCCACAATGGTGGCGTAATTGAAGTCTGTGTTGTGATTAAATTTATATTCGCGTGTTTCAAAATCTTAGAGTGTATCCAAGTCTAACCGCCCTCTTGAATGTTTTCTTTTATCCGTATGGCCAAGGCTCTATCCGTCATTCCATAATAATAACAGTCAAGTCAACCGGTAGAGTTACTTGATTAAGATATATTTACAAAAGATAACAAATAAAGTGAAACCCTTGTTATTTCATGCAATTAATAGTAAGCTCGTCTATTTTTAACATCACATTTTCTTGACTATTAGGCTCAAGACAAACAGAAACAAAAAGCTTTGTTACCAGCAGCTTTTACGCTGCAGGCTAAGAAATGTTCAGTCAGTTAATGAGCTATAATTCGTTCCTGTTCTAGGAATCTCTCAAATCCCATTAGCATCCAATTGCCTTGATTGCAACAGGTCTAAATGAGCGAATATTAAAATCTGCCTTGAAATAATTTTTTTTTTTTTCATTATCTGATTGTTTTTTAGTCTCCCTCGCAGACGTTTTTTTTGGGCTGTCACGCAACGCTCCCCCCAACGCTCCTCCCTTTTGTGGGGGGGGGGGGGGGGGGAGCGTTGCGTGACAACCCAAAAAAACAGGTACGCATTGCGTACGTGGTCGGACATGTGATTCATGCATAATAATAATAATAATAAATACTTATATAGCGCTATTTACATAAGAATGATCAGTAGCGCTTTACAATAGTTCACCTACTTAAAAATCCTATCCAAATGATATGAATATACAATGTAAAATACAATTAAAAAATAAAAATAAAAATAAAAATAAAAAATGTTCTAACCTGCCCGGAAAAGGTGGGTCTTAAGTTTTCGTTTAAAATTACTCAATGAATTAATATCACACAACTCAGCAGGCAAACTATTCCACAAACATGGTGCAGCAGCATAAAAAGACCTTGCACCAAGCGTAGAAAGCATTTTCTCCTTAGGCGGCTCCAGTAAAAGATTACTATTTGATCTAAGATTGTAAGAGGACTTAGCAGGGGCACCCAACGACAAATTTCGGTAGATATCTGTTCGGTGGAGGGTAATTCGCCTTGGGTTTTCGGCGTCGTTTAAAGAGTACACTCGGATTTTCGTAACTAAAACGTGGCCTACAAGATTCGCAGTTAGGAAATCATTGTCCCTAAGGTTTTCGGAAAGGTCGATATTGCTGTTTTTATTAGTCTAAAACGTCAGCTAGCATTTTCGGAAAGAAAATAGTTCCCTAGAAAGTTCGTGGAAAGTTCATTTCAGCTTGCATTTTCTCAAAGGAAGATTTTGTTCCCTAATATTTTCGGGCAATTAAAATTTCAGCTAGGGAATCCGAACAGATGAACTTCTTCTAGCTAATGAAAACATCACTTAAAACAGACTTCAAACACCATAAGGGACTTAAAAATGCCTTTCTATAGCTTTTGGTTGATTTGGCTCGTTGGGTGCCCCTGACTTAGGCCTAACACCAATTAAATCACTAATATATAGTGGTGCAAGTCCGTGAATAGCCTTAAAAACTAAAATTAATATCTTAAAATGAATACGAGCGCGAACTGGCAGCCAGTGAAGATTTTGAAGTGCTTGTGTAATATGGGAATACTTGCCGATGTTCATAGCGAGTCTTGCTGCTGCAATTCTGAATACGTTGCAATTTAACAATCTGTGACTTTGGCAAACCATACAGAAGACCGTTACAATAGTCCAAGCGACTAGTTATAAATGCATGAATGAGTGTCAATAAAGAGTCACGGGATAAATACTTCCTAATGCACCTAATATTATGTAAATGATAAAAAGCTGAATTACAAAGTTTAGTAACATGTGCTGCCATACTCAATTGACTATCAAACCACACGCCGAGATTTCTTACACACAAACTTGGATCAATGTCATATTCACCAACAGTAATACTGCACACGGTATTAATCTTAGCTAGTTGCTGTCTAGTTCCTATTAACAAAAATTCTGTTTTATCATCATTAATCATTAATCTATCCGTTATCATCCAATTTCTTAAATCGTCAACACATTTATTCATGGCACTGATAGCGTCATTCTGACAGGTAGTATTATTAGGTTTAAAACTAAGGTAAAGTTGTGTATCATCGGCGAAACAATGCGTAGTTGGAAGATGTTTTTCAACAATTTTAAAGAGATTCGATGCATAAATAATGAATAACAATGGTCCCAAACATGAACCTTGCGGAACACCACAGTCAAGGTCAAATTGGCGTGACATTGTTCCCTGAACTGCAATGCGTTGACTTCTTCCAATTAGGTAAGACTTAAACCAATCAAGAGCTTTTCCTCGTATACCGACATCCGTATATAGTCGCTTAAGTAATACTTCATAATTAACAGTGTCAAAAGCTGCACTTAAGTCAAGTAGAACCAGTAGTGTGACCTGTTGCGAGTTCATCGCCAGCAGAATGTCATTCATGACCCTAACAAGAGCGGTTTCTGTGCTATGGCGCGGCCTGAAAGCAGATTGGAACATAGGATAGACACAATTTGCTACCATGTGGTCATGAACTTGATTAAAGACAGCTCTTTCGGTAAGTTTTGAAACATACTGGAGGTTACTGACAGGCCTATAATTTTTAAGAACCAGATCCAAACCAGGCTTCTTCAACAAAGGATTAACAAGAGCACATTTCCAATTATCAGCAAACGTGCTTGACTCAAGAGACATATTAATAATACTTTAGTACATCTAATCACCAAGGACGTTGGCATTGGTCCAGTGTGCAGGTCTTCTTAGCTGAGCTTTCGATGAGTCTACGTACTTCGCATTCAGATAATGGTTTGAATTGGTCCATCCAGGTACCAGACCATGATTGAACATTGTTATTTGAAATAACTGGCAATGTTGACGATAATCCATCAAGCTTTAAATGAATCGTTTTAATTTTTTCAACAAATATGAATATATTAGCATGGCCACGCCAAAACGTGCTCTCTTCATTGGAGCAATATTCTTCCTTGTTACTGCTACAATTAACGTCTCTCTATTACCAGTTCATAGCACTATAAGCTGCCCTTCATCTACCACTGACGTTTTTGGAATTTCGCTGGAGAAGAACAGCTTTAAGTCCAATTCCTATTTCATCCGACAATCAACAACAATATGGCGGACCGAACGCTTGCTTGTGATAGCAAAGGTTAGAAGAACGCAGCGTTCATGTGCATTGTATTGTAACTCTACATTGACTTTTCGACCGCTACTCAAGCTGATCTTCGACATAGAACTCAATCCTGGTCCGAATGGTTCCTTTAACTGCTCGGTGAAGGCAAATACCAGAAACATCAACAACGTAAAGATTGCTCACCTTCAGTAATGTTCGCTCGCTGAAATGCCGGGATCACTTTTTGCTTGTTAAAGAGACTATTTTATCAAACAAATTCGACGTGTTTACTATATCTGAATCTTGGCTAGATGCCTCTGTTTCTGATTTGGAGATTGAAGTGCCTGGTTATAACATCTACAGGGTCGATCGAAGCAACAAGACTGGTGGCGGGATCTGTGCATACGTCTTGAATACTTATCGTACAGAACTAATGGGTGATATCTCTGACATTTCAACCACCGGTTTTCATCAGCTTTGGTTGAAAATACAGGTCAGGAATTTAAAGTCAATTATTATTTGCACTGTTTATAGACCTCCGGATACACCGCTAACCTGTTGGGAGAACGATTTAACAACAACTTTGATTTATGCGTTATCACTGGACAAGCCTGTGTACATAATGGGGGACTTGAACTGTAATCTTCTCAGCACCGAATCTAGAGAATCGAAATCTTTAACCAGTTTTTACGAGTCGTTTAACTTATCGCAATTAATTGCTGCTCCTACTATAGAGTGACCGAATCGTCGCGGTCTCTTTTAGATGTTATTCTCGCTTCGCAAACCAAACAAGTTGTCAAGGCTGGTGTCATGGACAGCTCGATTAGTGACCATGACATGGTCTTTGCCGTCCTACATCTGAAAGTATCTCGACCTAAGACCACATATATTACAACTAGGAGTTTAAAAAACTACAATCCAGACGCTTTTCAGCTTGATATGTCCGGTGCACCCTGGTCTGTTGTGGAAGTATTTGACGACGTTGATGACAAATTACACGCACGCACCTGTTGTTCAAAGAAATTCTCGATCATCACGCTCCGATTAGATCAATTAAAGTCCGTGGAAAACCAAATCCCTGCATAACGGAGGAGA
>JAEMWC010001274.1:0-5000 GCA_016490735.1 Pachyseris speciosa | reverse complement strand
CGATCAACAATAGAAGCCAGAGTTAGATTGTAGCATTCCACAAGGTCATTCAGCGTGTTAGGACTGTCCTGGCATAGTTCGGTTGTGGACAATTCATCACACAATACTTGCAAATCAATAGCTTTGATTTTCCTGTAAGATATTGATTTAGTCGGAAGAGTCGGCTTACCCGCTGTAAGATCACATAACAACGAACAATGATCAGAAAGAAAGTAGTCGGACACAGGAACATTTGAAAGAATTGAGTCACATTGCCGAGTGATAATCAAACAAGGGTATGTCCTGATTCATGTGTGGATGTGGTTACATGCTGTTGTAGACCTGTGGACTCAAGTAATTCGAGGAAAGAGATTCCATCCGGGTTGCCTGGGACGTCGACATGGATGTTAAAATCACCCGCTATCAAGAGTGGTTCAGATGACATAACTATCGATTCCAGATAGCTTGAGAACTCATCAAACAACACATTTGAAGTAACTGGATGGTTACTTGAATATGGTGGACGGTAAATAACAATGGTTCGCAGATTGTGGGCGCCATGTTTCACAATCCATTCAGAAAATTCAAATGATCTCCGCTCTCCAGCATCAGCTTCGCTTGCAAATATGTTATCTCGGACCAAAAGAGCAGTTCCTCCACCAGCACGACCAGATCGTGGACAGTCCAGTAATTTGTATCCCGGGAGAGTAATCGCAATACGATGTGCAGTGTCATTTGCCGTGAGCCAGGTTTCAGTTATAGCAACAATACCAGCTCCAGAAGTTCCAACGTAACAGACGAAGTCAGCAGATTTATTCCGTAGTGATCTCGCGTTCAAACAACAAAATTTCAAATTTTGATCCGTTGTATGGTATTGCCGACCAGAGACAATTGGAACGTTGACAAGTGACCGAGAAGTTGAACTTTTCTCGGAATAAGCTTTATCAGGACGGTAAGAAACACGCACTGGGATCTTCTGACGACCAGCTCTACATCCTCGATATCGCAGAATGCCATTAGATTTCAATATATAAGCAGTTGATGGATTCAAAGCACAGACAGAGCTACGACGAATACTCAATAAATCTGCACGAGAGTATGATGTTGTAACGGTGTTATTCATATGCAAATCCAAGTTTCTTTGACGCGGTTCACTCTGTGGTTCCCTTGAATCGAAAGTTTCTGGGCCAGGGTTTTTAAGAACGTCGCTGTAGACTGTTATATCCAGAGGTGGATCAAGACCAGGAACCATGAGTGAAACATATCCATGTTTGGTCCATTTAAACACAGGAACACGCGTACGGCAGAAACCAGTGTATAACGGACGTGCGAAAGCAACCGGCGGACGACGTGACAGACTTGAAATAAACAGCTCCTCAAAATCACAGTTATATGGCCCAGTACAAATCCAAGAATCGCAACGATAAGAGTCACAAGTAGTAAACGAGGTAAACTAAGATATGAACGCGTTCCAAGTCGTATTGCGGAAAAATATAAAACTAAAATCAGACACCGAAAACTTGTGGCAGCCATCATCGGCGCGCATGCTGTGCATATATCTTTAATCTTTAATCTTTTAAGAAATTTTGTATCTGTAAATGATTGTTAATGATTTGTCATTATAGTTACGTAATTTCCGGTTTCGCGTATCGAACAAGGGGTCGTTTCTTTGACGGTTTGAGTAAGTCGCTTCACGTCGTATGCAGTAGCATTCACCAACAAAGAGCTAAAAAGAAAGACTGATTTATTTGGAAGGATCGGAGAAAGAGGTATGATTTAGTGTTACGTTCCTTGAGTACTTTTCGATTAGTGATTTCTTTTAGTTTCTACGAGTGAATTAATAGCGTTGCGTGTGTTACGTGCAGCGTGAGTTTATATCATGTATTGATCGGCGTTCGTACCAAATTATATTTTCATAGATATTTGTAATAATTACCTTTTCAGTTTTTACGTGATTCCAAGCCACCAATAAACCGTTTTAAAGAAAGAGAAGATTGGTTTGGTCTCTCAGTAATGGCTTTCTCCGTTGCCGAGTTTATGGTTAAACCACATCCTTTACAGTATCCTTCGTCATTTTATTTCAAATATGAAGAATGCATATATAAATATAAACCCAAGTACTAAAACGAATTTATTCAAAGACAGTGAGGCTTTAAAGAAAAAGTCAAGACCGTTTATTCTTGGTTTTCAGTCACGCAAGTAAAAAATTAAAATCATCAACCATTAGATAGATAAAGTCAAGAAATTGAGGTATTGTAGAATAGTAATAAATAAACTACATGCTTAAGTCTCAGGGCTGTGCCGTATCCCGTACTCGAGTTATTCGGCGAAATCTACTACTCAAAATTATAGAGTTTAGTATGGAAACGCCATGTTAGTGTCCCTCTGAGGGGCACAAATATGGCGGCCGGAAACGAGTGAAAACATCTGGAATTTACTTTTGCTGTCTCAAAGGCTTTCTTCTCTATTTTGAGTTTGCAAACATTCACATAGACGCTTCTCTTGCCATGTTGGCTTTTCAGACTTTAAAAAACACACGGGAAATCGATGTTTTCGTGTACGTGACATGCTTGTGAGCAGACATGTTTATGTCACACACTGTACTAAAATCTAAAATTCAAATTGCTCTATTTTCAAAACAAAGCAAGCTACCGAGCTGAAAACAAGCAAGCACATACATGTCTAAAACGTCTTTTACTTGATGAAGCTAAAAATGCAAAAGTCTGTTTAATTTTGAATTTTAGTTTTTTTTTCACGTCACTTGATATCGTAGTCTTTTGTAGATTACTTAGATCAGAAGTGGTTTTTTGAACTGTCTTTTGAATATTTTCAATTAATTTATTTTTTGCTGAAGGATGTATGAAAGCATGGGGCAACAAACAGTTTATTGATACCTGTGTTTCTTCAACAACATTCTTATATGAAGTTATACGTTTATGCAATTCCTGACGTATCAAATTGCCCCTAAACATTTTCTGCTGTGGGAATCAAAAACTTTAAATAAACTCTTGCTTGTTTTAAAAATAGCCACAGTGCTACATTCAACTGTAAGCAAACATGATTCATAATTCATGCAGGAAAGAATGGACTACAGGTCCACCATTAAAGAAACATACGGTTGTATAAAACCTTCACCAGCTTGAGTTATGCAATTCATTAAATGACCTTTGACATTCCCTGCCAGCAAGCTAAAAGTAGTGCTGAATACGGACACATTCTCTGGTAATTCACACTGAAGCAAAAAAGTTTGCTGAGTGCACTTTGACTACAAACTGTATAAAGAATTCCCTGTGTGTAAGATCTGAGCCATATCAGCAGCACTGCGAATCAGTCTATGGTGTTGATAAACAATGGAAATTTAGAGTTTGCTACGCATTGTTTCCCTCGGTTTTCACCAAAAAGAATACTAGACTGTGAGTAAGGAGCACAAATAGTTTTACTGGAATCAAAGTCAGTCACAACGGGGCCTGGGTTTGTCTCAACATCGTTCGCAAGTCGAATTAATTCAGGGATATAGAAGCGATACAAAAATATTTGTGGAAGCCAGAGACGATTCATGTTGCTTAGTTTGAAATAACGAATCACACGTTTCAGTACTGGTAAATAAATCGCTTCTAAGTCAAACAAAAGGAGCATAGAACACCAGAATTTTCCCTTGAAGCATCCTCGATACTCACTGACAGCTAAATAAACGCAATGCATGCCAAAAACAAGTCTTTATTGTATTTCAGCTTTTTTTAGTCCAAATAGAGCTCAGATTTTGGGTGTCTAAACTAATTCCACGTTCCAGTGAAACAATTCTCAAGGAAACTCTATTAAATCAAACTGTACTCAGTTTGCTCTGGTTTGCTCAAGAATGCTTCAAAGTTATCTCAAAGTCACACAATCGTGCGATCACTAGGAGTCAACTATATTTTTCTGACTATCGATCCCCGCTTGAACACAACGTGTTTGTAGGTGTATGCAAATTAAAACAAAGAAAAAATACCAACCTTTTGTTCCGTAAACAACCACTTCGCATCTCAACTTCACATCTCGCTCGAAACGAACTACGCAACAATTTGTCATGCCACATTGTTTGGGGGCGACCATTGAACTTTCAGGGGTTGACAAGGGGAGGGTGGGTGATTTGAGTTGAGCTTGAATTAAATTTTCATTTAATTTTGGACCCAGAACGATCAAGATATATCTCTCTCAATCCTGTATAATCTTCTCCCTTAGATATGTTAGTATGTATTTGTTTGTCTAAAAGCAACTTGGATTATTATTTTTTTCGTCACAATTACCCCACCCCATTTCTCTCAGTAGAACACTTTGCATAGCTTGAACAGCCTGCCAGCCATCCAGCCATCCAGCCTGCCTAACTGAGGACTACCTCGCTTTTCAGTTACATAGGTCGGACATTAGCATGTGCTCCCAAAAACGGCTGCGAAGGAGACTAATTGTTTTTCATCTCAAAACCAAAACAAATAACTCGAGATCATCCTACCGCTTCATGACACTGACCCTTCCTAAGTACGAAGGAAATGAGAGCTTGAAGCTAGTGCTAATAATATTACATGAGGCGTCACTCATTTCTTAAGTGTCAACTGGCTTCGTCACTCTATATTACATCAGCAATTTCCTAAAAAATAATTTTTACTGTATCTCCAACAGAAATGAAAGTGACGAAGATTCTTATTCTTATCTCTCTTTATTCCTATCTCTTCTCTTTATTCTTATTCTTATCTTTATTCCTTGGCTTCAGCGTAATTGCTATAAGATAACTTAATATTTGTATCTACTGATTGCAACTGGATACTGGACTGAGGCGCATTTTGTATCATAGAGGTTGCAAACATTATAACCGATGAAATTCCTGCCAAACAGGATCTCCGTTCACAAACACTGAATCAGTTCAAAGTTCAGCATTGCACTTATGTATTCATCTGTAACGCAGATGTCTGAATACCTCAGTGTTCTAGGATGCATGGAAGAAACTAGACTGGTCTGAACAATACATGATCACGAGATGTAATGTT